>VZTX01022775.1:35601-209413 GCA_013400915.1 Pardalotus punctatus | reverse complement strand
TCCCCCCCCCCCCCCCCGCCTTTTATAATACACAAGCTGTCTGGCTCATTTTCAAGCTATTGAAATATTCCAATTCTAAAAAAGTACAATAGGCCATAACCACTTGCGTGCTTATGCTTAGGAAACCTCCCTCCCTCCTTTCCTCAATCTTCTGTGAATTTCTTACATCCAGAAACAAAACTGGAAATTCAAGTGTATGCCTTAAAACAGCGAATTTGTTTCATGTTGCTATAGCTGTTCCCTTCTGAGATTAAAATACTGTACAAAACAAGTAGTTCTTGTAGTACTACTTCTGGAACTATGAAATGCAGACATCTACAAAAAGTGTGACACTGACATGAAACCAGCTAACTCAAATTTTATAAACTTAATGCCTGTTCAGTTTCAGCTCCAGAGACAGCTGCCAGTGCACTGAATTTATCCAAAAGTACACCTCAATGAACTTTCTTCAGGTCAGGGAAAACAGAAGTTTGTGGTAGAGAAATTTTAGAGACTGGCTGTCTTTCTTTTTGCTAACATTATTTTATGTATGGCTGTTAGAGCCTGATACACTTCAATGAACCATTGAAAAAAATACAGATGGTTAAATTTTAAAAATCATGGTCAAATTTTACATTGGTCACAAATTTTTTAGATTGCCACAGCAAGGCCCCTTAGTCTTCTCCCCCTAAAGTCACATTATTTTCAAAAATATTTTCTTCTTTTTTTTATACCAAAACCATTTTCCTTCCTGCAGTGAAATGAGCACTAATAAAAATACAAAACTATTCTATACATTACATTATGCGAGCCCATAAAGCCAGGAAGGAGCAAAGCAACACCTCTGCATGGAGTGAGAAAGAAACAGAAACCTGTGTTGAGTCAGGATGTTAAATGAGGAAATCACTTTAAGTGCTTTATGTTAAGAAGTTATACCAACAGCACTGGCTGTGAGTTTGCCTATAAAATCTGAGCAACACTGTTTGCCTTAAATGCATACTAATATTTTTGATTTCATACCCAAGTTGCAAACGCAAAATGCATGATTTATCAAATGGGCCAGCAGTGGAAGTCTCCTCAACAGAGAGGGGATGTTGCATAAACAATGTCTTTGGCGCAACATGTTATACTATGATTTAACTCTAATAATAAAAACAATGTCACTTTGAGGAGGGGATAGAAACAAAACATTTTACCTCTCTTTTATGAAAAGTAATTTCCAAAGATACTGGCAAGGGAGCAAGTATTCAAGCTGTATATATGCGATATCCCCCAGACTTCAAGAACTACAGTGGGAATTAACATCCATGATTCATCTAAGCAGCATCCCCAGTCTAGATTAGCCCTCAAAGAGCAGGTCCAACAACTATTCAGAGTTCTGAGTGCATTTATCTTTGTTTTTAGGTAAAAAAACCAGAAATTACTGGAAAGGCCTGATGCCCTTCTTGCATCCTCATATCTGGGAGGCTGTACTTTGCTCACATGGTTCCTTTCCAAGAGTCCTCAGAAGACAAGTTATAGATCCCTAGCAGAACTCCTGCATAAAGGGAAGACACTTTATACTCATGGAAGTATAAATGTTTCTAATTGATTTAGCAGAAGCATCTAGTTAATAGCATAAGATCGTATTATTCTAAGAAACCTTGGTTTGTCTCAGCCCTAACCCCTCAGCTGAAATTCTGTAGTTCTGAAAACTCAAACCCCAGCTGATGTTTGATCTTCAAACCCACGAATCCAGAACTGGGGCCCATAACTCTGTTAACTCTACAGAGCACCAAGTAACTACTGTTAACACAGTCATCAATCATAAACAAGCACTCAGAATACTTATCTGAATGAGTAACAAAAGTGTGCTTTCACTTCTAAAATCTTAGCCTTGTCACATGTAAAATGTGGCTTATATGTTAAATACCTTAGAACATCAAAACCTTAAAACATAATTATTTCTTAGTAATTAATGCCTTCCACAGTAGTAATTGTGGATTCAATAATGGCAGTCAGAAGGAAAATACAGCCCTGAATATCAAAGCCCCAAGGCTCTTAGTTAAAATGTGTCTCCTAGGGCTTCTTTGCTCCCCAGGGCAAGAAAAGGGACTTTGGGAGACAGAGCCAGGCTATGAATGGTGTAGCATTGTCAGCAGCCACAATGGCTGGAAAGCCAGGATTACCAACCCGACATGCTGCATGTGGTAGAGCTGCAGAGCTTAGAAATCCAGGTTTCCCAGAAGCTCAACAAACCTGCTTGGTTTGCTCTTTTGTTTTGATTGGTTGGTCTTTTGTCATTTGTGATGGTTGGAATGGCCAATATACATCTATGAAGTACCTGGGTTCTGGTTAAATGGCTTTTGCCCAGGTAACCTCATTTCAGCAGAGAATCCCAAACCTGCCCTGGACATTTGAGTTTTTGAGTTTGGTTTTTGAGTTGCAAACCCTTCACCTGTAAGTTCCCTGTGAACAGAGGAGAACTGGACACACAGCCCTTCTACCTAAGAAAAGAGAGGGTGGGCAGGAAAACCAGGAGATGAGATTTATCAAGGCTTTCCTCACAGGGAACTAAGGAGCCTGTACATTCTAAAGAACATTTAAGGAGCCAAAATCACCCATGTGAGTTAGATTGAAAGTAATTTATTAGTTCTGAAGTTACCACTGTGTGAAGACTGGGCGAGAGGCTCAGTTGTGAATTGATGCAGGTCTGCTTAAGCCCATGGAGCTAATCTCTATGTTTTTGTACCGCACTGACAGAGCTTCTCAATGATTTTTTTTTCCACCATATTTAAAGTAAACAATGGGCTGAAATGAACAACTCTTATCTTCAGATGTTTATCTGGAATTACTGCCCTACAGCATGCAGGCAACTCTCTTAGGCAAGTAAGTCCTTTCATTTCTATCTGTGTATTAAATTCAGAAGAATCAAGTGTTTATTCATAAACCACAGACAAGATCTGGACAAAAAAGAAAACCCAACATTACTTCAACTGCAATGAGCAGTGTGCTGGACATTTACAGATACTTATTAGCAAGACAACAGAGAATGCTAGCTCTGCTAATATTGCTTTTCAGCATAGCTTTAGAATAATGATTTTTTTTTAAAAGATAAGTTTGATCTGTAATTCAAATCACACTGTATCTTTGATTTGCTACCCCCTCCTTCCCTCACACTCCCTTTCCTCCTCCCTCCCCCCAAAAAGCTTTATATAGAGTGGCTGGAAAGCAAAGTAGGGATCTATGCAGACACTATCCATCACATTTCTGTCTTAATTGAATGACACCAGAATGAGATCGATAAAATGTAACAAGAGACAGCTTTGCATTTCCACACTCACTTATTCTCCCTCTCTATTACTGCCAGCCATCACCGTGACCAGAAAGCCTAAGTATTGAGTCTGAACATTGCTGCCAAGCAAGCTGTTAGTATATGAATAAACTTGTCAGGAAAACAATAAAACTTGCAATACTGGGAAAGGCCAAAACGTCAAAAGGCCGCTGCAAGCAGCATTAAATATGCTGCTTTTAAAGCTGAACTATAGAAACATACGAAGAGTTTCTAAATAACATGGGCACTGGCAATTCTTCAGATATTATTCCCCTCATTCCCTCAAGACATGTCTGTGTGCGTGTGTGTGACCGTCTGACATGCAGTTGTCGTGACCTCTTGGCACAAATCTGCAATTTCAACAATAAACCCATACCAGCTGTGATTTCCCTATGTTCAAGGATTCTGAGATCTCCAATGCATTATTGATAACCTCGTTGCTGTGCTAAAAGCAGGGGCTGACGCACTCATAATCCCAGACTTTTCCTGAAAAGCTCCAGCTTCACATAGCAATCGATCATGAGAAATAAAATGAAAAAAGCCCATTTCAAAACCAGGCTACACTTTGAGTATTGCATCCATTTCAGTATGCATGCTAAGTAAAAATTTAAGCTTTTTTCCAACTCCTCTTTTGTCCCTAACCTTCAATTATGATGATCTTTTACTCCTGACCTTGTAAGGGTAATGCTAGATTATCAGGAGCATAATTCAGATGTCAGCTTTGGAGTCACATTTATATTTAAAGTCTACATTGCTTTTGTAGCTAAACTCCCCAAGCATAACTAGGTATTCTGCTAACTAGCAAATGAAGCAGCTAACAGTATTAAAAAAACCTACAACAAAAAAAGGAACAAGCTGCATCAAGTGAATACAGTAAACAAGGTGACTTATAAAGACAGGAAGAGGAAAGAGTTAACAATAGTAAAACTGCACAGGATACAGTTTTAGTTATGCATAATTAGAAAGCTCCTGGAAAACAGAAAGATCACCAATTTTCTGGTCTCAGTTCAGTATGTAAAGAAATGCTCAGATATAGCATCACAGAAAATGTTCTCTTCATGTTTCAAGACAGACTGTCATATTTCAGCTTGAAACTCAATTAGATATTAAAACAATCGCTGTTCAAGTACAAGCATTTCTGCCAGGCATTATTAAAATCCAGCTGATGAGACACTTGGCCTCTTAGCTTCAATACATAATTCTTCATGCCTGGTTGACTACGTTGCATTGTTTCTTCATTATTACGTCCATGCTTGGTCTTTTTTTCCCCCTATCTTTTCTTCATGTACCAACAATCAAATATGACTTGGCTGGAGGCAGAAGACTGAGACAGTCATGACTTCTCAAAGTAGAAAGATTCCTCAAGTCATCCCTTTTGAACAAATTTAAGCATGTAACAACTTTAGTTTCAGTTCATTTTTTTAATTTTATTTTTAGAAATTATGTTTACACAGCAGACTCAAAAGGAACTGATTTTACCTAATTTACAACAAAACTACATTAATGATCACTAAATAAGTGGTATTATTGAAAGTATACTGAAAAAAAGTCTGCATATGCTTCTTGTCTTTCAGAACAGTATCTAAACCTGAATTATCAATAGAAAAAATAAAATAAAAGGGTTTTTTAAAATTTGATGACAGTCCCCTCAGGTTACACTTACCCAGATCAACCAGGACTTAAGATTAATATATTTTCCTTAAAAATTACTGCTGAAAATCCAAAAATAACCAGAGTATCATCGAAAACTTCCAATCACAGAAATCAGAGATCAAATATCTTAGACATAGATAAGCTAATGCCTTATTAGGATATGGTCAATATTAAACACTAGACATCAACATCATAGAATTTGCCAGAAAAACTGACAACATTCACTGAAAGGGGGTAAGCCGGAAAGTCCTAATGCCACAGTTTCGTGGAAGTAACAACACCACGGCTTCAGGGTGCCTACACAGTCAGTGAGAAAAAAATGGCTACTCTAAAAGGGAAAGACAAAAGAAGGATGTCCCAACTATCTTGGAAAAAGCTCATCTTAGGTACTCAGTTTGGGTCACTGAAGTGGGCTGGTGTGGTTCCCCCTTTGGCGCACTTGCATTCCTGTGATGAGCAAACAGATCTCACAGCACGTATTTTACCCTCGTGCCCACTCTATGAAGCCAGGGGAAACATAAAATTTTCCATGTACAAAAGGGGCAGTGCAAACTGGGGGGCTGAGGGCAATAGGCTTCTTTCCTTCCTCTTCCCTTGCTCGCATCAGAGGACAAGAACCATAGACAAAAGACGAAGAAATACACCAAGTACAAACTAGACACTGTTTATGACAAGTGCAATATTAATCACTCAAGACAGCTCCCAATGATGCCAAAAAAAATGGAAGGCATTCCATAAAGAAATTCCCATAAGGAAATTCTAGTTAACTTAATTTTACTTCATTTTAAAGTTACATTTAGAAGATCTGGGATTTCCAAGAACACTTGCAAATTTCACAGGTTTCCATATGAAGACAGAGCCTTCTCCTCAATCAGTTCCATCCATGTGGTAAATTTCTCAGTGGCTTACAATAAAACATTCTATCAACTGAGTCTGTATTTCATCACAACACATAAACAAACATATGTCTTCCAATTCAATCCCTCATCAACATCAATTTACAGAGGTGCTGTTTTGCTTTCTAATAACCTACACAAATGAGTTCAGCTATCATTCAAAGGTCATCTTGGTCATGAAGACTCTCCCCTCCTCAAAGAACTATCCCTTCCTTTTAATTGGCTTTCAGTGTGGTCAGCTCAGCCAAGCAGCATACATGGCTGCTCAAATGGCAGCCTGGGAAAGACCACATCACTTCAGGCACTGACAAGTGAATGGTGTGGGCAGATTCTCTGGCAAGATTAAATTCACATTTTCATACCACAGACTGCCACTGTTCTGCCTAATTCTAGTGATTCTAGTTACTCTCCTTTTACTTATGATGAGAAGTCATACTGTTTACCTGAGGTTAACTTATTATCTACAGTAAAACTCAAAATCCCTAAGTTTAGGACATAAAGCCTCTATGTAGGCACAGCAGGGGAGCACCTACTTCCCTCCAGAGCTCAAACTCAGAGCATAAAAACACAGAAGTTTGATGTCCAGCAATACCATCACATTCAAGCAAAACTAAATGTAAATTTTCTCTTTCTCCTTTTCCTCAAAACTTCTTTTAATGGGGAACACACTTTTAAAAAATCATGTAAAAAACAGGTAACAATTTGTTTATAAAATTCAGTGATTCTAAAGATTTATTTAAATAATACCACCATGACTGAAATATTAACAAATACTAATAAATATTCATTAATATATAAATAGAAAAAAATTTAAGCCTAACTCATGACAGAACATGAAAAAACCCACTTCAAGGATTAGTAAATCACAATTTTGAAAACTTTCTGAGTATACCTAAGATTAAAGATAAACAGAACTTGGCCAGCAATCACAGAGACAATATCTTATCATTGGCACAATCCTCTACCAGTGAAAGATACCATTCTCTTAGTTAAGTACTACAGGATTAGACAGCAGAGAAATAAGTATAACTTGTGAAAGTATAAAAGCTTAAAGAATATTTCCTCCTATGTTTTGAAAACTTTTTTGCTTTTAATAATTTTTATGAATTTATTCTTACAAGGACACCAGAATTCCCTCTTAATAATAATTTTGATATTTAGCTTCACTATTCTGCTTTTGTATATGATGTTAAAAATATCAAAATTTGTGACTTTTTTTCTTTACATTCTTAGAAAACAAACAAATAACACACACAATCTGTTTTTTCCATAGTTCTTGTATATAAAAAAACTAGAAGTGTCTTTTATTTACTGCATCTATTCTAGACTTTAAAGTATTTATGTATCATTAAGATAATTTAGTTTGGAAAAACATGGATAAACACTGCTCTGTACCAAATACCAGTTACATTAGCAGGTGGAAAATATGATGACAAATTCTGTGGTGCTATTCCAGACCACTGAAATAGAACTTTTTTTTGTCAAACACACTCTAAAATAGCAGGAGAGAGGTAAGGGGGTTTCAACCAGATTTTGTAAAGTAACTGCTGGGTAAGTTACTAAGAAGTACTTGGATATGAAAAACTATTGTTTTACCACATTAATCAATTAACACATTATGTTACTAATGTTTCCTTCATATCAAAATGACTTCAAACTCTTGAGCAAACAATATTTATATTCTTTCAGGAAAAATTATGCCAGAGATCTGTTTGTTATCACATTTCTATAAGGTGATTATTGCATATACTGAAGAAAAATGTTTAGCCCAACACATGACCACTAAGAATATTTATAGAGAAGGAGAAATACAGAAGAGGCTTGAACTTAATAATGTAGGGCCATTAATTAGCATCAAATGAAAGAAAAGCAATAAAGCAATTTTGTCACCAATTACTGACAATTTGCCTAAGTACAACCATTAATTTTGGATAATATAAACCCATAAAATTAAGGGACCAAAACTATTTGAATCAATATCCTTTGTTAATTTCTTCCCACTAATTTAAATAGTTTCAGGGGTATCAAAATGTTTGAACTTTTCAACACTGTAGGAAAGATGGAAAAACATACGGTTATGAATTCCCACCTAAAAGTTGCTGGCTTTTGCTTTGGGGCTATTTTCCTTTTATTTTTTTAATTTTTTTTTCTTTTTTTTTCTGAAAATAAGGAAAACTAGGGCAATTAATATTGAGACTCTTTGGAATTAACACAGTCAAAACATTTGTTTATTTACAGTTTTCCTACTGTTTTAGAGAGCTTTCATAAAAGGAAGCCTGTTTAGGAGAGCCAGAAATATCAGTGTTTAATAGTCTGATTAAGGAAACTCCAGTATTTACTAACACTATTAACAATTTACTGACACAATATCAACATCAAGCAGCGACAGGGAGTATGAATTATATTCTTGCACTGGGATATGTTCCTAGCCTTTCCCACCTCCAGCCTCAAAAAAAAAAAAAAAAAAAAAAAGAAAACCCCCAGCAAAGCCCCGTCATCCACCCCCCGGCTCTCCAGCGCAGCAGAATTCCCGGCAGGCAGCATCGCGCGCTGGCTGCCATTGGCGGAAAGCGATGGCCGTGCAGATGTGGCCACAGCAGCCCGGCCTCCCGTGCTGCCTCTGCCGTGGCAGCACAAGGTCAGCCAGCTGCGCACAACATTTCATCGCCGCAGCTACTCAGGGGCAGCGCCCCGAGTGCTGCCACGCACAAACACCCGGCGCCACTGACTCTCCGCGCTGCTTGAGACGCCAAAAACAGGTGATGTGTGCTCAAGCCAAAGTTTGCTAAGCTCTGCTAAGGCTGCGGGTGACTTTTATTAACAAACGTACTTTCTCCCTTTTCCCTCAGCACTTGCGTGCGTCCGCTCTTCAGGAAAGCGGAGCAACCTTTCGATAAATATTGATAGGTATTTGGGAAAGAAAATACACGCGGAACACCTCCGTGTCTCCCAAAAAGACCCACCGAGGAAACTTACAGTTTAATCAGCATCCATATCAATTCATAAACCTCGGGTGCTAGAGTACAAATAAACACTCTAAAGGGTTTTAGCTGCAAGGAGATAAGATCTCTCCCTGGGGAGACGGCTAGAAACTGCTCCATTGCCTTTGTGCAGACTACTGGAATGTGCTTGCTTTTCATTTCGGTCTTTGTGTCTGGCACTCAGGCCTCACAGGCAGTGTCTTAAGCCATGCAGGGTCAGGGCAAACAGAGAACTGCATTCATGGACAGATCAAGTTTATGTGAGAATCTGCTCCTCCTGTGCCCTCAATTTCCATTTGAATTGTTAATAAAATCTCAGCCTGAAAGCACATGATCCCATCAGTGGGGAAGTCATGCAGAGAATCCTCTAGCTCAGAAAAACAAAATTTCTTTATCTTTTTCATCCTCCTCCTACATTCGTGGGAATTATGCCATGTAACCCCCCCTCCTAAAGTAACCTCCCTCCCCCAGCACAACACCTGACTGCCAGCCCAGAGCTTGCACTAAAAAGCAGTGGGGAAAAGAAGGGGAGACAAAGAAGGGAAAAAGATGCACAAGCAATGCTCAGCAAAATCACAACCACAATAATAGCACCTTCCTAGCAGTTTAAAGACTCCCAGACACCTTCTGGCAAAAGGAAACATAAATATTTCAATTTTTAAGTTAATTTCTGACAGCTGATAACACCAGCTGCAAGACTTTCCCACAGCTTTATGACACTACATGAACTACAGGGCCACAGAGATAATAAAAGGTCACACATAAAGGAAAGAACAGAGCCATACCCCAATTAACTTGGTCTCCCCATGCAAAAATTGTACAGGAACAAGAGCTGATATTTGCTGCAGGCACCAGACATGCATCTCCTAACCTTGTCACGGGGTCTAACTGGGCCTCTTGTTTCTTCTGCCTTTTCTCCTTGCAAACTGGTTTAATATTGAACGCTTTCAGAGGGATGGGCTGATGAACAAAAACATGAATTTCCTGCTTGCCCTTTAAGGTGGGTTAAAGGGGGTGCTAGTAATCAATTACAGAACAAAAAGCAAGAGAGACACTAAAGATTTTACAAACTAGATGTCATAAAGTTTACAAGCTGTTTTCTAACCAAAACACTCTACTCCTTCCTCAAAACTGTTCTTTTTTTCTTTTGAAGGTACAAAGTATAATAAAGTATTAAAGTACAATCTGTGTGCAATGCAATGACACAGAGATAGATGCAGTTTTCACTTGCTCTTTAGAGCAGCACATCAGCCCCATAAAAACAATAACTGTGCTAAATATACAATGGAATTTAAAATCTTGTGGTTCTGAATTTTGCATGCTCCCAAACCTGGCCTCTACTCCCTCCTTCTCCTCACATTCATTTGGGAATCTATTTCTGCTTGCAGTAATCACTGGAATGAGGAAAGTTTTAAGGCTGAAGCTGTGTCTCTGGGACCAATCCTGCTCATCATTTCACTCACCAAGGCTTCCTTTTCTCCCTGGTGACCACAAACAATTTGATCCTTGCAGTAAGTACAAACTCGTGGAAAAGCAGATTAGATCTTTGCTTGTCTCTGAACAGTGCTTGTCAGAATCATCACTGCATATCATTAATGAAAGAATATCATTACTGTGACAGTATCTCATACTCTAAAGCTGATTTAAAAATAATACAGGTACTTCAAGGTTCTGGAGGCCTGTGGGTCTCCTGCTTTGGACTCAGTGGGCTCACAAAACCAGAATTCATCATCTGTGATATTGCTATCAATAAAAGATGTATCACAGCAGTTGTTGAGGATGGGCATTGCTATTACATGGTGAAACTGGTTTTGTTTTAGATTTTACACATTTTTAGCTAGGGCTGGTAGAATTGCTTCTTAGGAAACATAGCCAGCCAATGGATTGAGCCCTTAAATCTGTTCACCAGGTGTCTGCAAATAGGTCACGGGTGTTATTAATTACGTCGCTAGCCACAAGTCCTTGAACAGTGTATGCAAACATATTTGACCCTGTGACACAATTTTTAACTGACCGATAGGAACAATCACTATTCGTTATTCGTGATGCATGACTGGTCACTTAAAGCACAAAACTGTGCTCTTTTCCTGGCTGGGGAGAAAAGAAGGCCTTTTCTGTTTGTTAATTCTCCACAAATGCTTGCAGCTGCCTAAGGAGTCAGTTAAAATGCTTTGTTCAAATAGGACTTTCTAGCAAACACTTGTTGCAGGTTGTTTTTTCCCCACACAATCTCGTGGCGGGTGAACGTGGCTATGACTTTACACTATGAATCCCTGGAGAGCTGCAGAGGGAACAGAGGATGAGCTTCCTTATGCCAGTATATGCACACTCACAAAACACACCAAATGCCATGTGGAATTCACAATTTCAAGACATCATCTACCCCTGTGACAGGATGTTTACAGGCCTTCTTGCTCAAAATGACCTCCTGCTTTTTTACCTGAGTACAAACTGAGAGAACTTCCCTTCTGTTTCTCTGTAAGGTCACCCTCTCCTCATTCAAATACTTCCTTAAAACTCCTTTCTCTTGGATAGATTATTGATGCTCACTCATATTTTATGGATACAGAGAAAGCTGCCATATCAGACCACTAAATACAACAACTGAGAGCAACTGCAGAACAGAAGAATGTCCTTTCATTAAATCCAGACCAAAACTACAATTCAGTGTGCATGTGGGTACAGGGAGGAGAAGAACATCCTAGAAGGAAGTTGCATAAAAATTATGCATCATATATATATACAATTCAGGGTTAAAATCTGTTGTCTTTATCCAATTTGAAATAACAAATATAATAGTTTTAATAGGCTTTTGCCATTAAATTAAGGTAAGAGGAAATATGACGAAAAAAATGGCAGAAAATTAACCTCATCCTATTAAAAAAAAGCAGATGGGCTAAAATGCAGGCTCTGCAAAACAATCTGTTAAAATTCTCACTTTTTTCCTACCAGGAGATTAAAGTATCCATCTTGCATGGGGAATCATGAAAAATGTTAAATTTTTCACAATAGAATTCAGCAAATTAACTCACACCTTCCAAGTTCTAGATAAATGCCTTTACTAAACAGCTAGTTTTCTCCAATATCTTTCCATTTCCACCATTACCTTACATATACAAGCTCTAGGTACAGTATACATTCCATACATGACTGTCTGTGCACTTAAAAAGGTCCAAATATTGACATGGGTTGGTTTTTTTGTTTTTTTATGTAAGAGAATACTCTAAATGTATATACTAATAATGTACCAGAATTAAATTATTAGAGTTAATAGATTTATTTTTACAGGAGTTTGATATCAGTATCTAAGCAATTAACCTTTGTACTTCATGAATCCTTAAATTGTTTTCTATAAAATAGTGAGATTTACAGTGGGTATACCCCAATAAAACATCAACAAAATCAGGCTTAGCCACTCATTTAAATTATGTACTTGTAATATTCCAATAATATTCTCTAAAATTAACATTGACTGCTATTTTGTCAGCTAAAAAGCTGATAAACAAAACACATCCATCCTTAAGGAACAGAATGTAACCAAAGCACACAGTCAACAGACTTTGTCTTTCAACGAAACAAATATACCCAGAAACAACAATGCTACCTAACTCTTCTTAAAACACACTTTCTTCCCCCCTCTCTTGGGTCTACACAGAAGCAAATTAGACTTTACATGAAGTAGGTGTGAATTTTCACGAATTTTAGAAAGCAGATAATTTGGCAGCAACAAACACAGAGCCACCTATGAAAGTCATCCTGATCTTGGCTGGTGTGGTCCATTGCAGAAGAAAAACTTCCATGTTTTTTCTACCTATGCCAGACTCTACACCGCACAGGGATTGTAAACAGTGGGACCAAGGACATGGATTTAAAATACTAATTGACATAATTTTGAACACATCTCTTGAAATGAGATTGCAGACTTAGTTAAATCCCACTTTCACCTTCCCTCTGGTGAGGGTGTATCTTTGAATAACAAAACCACAGCTAAGCAAGCTTTTTTTTTTTTCCTTCTTTCAAACTCTGTAAAATATTTCTTATTGGAGAAATAACATCTACATTTCTTTGAGTTCTGTCAGTAAAAACACAACCTAACTTTTGCCTTTAAAATGGTGTTCATGAAAACATGAACATTTGAAAATACTTTTCAAAATTTACAATGATTACATTAGAAGTTAGGGTGGTTTCTTTTCCTATAAATATTTTACTTTACTTTCTGTATAAAGATGGGGGGAAATGATCTTCCTATTAGTCCCCTACAAACAATGGAACACATACACAAATGTTCACCAGCAAATAGAAGATTTTTTTCTAACATGTTTTAAGTATGTTTTAAACCCAGAATCTTTTTTATTTATTCTTGAAAATAGCTGGAGGACTGCTTGCAGTGAAAAGCTAGAAAAAACCAATACCAATCCATCTGTGGAGCAACCAATCACCATCCTAGCTTCCACATTTTCTTCTGTGAGCTCAAACACTGTGATCCAGCCTGAAGTTGCAGAGGTATAAACCAAGAAAACCCAATAAAACCAAGTGAGAAAGCAAAATACCAGTGTTACTCCTCCCTGTTCTCCATGTCAGCTGCAGGAGTGCCCAGGGTGGAAGAGCAAGGGAGAGCAAACAAGTTCATGAGCAGCCTCACCACTGCAACTAACAAATAGACGGAGAATATGCATAAATTGAGTCTCTCTACTCACCTGATCAAGATACAGTATCTTTATTTCAGTGGTGATGTCCAGTATCTCTAATGTAACTGGAAGTGTCATCTGCTATGACTTAGGTCTGGTTTAAACAAGTGAGCTTTCAGGGATAGATACAACAAATGGTTTCATTGCTTTTTCATTCTCTCTGTTGTCATTCCCCCCCTCTGCTGGGGAGGGTGAGGCCCTTCACCTGTAATGTATCAGTTGTGTTTGCTCAGCAAACAATGTCCTAGCTTCTGCTGGCATTTCCCTCATTTGTCTTAATCCATCCAGCATGAACTGCAAAGGTGACCAAGACAGAGGCACCTGTGGCTTGTGGCACCTGTGCTGACAGTGTCCTCGGTACCCCATGCACACCTTGATTGTGTTTTCACAATTCTCCAACTTAGCTAGGTGTAAGAGGCCATGAACTCGGTACATATGGTGTTAGATTTTCTCCTTTTTCATAAACAGGTCCCTTTTAGAACAATTAATAAAGCCCAATGTGCTGTCTCTTTCAAGACACACACTCCTCTATGTTTCAAATAACATGGCAGGTTATTTCTTGCAGGTTTGGAGAAAGAATATTAAATAAAAATAAAAAAAAAGAGAACTAAATCAGAAATCTAGGCTTAGTTCAGACATCCAATAAGTACTTATTTAAATTTATTACATACCTAATTATCCATGAAGATCTGAAGCTTGTTGAAGACCAAAGAGCTTGGAAGATTTAACTTTGAAAGATATAAACATCTGTCTCATTTTAACTTCCTACTGTCAGAGGTCCTATGTGATTTTTTAACTTCTGCTATGCTGACCAAGCAAGATTAAAAAAATCTGCCACAGTGTAAGGAAAACATCCTCAATAGTTGAGTATTCTCCCATTTTTAAAGCTCTTCCTAAGTGCAAGACAGTTCTGAATCTTCTGTGATTTATTACATTAAGTAATTTCAAATGGGTTCATTAAATTATCTCAAAATTATCAGCTCAAATCAATATATATTTACAGTGAACAGTGGCAGGCCTGGGGCATGAGGAGAAGGACGAACAGCAAAGCTGTCTTTATGAAGTATGAAAGAGAAGCACAGGGTAGTTGAGGGATTATCATCTGAGACAGTTGATACAGCAAGAGGTGAGGAGAGGACTGAGAAATTTGGTCTTGCAACACCTGACGGTCTTGAAACATTTAGATGTGTAGGGTGGGTGCTCAACTCAGAAGTGATTTGCTGCAGCAAAATGTTAGAGAATTCTGTTTTTCACATCTAGATGAATACTAAAACCTAATGTAGGAGACAGCAAACCCTGGAAACGTCATTTCTGTGGTAGCAGAGATTCTATAAACCTGTGATTAAGGGATTAAGGTACTTATAAGTGAAGTTAGCACACCTAATCAAAATCGGACTCAAAAGGTACAGTAGGAAACAAGCTTAGGTGATAAATCACCTCTTACTGCAAATTTTAAAAAGAAAATGAAAGAAAGGAGAAAAAAATTCAATGAACTGGTCCAACTAGCTAAAAGCTTGAACAAACAGGAGTGATAGACCAAGAAAAGGTTGTATCCAAAATGCATAAGTCAAAAAGGGCATAAATCTAGGAAGTTAAAGTAAATAAATGGGACTAAAAGTACACAAGATTTTAAAATTAAATCAGAAAATCATGTGTTTAATTCTGAAGGGAACAGTGTGTGCCAGAATATTGAGTTATACATTGCTGTATTGAAGAGTAGGTCAAGATCTTATCAGCTCTATTATGAGGAATGTCAATAAAAGGCTGTGCGATGATAAAATGTTTAATTAAAAATGAACATTGTACAACAGATGAACTCTTTGTATTATACAGAAAAAGGAGTCAAATATATTGTGTTCTCCAAGTTACAAATTGCATGGAATCATTTTCCCTCCATCAAACATTCTTATCACTATGAAATCTTGTATTAAAAAATGGATTTATTTTTACTACATTCTTTACAAACTACTTTCAGTCTATACCTACAGGATACTTCAAATACTTGAACATCTGGGACAACTGTGATGAGAAGAACACGAGGGTCTTGTTTTCTTGGTATTCTGTCAGGTGAATAAGTAGTTTGCTTTGGCAAGTTAATTAACAAAGCAAAGGATTAATACTGGTTCAGTCAGTTGATCCAAAAGTAACAGGAACGAGCAAGACTGAATATTTTGGTTTATTACATGCATAATATACATGTACTCAACACAACTGCTCTAAACATCTCTCACAGCTCAGCAGGGGAGGCGACAATGACACCAGGAAGAGCACAGGGAACTAAATGCAGCAACACCCATGGCAGACAGATATCATATTTCTTCCCTGGTGAAAATACCTTACCCCCATCCCCTGTGCAATGTTAACCATCTCAGACATGAGGCAGTGCCAGAGCCAGGATACTTACCTATGGGAGCAAAGGCAAGGGAATTCAAGATGGAAAAGATGAGTTTTACACTGTTTTAAAGGTACGATGCAAAATGCAGGGAGCATAAAATGGTGAATTTTATGCCTAGCACCATGGGACTAGGCAATAAATGGATTGATACCTACATGGCCTTTCTTCCTGGCATAACTTTGTGTAACAAAGCATAACACAACATTCATATGGACACTTGGGCCTGAAAATGCAGAAGAGAAGATTTTTAAAATCTCTGCCACTCAGCTTCAAACCTCCAACAGAGATACTTGAGCATACAGATGCATGTGGACATATACACTGAATAAACAGTGTAATTCTTAAAACCCAGCCTGAACTGGGAGAGATTTCTAATGAAAAACATCGCAAAATTCCTAAAAAAAGGTTCACAAATAGAATGAAACTTCCAATAGGAGCTGATGAATCTGAGATACTGAAAGAGATAAATCATATATCAGATGAGAGCACACTCAGCATTTCATATCTGTCCCTTTTTCAGAAGCAATTAATACTTGCATTAAGAAAATACCTCAGAGTCAGAAATCGCTTAGGTGTAGCATTCAGGTTTTTGACAATCAAAATTTAGTTTCATATGTCACACAACAATTTTAATATATTCTTATGTCTGCTCTATACAATAACTGGAATACATTAGAGCAAAGAGCTTCACTGATCAGCTGATAGAAAAGACATATTATGTAGAAAATAAGAATTCTGATGCCCTTTAGTCAAAGGTTTGTAAATTATGAATGACCCGTGGGCAGTACAGGCTCCAACAGTGGGAGCGTGAAAGTGTCTTAATAAAGCAAGAAAAACACTAAAGTTCATCTTTACACCCATGGACAAAGATAAGTTTATCAAATCCAAACTGTTAGTAAGGGGAAAATCCACAGTATGCGCAAGGAAACAATTTACAATCATAGAAACTGATGATATTAAAGAGCTATTAAGTGATCTAGTCTTTCCTCTCACAGTTAAGACTTGTTTCTTGCAGTTCTTGTATAATAGTATCTTACCTATAGGATTGCCATCCTATCCCTTGGTAAATTGTTCTGAAGTCCTTTCTCTTTTCATCAGATACTATTTCCTGAGAGTCAGTCTATAATTACCCCTAACAATACTGTCATATTTAAGGATAGAAAAATATAGGTATAGAAACATGTTTTCCTTTGAGCATAGGATCCTCCAAATCAAGTA
Organism: Pardalotus punctatus; assembly: GCA_013400915.1. Taxonomy (NCBI): domain Eukaryota; kingdom Metazoa; phylum Chordata; class Aves; order Passeriformes; family Pardalotidae; genus Pardalotus; species Pardalotus punctatus. The sequence goes on along the minus strand of VZTX01022775.1, from coordinate 192,290 downwards.
CAAATAAACTTCAGTAAGAGAGAATTATTACCTAAGAAGCAGACTTAGGAGCAATATTAAAAACTAAGTCCTTAGAGGAGGTCTAGTTAGGGGCATGAATAGAACAAATCTTTCACCAGGAGCCAGTAGAGATTCCCAGGGTCATGGCCTAGTTGAAATTAAGAGAAAAACTCCTACTGATTTCAATGGGGCCAGGATATGGTCCCCATATTTTATCCATAGTATATCATCACGAATGTAAACTACAGATGAAGCAACATGAGGTGAGGTGCCTATAATTCCTAATGTTTTCATCTACTGTAATGGCCAAGACCTCTCCCTGAACTCCAATGGAGGCAAATTAGTTCCACATGTCAGATACTGACCGTAATATTTTCCCTTACACTTGGTACACAATGAGGGGACGCAGTACAGCAGACAGTAATTAATACATTTCTTTTTGTGATATAAGGCATGGCAGAACAACTCAGAAAATTTGTCACTCACTTGAAGGTGGTGAGCTGCTAGCCCATGAAGAGTATTAAGTAGGAAAAAGAAGCAGTGGAAAATAAGATAAATTAAGTCCCCCTCACTGTCCAATATCTTCATAGTTGTTGCCTTGTTTCATTTCAACCCTCCTTTCCTTGCAAGTCTCCAGGTACCCCTGAATTCCAACATCACCTCTGAATCTGGGATTACAATCTATCACAATCCAAACCAAACCAGTTTTTACAGTTTCCTGAAAGAGAAATCTAACATATAGGATAGGACTGCTAAGCATAGGCAACTCGTGCATTTTGCATGCCCTACAGTATCCTGCCAAGGGCTCAGCTGCCATTCCAGATGGTTGTGGGTCTATTGCAGGTTTTATGTCATATTTATCAGTCCCATGTTTAAGTAACAAACTCTCACCTCAATATGTCTTTTAGCTCCAGTGAGAAAATAGTAAAGGAGAACCAAGGCCATTAGGCAGGATCTATTCTTTGCACTGCACTTTGACCAGGGAAGATGATGATGATGAAGATTATTATTATTATTAATAATAATAATAATAATAATAATAATATTATAAATAGTATGTAGACCTTTCTCAAATCACTCTCATTAAGCCATTCTGTTAGGAAACAACCTTGGCTATGGAATGCTAACTAAGATATGCTCTTTCTGATGACACACACAGGGACTACAGATTATACCTGCAGTCACAGGTTAACAGTCACAAAATCCCATGAATGCTTTGGAAAAAAACTGTGAGATGAACGAAAGCTCATGGAACACTGTAGCTGACTACAACACCTGGACACATTAATAACTCTGTTGGGTAAATACCAACACAGAGGAAGCCACCAAAACCAATCAAGTCAAGGTGAAGTGAAAGACTTGGAAAATCTGTTTGGTGTCACTTATATTAAACAGAAAAGTTACTATGAAGAACTTCATCAGGCCTTGTGGAAAAGAATGAAACCTACCTTATTCCAAGAAGCCTCTTCCCTTTGCCAGTACTATTCAGTGCTGCATGTGGCATCACTCAGAGTGGAGCATCACAGCCGGCACAAGCTGACATCTATGGAAAATATTACTTTCCATTCCTGCAAAATAAAACCAAATCACAGTTCTTTCAGAAACAAAGACTCTGTAAAAACACCGCACTGTATAGCTCTGAGATTATATTAATTCAGGTCATCTTTGTAAAGTCTGATGTTTCACAAGGAAGAAAAAAGAATTAGAAAAACAACAACAAAAACAAATGAAAAAACAAACAAAAAATCCTCCTCCCCTCCTCAGGCTGGCAAACGGGACTTCTAGAGTTCAAGCCATGTTTTAGGGCTTTTATCTATAAATATAATAAAGTGCATTTCTTTGAAAAACTGATTTTCACCATTTAGAAGTAGAGCGTTTATAACAGTTTAGAAGCAAACAGTAAAGAGAAGTAAAGATTTATAAGCTTTCTTGTATTTGCCAAGTATCCAGTACACAATAGAACGTTGAATACCATGGTAACAATTTCAAAATATCCCACAGAACCATTTATACTGAAAAACTAATCACCACCTTGTCAACTAGACCACGGCACTGAGTACCATGTCCAGTTGCATCTTGTACACCCCCATGGATGGTGACTCCACCACCTAATTGTAGAAGTGTGATCATAAGCACTGAGAATTATACAAAAGTGAACTAAAGAGATCTATATTGGTCAAATCAATGGTCATGTCACTGGAATTTCATTACGTTTTCTGATAATGCATTAATCATAGTGGAAACTGACTTCTGGTCCTAAATCCACACCAACTTGTATACAATCAATACTGACATGCACAGAAAGGGAAACTGGAGAGGGAGGAGCTGATTATTTCAGTGCAAGTTGAGACAACAAGAAATACAAACCCAGTTTAAAATAATAGAAAAAAGGTATAAACATTATCTTCAGGCATTCCCCTTTCACAAGATTTTCAGCCAAATTCAAGATTGTAAACATGCATAACTTCAATAGAGTGACAATCAAGTTTACAAGAGAAACTTAATATTTTATTGCATCAAGTACAAATGACTTCATATCTCTCTTACCCTTTTTGTCTGGAGTAGCAGAACCCCATTAGTACTCTGTTTTAATTAAAGGTATGCAGACCACAGCTGAATTATATTGTTTTAAGACAAAAGAAAATATCTTGTACAAACTGTTTTTCTGAGTTTGAAGTTCTTCCCATGACTGAAGACAGAAAGTAAATATTTTTCAATAATCTATTCTATGAAGTTTGTGCACCAAGTGTCTACTGGCAGAAGAGAAATAAAATGTTTTTCCTTATAATTGATGTATCTGAGATTAAGTAATTATTTCTACAAGATAAATTTATTTTTCTGTTGAAAGTAATACATATTTTAGCCATGCACAAATACAAAGCAAATCCCAATATAATATACATCACTTTCATGAATCTAAAGTGTTGAATTATCATAGAATCATAGAATGGTCTGGGTTGAAAGGAACAAACTGCCATGAAATAGCCATGGCTTGCTGCCTCCAGACTAAGCTAAAAGTTAAATAAAATCTTCAAGCTTTGCTTAAGAATCCCATGGATTGAACCATTTGCTAATGGAACGGCAATAAGGTTCTGCTCCCAGCCACAGCCTGCCTTCAAACCACCTTGTGACCCCGTCCTGTATTAGTTGTTCTCTTGGAAAGGTGAACCCTCAACACCATGTTCTCTGGGCTGCATCTTCTGAGCCAGTCCCCAGACCAGCCCCTGAGGGATGGAGGCTGGGATTTTTCCAAAGTGTGCAGAAAAGAAAGGAAGATCACAGGTCTGTCCAAAAATTGTGTACAAAATGGGGGAAAATGGATATTCTGAAAAACACATTCAGTGCAGTTCTGAACAGCCACCACTGGTTGAGCAGGTATTACAGGGCTCTTGCTCTTTGCCAAGAGTCAGTGCAAAAGAGCCTGTGAAGTGGCATCAGCAGAGCTTGTGTTTCTGATGAACAAGATTTTATTGGCAGAGGGTAGCAGGATGCTTGGATTCCATCATCTACTTTGCTTTCAACATAAATTTTTTCTTATCTAGGTTTACAAAAGGCAGAGACCATGATAGGATGGTGGTATGAACAAAGAGGACAAAGAGTATTCTGTTTAAGGCACAGTCAGATTTTTGTCCAGCAAAAATTTAGGAATGTAGAAAAAAAAAAATAATCTATAAAGTTTAAATAAGTCTACAGTCCAAATGCTGCAGATTGTGAAAATAGTATTTTGTGTGAATTAGTAACTGCTCATTTTTATTTCTGTAAATTGAAACTTCAACTCCTCCTTTCTGCTTTTTATTTTTAGAATATTTCTTTCACTGACCAAGATATAGATAGCCAAAGTAGTAGTCTTGATCTTCAAAGAATCTGGAGGTAATTTGAAAAGATGCTGATAGTCCCAACTATTTGGTAATTTTTAGAATGAAGGTTACAAATAGAATTCTGAGTTCTTCAAACACTAAAAAAAAAAAATCCTAGATGTGCCAGTTTGCCCTGAGAAAGGTCACTTCTCTCACATCATTAAGTCAGAAGCAGAAGTGGTAGGATTCTTTCCTAAAGGTGATTGAGATGGTGTGAAAAATGGGAAAAAATAGTAAAGAAATTATATATGGCATAATTTCTAGATTATATACTTGATTTTATACCTACCACAATTGAAGGAAACAAAAGAAATATTACTTTCAGGACTTTTTTTTTTCTCTTCTCATAAAGGACTTAAAACTAATGTATCGAATTGAGGGAGGATATTATCTAAATACATTTATTACTTCTTTAGCCTTTGTATTTACTATGTTATACTTAATGGTTTATTGTTATTATTACTATGGTTTAAAATTTAGAACAATAGCAAAGAAAGAAATGGTTTATTGCTGAACAGAAATTAAGTGGGAGATTCACAAAAGAAAAAAATAAAGCTGGAAAACTCATTCTGTAAACCTGGGATCTATTTCCCTTTTGAAAACATCCTCAGCAATTGCCATTTGTTGCCATTCAGTTTTATGACAGCACATTATTGCAGAAAATAAAGTTTGAAATTAATTTGAAATGAATTTTTCACCAGCCACACTTCTGGCACAGAGCATTTGTCACCTTAACAAATGTGTACTAGAATTAATCTTCATATTGTACAAGGCTTCCCCAGTAGCTTCACACCAGAGCAGATCACAGAGAATTATCAGATTTATTATCTCTTTATTGATATTCCTGAGGCATTTGGATGGATTGATTCGGATGTGCTACTCCTTGGACATATTAGATAGATTACTTAACAAATTTCCGAGCAGCTGCCCGTGACCAGGTCAATATCTCCCAGGAAGTTCCTGCTCACAAACACCCATCACTCGCCAGGAGCATGTCTGGCCTCTGATCTACAGCTGTTGTCCTGTGATACAAAAACCACAGTACAAACAGAGGAAGTTGAAGCACCCTGATCTTGCCTTTTGAATTTAGACTATATTTGGGGCTTAATAACAAACCTCTTTGCATAAATGCTTTGAAAGATCTCTATTATTCTACTGTTATATAATCATCAAAAGGACATGCTTCTTGAGAGACAGATCATTCTAATATTACTACTTTTTGTTCATAAAAATGCCAACTTCTGACAAGATGGACAGTTTTCTGCAGCATATTTCAGTTTGAACTGTGGAGCAGATCAAATGGAAGGACACTTACGAATTTTTTAAGAGTTTCTACATGATAGAATCTGGTGATGGAACTTCTGGCTTACCACGGCAGATTCACAGCCTGGCACGGTTGTTTCCTATCCATACATTAAATGCATCCTATCTCCTGATGGGAGAAAACTGTCCTTCTTGCAGATCTCATCCTATTGTTTGGTAATGATGGGCTGTTCCTATTTTACCATTATTAGGGAGTCCTTACACTCTACAGAGACCGAGGCTATTTTCTGACTAGGACTGTGCATTTCTAAACCTGGAGTTTGACCCTCAACTCACCTCCCACTCATTCCATAGGAGCAACCCAGCACAAACATCCTGAAATCTCAGGATGGCACAGCAGGCTGAGCTACCTCCCAGCTGCCAGTCGGATTCCCAGGAGACCAAGCAAGCTGAAGCTGGGATGTTGCTGTACGCTCCCACGGCCAGGGATGGAAGAGCTTGTATCACCTTAGGGAAAAGGGTGAGGACTCCTCCTCCTTCTCCCTTCTGTCCTCTGTACTCTGTCCAGCAATACTCTAACAGAAGTAAAGGTTGGATGGGACAGAGGAAGGAAGGAAGAGAGGGAGATGCAAAGGAAGGGAAGACAGTACAAAAGTCCTCAGCATGTTTATCTGTCTCCAGTCAGGCAATAGGGAATACTAAGGACATGATTTAATCCTACCTCTCATACAGTTCACTCAGAACTGTAGGAGGGCACCTTTATCCAGGAGATGACGTAGAGGGGCAAGATTTCAGCAGTATCTCCTTCCACCTTACCATTTTTACTTTAAAAGTTATGCTGACTATGGAAGAGGAAGGGCAATACTGTTGGCTTGTTCCTACAACTCTTTTTTTTCTTTTTTTAGATACAGAAATAGATTATTTGACCAGTTCAGACAGTATGATGGTTAAGCCATTCCTTTTCTGCACATGAAAGGGTAAATACACACAAGCCCCTTTCCAAGAAAATGCTCCAACTGCCGTGGCTACATCTTGGCGCTGAGGAGCTGATGCCCATGCTGTGAGCATTTCAACTCTAGTTTGCCTCTGTGGTTTGAATTCCTAGCTGGGGGCATCTCCCACACTTGTTTCATCTGAAATGAAACTGGTTCACATGCTCCAAAACCTGAAGCACAATGATATATTATTTTTTCCTGCAAGCGTGATTCACATGGATCCATATGAACTGCTTCTGAAGTTAAGAAAGTCTATGGATAACCCAGAAGCCCTAAGAGTCAAGGATTTGAGAAAGGCACCTGAATTATTGGTCATATGATACGAAAAGTGAAGGTAACAAATATACTAAAAAAATTTTATTCACTGAAAATGTTTTTCCCAGAAAATTTAGACTGATTAACTGAACATAATGAGATAAAATAAAATAGTGACTTTTACGTTAGCCTGAATATTTTCCAGAGTAATTCAAGATAACAGTCCAAAGATAATTTTAGATATCTCAAGAGGGACAGAGATGGCAAGTACTTTTTCTCTTGGCACTATGAATAGAAAAAAAATGTTTTTCAGTAGAGTCTTTACAAATCTTTCCCAGTAAAGAGTTCTCTTATCTAAATTGTGCAACTAACAAAAAGCAAAAGGTTATGAAATCCTTAACACGTGGTCTTTTTCACAGAATTAGATGGACCCTAAAGACAAGGAAGAAAAATTAAACAGAATTTACTTATTACAAGTTACTTAAAAGTTCCTCTACAAAGTTTTATAAGAATTCAAAGTTTACTTGAGAATGTTTCATTTCTTGTTATCCAGATCCATGTATTTCTGAAGAGCTAGAAATTTAGAATCCACAATTCACTGTTTTCCCTGGTAAAAGAACAACAGATCCAACCCATGCATGCTGGGATTTTCAAGGAAGCCTGAGGTAATAAAATGTTCAAATTACTTTTAAATTCTATGGGAGTGAGACTTCTAACTCCTTAAGGCTGTTGAAAATTATATCTTCCAATATCCTGGAACCAAAGAAATTAAATTTTTTATAAACCTTCTGTGAACTAGTAACTATTGATTATTTAATGGTTGATTAAACTTTCTTACTAACAGCCTCCAGAATTTCACAGTAAGAACATTAGCACTCATATTTCTATTTTTCATAAATGTCAATTCTGTCTGACATTGTGTGTTATTCAACATGAAAGATATCTCGAAAATAATCCTGCATAGCAGTAGGGTATGGCATAAAAGTGATCCATTGAATGCTAACAATGAACCAGTAAAAAAATTAATTAAACAAGTAAAAATATGAACATTTCTTAAGAACCTATTTTATAATGTAGAACTTTTTCATTTTCAGAACAGAAAACAAAACTGGTGATTCAGATCTGTATCCATGCTCTGGTCATACACAGTAAGAGGCATGAACAGGATGGGATTCCAGTACACCAGCTATTCCAGCATGGCTTCTCCTATTCCCTCATGGTACACCCTTTATCTGTGTGCTACACAAAAAGGTATGAAAACATTGCTCCTGTTGCAATGAAATGCAAAAGCAAAATTTAACAGCTCAAAAATATTTTGTGAAACTAAATTCTTGGCTTTCAGCCAGCTCTAATGGTTCGGACATGACCTGCAATCAATATTGAACGACTAAAGTCTAATTCTTGACAAACGCACTCCCTGCACTGCCCCACTGAACAAGCCCAGGGCCAGCTCCTCTCCTGCCCAAAGCAGGGATAGTCCATCCTTGACTTCTCCTTTATTACCAAGCCAGCAAAAGGCATTTTTATCAACACTTCTGAAAAGATTTTAGCCAGCTGTAAACCATTTTTACAGTTCCTAAGACCTGAAGTTTCTCGTTGGGAAAGTTTCATGTTCATATGGGATTATGCAGGAGGAGATTTGGTGTGAACAGACCTCACTGGAAAGTTGCATGTGGTTCTTCAATTAATAATTTTGAGAGGTGGGAACACGTAGAATGTATGAAGCTTGGAGATTTCTCTCTAAAGCCTTAGAAACTGAAAAAGAGAAACTTGTGTTTGGTCTAATAAATATCTAACAGCAAAAAAATTCTAGTATTTCACTGTAAAAATAAAAAACAGCACTGCTTATTTGCATGCCTGGTCAATTTTATTCCTTTTTAAATTATGGAGAAATGAGGGGACTGGAAAACTGCAACCTTCTGTCACTAAAACAAAGGCAAGATTCTTGACATATGTGTACCCTGCCTGCAAATGTCTTCATTGCCTTTGCTTCTTCTGCAAGGGACACTGGCTTGGTCCTTCAAAAATCTCTCTTGCATGAGACCTGAAACCCTCATCAAACAAGATACAAGCAGAAAAATGGAAAAAGTCTTAAGAGGCCAAATACAATATATCCAAACATGAAATGCTCCAAGTTTATAGAGCAAAGTAAACACATTACAATATTTGTAATCAACATAGGGAGTCTTTTATTGCTTTGCAGAAATCTACGCCAAGAAAAAATTGCAGCGCTTTTATTTTTTAATGACGCAGCATGATGTTAATTTGGGTATAATGCCAAAAAGCTCCATAGTGTTATTCAGGAAAGAGTTGTCTAGAAACCCCTCAATGTCTTAGATAAAATTGAATCTGAATGGCTAAACCAATTTGAAAACAAATCAATTTAAAACTAATTTTATCCACAACATGCAGTTTTTTAACAAACATCTTTCACTACAGTAGAGCTACTAGTGACATCCTTAAGTTAAATACATTTATTCTGCTCCTGACATTGCATACAAAACAGGAACACCTTTCTGGTACACCTCAGACTCCAGAGAAAACAAATGCCTGCATCCTTCCTTCCCCTTTTGTTGTCTCATTCCCATCCTTAAAAACAAAGTCCTCCTCACAGCTAGGCAAACACCTTGGAATTTCTCCTGCCCTGGCTTCCTGCCTATTCACCAAAACCATCCTCTCTCTCTCCTGGAGTTTTAAGGTCATTCCAAAGCTCCACACAGAGAGTCTCTTCCCTTCTGGCCTGAATAGGTCACCACTGGTTTGAAATCTCACCCAAGAGATGAGAATTCTCGTGCCTTTTGTATCCAGATGCTGCAGGTATGGGATTGGTCCATCTTTTCAAGGAATAAGTGAAAGGCCAAAACCTCCCAGAGCCCATCATACACTGACTTGATTAAACTGCTGCCACCTTCCACTCACACATCAAGAAAATAAACATGACTGTATAAAGCCAAGAACAGGGGCAAGAAGGAGATCTCTCCTGTATTTGTTTGGCTCTAACAACTAGGTATCAAAATAAGAACTTGCAATAGTAAGAGATGTAAGGGACAAAGGGCTGAAAAATAGGGAGAGTTATCTTCCATAAAACTATGTTAATATGAAAAAAATAAGCAAAGACATTGGTTGACAAAGCAGGAATTTTTTTTTTTTTTTTTTTACCTAATCCCTATTAATGCCCCAAAGGATAGTATATTGTGTCTTTCAAAAAAACCACATAAGCCCAGACAGCAAATTATTTCACACTGTGTTATCCTTCGCACAGTTATGGTCTGGCCCTGAACATTAATGTGAAGCAATATGAAGTTTCCTGTTATACTTTTTATTGCTTTTGCATTCAGCCCGAAAAAATTCACCTTAACCTAAGTACTGCATTAGTCACACCGTCATTTTTTGCATTGGCATAAGGAGAGCAAAAACATTAAAAAAAATAAAATTGAGTAATTTAGAAAATCTGAAACAACACAATCTTTTGTAATCTCTACTCACCCTTTTATAATTACACTCTATTAGTTCTTATCAAAACAAATCCCTACTCAATTACAGTCCTTTCAAAGCAAGAAGAAAAAAGGCACCTGAACAAATGCAAAAACACTTTTGTCCAAGTTTAAGTTTCAAAAGGAAGCACAGAAACAGGCTGTTCTTTCATTTATTCTGAAGCATTCAGAAGTTGCCTCAAAATGTGCTTTCTGTTGTCTCATTAGCCTTTAAAGTATCTTAAAATCACTTGGGAAAATAATAATAATAAAAATAATAATAATAATAAATAAACTAATAAGAAAACCAACAACCACCACCACCACAACACCACAAGATAGTAAGCTTAGTTCCTTTTCAGGAACTGAGAAGAATTTGTTCTACTGTGTAGTGCATTCCTTCAGGGTTTTACTTCTTTGTCCTGTAAGGATTTTCCGTCCTACAGTGAAGGAAAAAATATTACCCTGTCCCAGAATTTACAAAATCGTATTGCTATTACAAATTCTTAAAGAATTCTTCAACAGCCACGAAGTGTTAGAAAAGGAATGTATTTCCTGTTATATAACAAAGGATTTAAAATAATTTCCATTAATATTATACAGAACATTTTTGGATCCATTCCTACTAAATCCTTGTTGAAAAGTCCTGTGGGACTGAAGTAATTCAGGATATTAATAATTTTTAATTTTACAATTACAAAGACATTTCATTTGACCTAAAAGTTCAACGTTAAATTTCCAAACTGGATTGAAAAATATAGGGTTTTCCATTGAACTGAAATACAGTTTTTTCAATAAATAAAAATGAAACTACAAATGGTACATATATTTAAATACTGAAAAAAAACCCCACAGTAAACAACAAAATTTATTCTATATATTTAGTTGATTTTATATTTTAACAATATATAGAATAATACAGGTTGCCTTTTTAATGTGTTTGTATAATTTTCCTGAAGGAAGGAAGACACTGATGAAAGCCTTAAGTTTTTATTTCAGTTCATTCTGCCAACTGAACCCTTGCTTGTATAGAACTCCATTTAAACAGATGCTTTATTCAGATGTTCTTAAAAATTCAAAGGGAAGACTTGAGGAAATTTAGAGACACTATTACTGTTATTAGAACACTTCTTTGTATATAATACATCTCACTGGAAAATAATGCAACACTAATTGAAATCGTTTCATAAAACATTTCACATTCATCTCTCAAATTTTATGAGAGCTCTGTGGAGCTAAAAACACTTCAGATTCATTCACCTCTGTCAACAAATAATGAAATGTTAAGGACTGTAACCAGTCATAAATTTAAATCTAAAGGCTTCCATTAATCTTGATAAAGAATTTCAGTACATAACTTAGTTTTTGTATAACTAAAAATATTCAAAATGCAAATGGTTTATAACCTAGGCACCAGACAGTCTTTAAGAGCAGCATCCAACAAATTCCTAGAACTGTATCTACAACAATGCTGAAGCACCTGAGCTTTAACTTTACTTCCATGTCTCAGTGGGACTACTCCAGGAGTGAAGCTACTCCCTGTGTTAGCATCTGTTAAATGAGATCCATAATTACAGCTGGCAGTTGGAAAACTGAAGCAAAAAATGAATTAGCATTTCAAATATTTCGGTATATATACTATTCCCATGTCACCAATTACAGTCCCATCTGTACAAAACTGTACCAAAAATACTTGTATTTTAATATCCTTCCCTTTCATCTCTAAATATATCAATTGCATTGGAAAATAAATTTTAAATTTGGTTTTTCACCACCAACCACCCTGCAGAATGGTCAGCATTGCTATCACCAGCAACAATGCATTACCATTGTACAAATGACTTCCTAATGTTGCAGTGCATTTATTTCCACAGCACTATGGTTTTCATTATTTCTGAGTTGTTGACCATGTTAACCATTGTGAATTCATTTATATATAGATAAAAGAAATATTATGGGTATGCTATGAGATAGAAGTAAGCAAGAAGGTAAGTGATCTTAAAAGATGAGCTTTTTCTGTGATCTTGGGCATATATGCTTCCCCTCCCCCCCCTTATTTCTAGTTTCCTGCTTCTGCAGAAATAATAATTCACTACACTATTTATAAAACTCAAAACAATAAAATCCTCAAATAATGCTTGTGCTGTTAGAAAAGAAAGTTGGAGCAGGCCTAGTTTCTTTCTTTTTTTTTTTTATTAAGAAGAAAATTTATCTTGAGGGCAAAAGCAGTCCAGAAGTATATGGCATTTAATATTTTACAGAATATATGTCTTCAGAATATACTCTGTGTTTCTGAAGAATAAATCCCTCTCTACTGAAGTACTTGTGTCTTGCCAAAGAGCCTGAGAAAATGACAGTAGTTCAATCCAAGTTAGCATAGATAATAATTTCATTCAATGAAATGGAAAAAATCATAATACTGTATAATCTGTTATTTTTTAGTTTCCAGACACACACTCTAGCATTATCAGAAATACAAAAAGCCTTAGTATAAGACAATAATTTTGCAAATTATCATAGAACATGCTCTATCTCTAGTAAAGTAAAAAAAACAAGTCTGAACTGAGAAAGGAAAAATAAAAAAGAACACTTTTACCTGTTTTAAGAAAGTCCTGAGACCATCTAATTTAATGGTTCTTTACACAACTTTAAGAAAATAGTATCAAACTATCTGGACTCCACAACAAAAGAGAAACAGAATGCAAGCTCTGTAATCAGAATTTAAATAAATGTGTAAATAAAGAATCATAGAGCATCTTTATCTAAGAACTATTCTGTTAAATTAGAACTAAAATAATTTCATTTCATTAAAACTGATACCTTTCAGATCTGTAAAAAGGTAAATAATTTACAAACACAACCAGGAACTGGTCTTCTAAAACTGGCAGTTCTGTGAAGTTTCAGAGAAGAAGTTTGAGAAAAATATTATGGTCATGAATAAAGAAACAAAACCAGTACTTCAGTCTGTCTCCCAATACAAAGCTTTATTTTACATTATTAATTTAAAATGTAGTGATGTATAGGAAATAGGAAGATGTCAATTCCACAAGTGCTAGCTCCCAGGAGTCCCACCACTTTGAATATAATTTCCCAGACAAATAGGACTACCTACAAGTATAGTCATGTGAAGAACCAGAAATCTCCCCCCACCTCCAGTATTTATGAAATATATTAAAACAGCAGACAAGCCCTGTCTGGGTATAACACTTCTGTTACGATGCAGGACTTTTACTTTACAGCATTGTACTTAAAAGCCTGTGTCATTGTAAAGCTCTACTCTGAATTGCTGTGGAGAAGTATTTTACAGTATTCCTCAAATACCGTGAACTATAAAAAACCCCAAATACTGATTGCAGGAACTACTATGCATTATGTTGTTCAGTACCAGAAAACTGGCAATAACATCAACTTACAATGCTTATTATGAGACTGAATATTTGCCAGGTGAATAAATTTAATCACGAGTGCTCTCTTCACAAGTTGTAGAAAGTGGTGGTTTATATTATAAAATCTTAAACTTTTATGCAAGATTTTGTATGTAACTTATAATCCAGCTGTTGGGGATAAATACTCATAAAAGTGTTTGCATATTTCAAATACCAACTAAAAATCATATTGCTTAGGGATACACGTGTGTGAAATCTCTGGATAATGGGCATTCAGGTACATCTGAAATACTGAAATACTGTGTTTCCATTTATGAAATAGTTAAAAGGGAACAGGCAAAAATGTTGGAAGGAGTTACATGGATTCTAATGTTTCCTCCCTTTCATTCACAGCTGAAAATGTAAAGTTGTCAGACATGTAACTAATCAACCAGGGCATAAAAAAAGAAATTAAAAAAAAATAAATTAAAAAAAACAGTCAGGGAAAGCAGTAAAATTTAATAGCTTATTCACTCGATGACACGTAAGATTCTGAAGGAGAAGGAATACTTTTAACAACATGGTATTCCTTTAAAGGAGACAATCGCTGCATCAGAAGAGACATGAAGTGAATACGGGCAAGATGACCATTTCTCTCCACACAGGATAAATAAAGAACCAAACAAAACCAAGCCCCCAAACCGTTATCATGTGGAACAGAAAAGACCTTCTTGAAACGCAAAGTCAACAGAGGGACAAGCAGGTGTTTGCATTCTCTGCAGTTTAACTCATGGGCTTCATTATGTGCTTCACAGAAAGAAAAACAGATTCATTTGTAGATCTTGCAGGGAAACAAAGAATTTCAACAAGGAATCCCGATAAATATCTTACGCTGTTAAACATCTTCACCGGGAGAGAGAGAAAAATCTCCCCCGCTGCAAGCAACCGTGGACATCTTTTGTTCCCTGATAAATATTTGCTTTTGTCTTTTGTGATAAGGTCTGCTGCCTTCGCCTCGCGCACAAAAAGGGCCCGCTTGTTTCTGTACAGAAAACATTTAATTAAGATCATTTCCGATTTTCAAGCCGCCCGTGCGCTGAGGAAGAGGACGAGCGAAAGGGGAGAAAACCCGACCCCCGCTGGCTGGGCGGAGGGGCCGGGAGCGCTGCCCCGAGTCAGGCCGGGACCCGCCGGGAATATAAAAAAAGAAATTAAGGGAAAGGCCGGGAAAGGCCGGGAAGGGCCGGGAAAGGCAGAAAGCAGAGCCTGCCCGCTGTGCTCCGCTCCGTCCCACCGCGCCTGGCAGCGCCGGCGGCAGCACCGCCCGGCCGGGAGCGCGGGGGCTGCACCGCCCGCATCCACCTTGGGACCGCGGAACACAGGCCGGGCCACAGGCACGGGATGCTGCAGTCTGCTCCGGCTGGCCTGGAAGGAGCGGGGGAAAACATTGATTTGGTTGTTGGGGTTTTGCTTTGGTTTTTTTGTTGGTTTTCTTTTTTTTTTTTTTTTTCCTTTTTTTTTTTTTTTTTTGTTTTGGTTTTTTTTTTTTTTTTTTTTTGTTTGGTTTTTTTTTTTTTTGTCGTTTTTTTTTTTTTGGTTTGGTTTTTTTTTTTTGTTTTATTTTTTTTTTGTTTGTTTTTTTAATCCTTTAACGAGAAAAGTACAATTTGGGGTTTGCGTCTTTGTCACAGTTCAAGGTTCACTAAAACATCAAAACCTTCTTTTTGGAAGAAAAAGAGTGGCTTTAATAATGATTTCAAATATTCTGTCTAAAACAAACAAAAAAGCCATGCCAGGTTCTATGGACTCGGCAGTGTTGGTTCTCTGAGGACTTCACCTGTTTTATGTACTAGAGTTGGAATACACAAACAGTTTTCCCAATGCAGTAGTAGTTTGAAACACTGAAAAGAAAATCTAGGAGACAAAATTATAAAGTGTTTATGCACACACAAGCAGCACATGACTACCAAAGATCTTAGTCCTTATGTGTATGTTCATTTACTGGAATTAATCCTCTTTATCATGTTGACTGCCTGCAGGACCCAATCCTGGAATATTCCTGTGTGCAGGTGCTTAGAACAATATTAGTAGATGAG
This sequence comes from Pardalotus punctatus, assembly GCA_013400915.1. Lineage (NCBI taxonomy): Eukaryota > Metazoa > Chordata > Aves > Passeriformes > Pardalotidae > Pardalotus > Pardalotus punctatus. The sequence goes on along the minus strand of VZTX01022775.1, from coordinate 176,986 downwards.
GTTGCACTGCAAGTCTAAGGCACTCAGCAGTTACCTCCCTGCATACCTCAGGACAACACACCCACTCATAACCGGAGACTTACTACTTCAGTCTGTATGAAATTTTAAGAAATACTAACAAAAAAAACTGGTCTGAAATAGGAGAGAATTAGAATGCAAAATTTAAAGCCACGTGATAGGAGTAAGAAGAAATATAGCAAAGATACTCCACTAGGAAATATTTACAAAGTTTCAAGAAAGAATCATTCCTGCAATCCAAATATAAACCACAGGAGATTAACTCATACTGCGGACAGGACACAGTCATGAGAGATTTTCCTTTGGTTAAATATTCAGAGCACAAAGTGGCTTTTTTTTCCATTCAAAATTTAGCACAATAAACTACATTTCTATAACATTTGTACCATGTTCAGAGATCACAATTATTTTTTTTCTCCAAGACTATCAAAGTTTTTATTTCATGAATGAATTTGTATGACACTAAAGACAACACTATAAACAGAAGAAAAAAAACTGTTAATGCAAGTAAATCAAAGTCATTCTATCCTTTGGCCATCTGTCTCCCCATGAATACACATGCAAAAAATAGAATTTGCTAAAAGCAGCTATTTTAAGTCTATCACATTATTGTTCCAAGTTAAAAAAAAACAAGAGCAAAAAGTGCTAACAGTATCATCTTACCTGCCTTTTAAGCAAAAGTGTAAAACCACAACACACAAGAAAGCCTGCAAGCTGGCAAAGACTCTGGATTAGCAACAGCAATTGACCCAGTGAAAATGAATCAGACTCACTTTATTTTTTTTTAAAATGAGACAGATTACTCCCTACATATTGACACATCAAATAATTATGATTACAGATCAACTTGATAATACAGTGCCTACCATACACTTCTATGCTCTTAGCAGGTTTTCTCATCAAAGCATTCGTTCAACAAGAAGTATTTTTTGTGATCCCATAAATGACGTGCTAATAGTTTTGAACTGAGATAGGTAAATGCACCTTATGTTACCTGTTTTGCATAGACTCATTTCATATGCTCTCTAGAAGCTGTCAGGTGAAAGCCCCTTTTTTTTTAACCTCTTGAACCCCCTAAAACTCCAGTGTGAAACTAAAGTTAATTTTCTTAACAGAACTGCAAATTTGACAGGATGGTTTTGAGGTGACCATACTCACTACATGTAAGATCAGCACCTAAAAGAGAATCTTTTAATAGTAACATAATCAAAATCTTTGGAATGTCTGTTTTGTGTATTTGTGAACAGTGGAATGCAATGAGGGATATATTTACATTTTTTTAGGAGAGGAATTCTGTAATAAATGATAATGACAGTACCACAAACAGAATAACATCTTTACACAGTTTGTGTGAATTTGATGAAAAAGAAAGCCATAAACAAGACGAAAGAGTGTAATGGGATTAATCCAAGATTATCTTAATTGATCCTCTTCATAAATACAGTGAAACCACATCCACTTAAGAGTGTTCAAGAGGATAATGAGTAAGCAGGAATTACCCAACTTCAGCGTCAGCATTGGGCTGACAATATCAAACAACCATGAAGAATAGTGGACACAAACTAAACTAAGATAAAGATTAAAAGCTTCTGCCACTTACAGAAGGACCAACAAGAGACCTACCTGTGTATCAGCTTTTGTTTATGCAGGCAGGACAGATAAAGATAGCTGTAAACTTGAGACTACTTCAGTATGCCAGGAATATGCTTCTTAGCATATGCTTATACTCTAAGAAAGTGAGGTAAAGCCTTTGCCAATGGCAATCTAGGTTATTTTCCTGCCTACAAAGTCTGGGGCCAAAAGAAAGACATTTTTATTTATCAAACAAAACATGGTAGGACAATTTGTAAGTGGTTCAAATGTATTTAAGAAATACTGAAGTGCACTTAGTACCTACTCCAATATCTGGCCATTGTTTAAATAACACATGACTAAAAACATTAACTGTTAATAATCAGGGAGAGCTGGAAATTTTATTTATGGAGCTATGGATCATAAGTTAACCTTGTCTTTATCAACTCAGTAGGGAAAAGAAGGAAATAAAGGCAAATACATAACAAACAAAACATGCTGCCTATCACCCACTGGCAATTCAAGCATGTTCCATACATTAAAACATGAAAAAATTGTATGGAACATGAAAAAAAAATCTAGGTAAAGCCTTTCCTGCAAAAAAAGTTTGTATCCACATTACAGTCATTACCATCATATTTGTTGTGTTGCGTCTTTATGTTATGGAGGGGTTTGGGTTGCTTAATTTTAGCATAAGTCATCTGTCACATCATATATTTCCAACAGTCCAAGTTTATCTTTTCTGACTGAAGATATACATAGAGAAGCTGTCTGAGTGTTCAGGGAGAGGACTGGGAAAGCCAAAACCCACCTGGAATTGAGTCTGGTGAGAAATGTGGTGGAGAGCAAGAAGGGCTCCTACAGGTACATCTGCAGCAAAAGAAAGAGAAAATGTGGGCCTGAAATGGAAATGGAGAGGGGTAAATGGTGACAGGTGACATGGAAAATACCGAGGTGTTCTATGCCTTCTTCTTTTCTGTCTTTACTTGTTCAGGTAGGAATCCCAGGCCCCCAAGAAAGGGGAAATCTGGAGCAGGGAAATCTTACACTCAGTGGAGGGGGATCAGGTTGGGGAACAATTAAAGGAACTAAAGTAGACATAAACAAATCCCTGAGACCTGATGGGATCTACCCATGACTGCTGAGGAAGTTCGCTGATGTCCCTCCAAGGCCACTCTCAGTAATCTCTGAAAGGTGGTTGTGATTTGAACAAGTTCCAGAGGACTGGAAAAAAGAAATATCACCTCCATCTTTCAAGAAGGTCAGAAGAAGGATCCAGGGAACTACAGGCTGCTCAACCTCACCTCAGGCCCTCAGGGAAGGCACTGGGACAAATCCACCAGAAAAACATTCCAGATGTGTTGCAGGCAAGGCAATGACAGGTGTAACAAGCATAGGAAAAGGGAAAACCATGCTGGACAAACCCCAGAGCTTCCTATGATGAAATGAGCAGTGAACATTCATCTTGATTTTATGTGGCCTCTCATAATATCCCCATAGACAAAGGAATGAAATATGGACTAGGTGAGTGGACACTGAGGTAGACCGAAAACTGCCTGAACTGCCAAGCTCCAAGGGTTGCGATCAGCACAAGTTCATCTGGAGGAGAGTCCCCAGTGGTCTACCCCTGGGGATAATATTTTTTAATTCTCTTCCTCGATGACATGGGTGATGAGACAGAACACACACCCAGAGTGTTTGCTGATGATGCACAACTGGCAGAAGAGGCTGATACGCCAAAGAGTTGTGCCATTCAGAGGGAAGCAGAGAAATGGGCCAACAGGAACCTCATGAGGTTCAACAATGGAAAATACAAAGTCCAGAATCTGGGGAGGAATAACACCAGACAGCACTACACACAGGGCTGAGCAGCTTGAAGGGAGCTCTGCAGGAAAGAACTTTGTGACCTGATGGACAGCAAACCGATCATGAGCCAGCACTGTGCCCTTGCGACACGCCTGGGCAGTACTAGGATAGGCATTGCTAGCAGGCTGGCAGAGGGGATCCTTCCCTCTGCCCTGGGGAGACACACCAGGAGTGCTGGGTCCCAAACTGGGCTCCCCAGTACAAGACAGGCATCTTGTACGGGACATTCTGGAGTTAGCCCAGCAAAGGACCACAAGGATGCTTAGGGGCTGAAACATCTGTCATAAGAGCAGATATGAGAGATGGAGATGTTCACCTTTCTGCCTCAGCCCATCTCTGATTCTGTATGTGAGACATGGTCATAATGGTAAAACACAACAGTTACATATTCACTGTCGTCAGCTACCCAAAATATTTCTGTTAAATTCTGGAGGCTGGAGGAAAAAGAAAAGAAATCAAAACCAATTTGAAGTTAGCTAAGTGGATATATATCCACAAGAGAAAGCTATAAAGTGAAGACAGATGTGCATAATCCATTAAAAAAAAAAAAAAAAAAAAGAAAAAGGCTGAGGGAGTTGGGCATCTTCAGCCCACGGGACAGAAGGCTCAGGGGAGAATATATTGCTGTCTACATCTGCCTGACCAGACAGAGAAGACAGAGCCAGACCCTTCTTGCAGCTTCACAGTGGAACTGCAAAAATCATAAGTCAGAACATGGGAAATTCTGATTTTATATCATAACTTTTATTTATTTGTTTGTTGTTTCACCATGAGAGTGGTCAAACACTGACACAGGGTGTCCAGACAGGCTGTGGAATTTCCTCACAAAGTTATTCAGGGGAGGAATTCAAGACACACCTGGACACAGCTCTGAGCAACCAGATCTAATTAGATCTGTTTCTGGATGTGCTTTCCAGTCTCTTTTTTACTGTAATGCTTTGATCACAATGATTGCAGAAAGACTAAGTATGTATTTCTTAGGCAACTCTCCAAGCATAAGGACATGGAGTACAGGAGCTTGTAACTGCTTTGCTCTTGATGAAAGTTAATAGAAGAATAAATGTCACAAAAGACAACAAATTTCTCCTCTTTCAAACTGGTTACTCTGCAAAACTATTAGCAAGAAGTTACCTCAGTTATCAAAGATAGTTTTGGAAGATTTCCATAACTGACTCTTGCTTTACATTTGTTTTATTAAGTACATAACAAACTACACAAATATGACAGCAAGCTTTTCACTTCTGAAGTTACATGTCATTTATACCTTTCACTGTTACTCTGTCAGCACAGTGAGCTTTTTTCCTCACAGACACACATAACCAAGTGTTATTTAACTCCTGGTGAAGGTTCTTGGATGTACTACAAGATACATCAGTATTGTTAAGCGAACTTACACCAACAAAACAAAGCAAAGCAAACCAACCAACCAAAAAAAAGTTATTAATGCCAGAGAAGAATCCTGAAAATACTGAGCAAACATGTGTCAGGTGGTGGCCTGGTGAGGGGCAGAAGATGAAGCTGGTTGTTGCATTATCCTAACATTTGTTGAGTAATTACAGCAACCCCCACTAGTACAACCCTGTGCTGGACACCCTCACTGATGGCAGAACCCTAAGGGCGAGGGGATGTGCTCGGCAGAGTTTTGAAATCAGCTCAGCTGCTGCCTGGCCAAGGCTCTGTCCATAAGTACAATGCCAACACACGCAAAGCCTTCCTCACTTCAGCCTTGGCACAGTCACCAAATCACACAAACAATTAGGTTGGAAAAGACCTCTCACATCATCGAGTCCAACCTGTGACCAAGCACCACCACGTCAATTAGACCATGTCCCTCGGTGCCACATCCAGTCTTTCCTTAAATACCTCCAGGGACAGTGACTCCACAACCTCTCTGGGAAGTCCATTCCAGTGTCTAATAACCATTCCTGAGAAGAAAATCTTCTTAATATCCAACCTAAACCTCCACTGGCACAGTTTAAGACTCTGTTCTTTCTTCCTGAAAAGAGAGCTCCCCTTCTCCCATGGGAATGCCAGCAGCCTGTACAGCACTGTGCTGGGCAGACAAGAAACGGGCAGTGATGCTTCCTTTAACCCATTCCACAGTACAGACATGCCCTGCAACTGCAGGATTTAGACCTCAAACCAACATCTACCTCTGGCATGTTCATGCTGGGACCTCCTTCCCTCAGACCAGACCTGGGATTACTGCCCCCATAAATACCTCAACTGATTCCACTTAGGTCCAGGTTTTCTCCCATTGGGACTGATAACAGAGAAGTCAGTGATGAGGACAAACCCCTCAGAGTGATATGCTATTTGTTTAAAAATTGGAGCAAACAGGTCTGAAATAGATACACATGCTTCCCTATTTTTCCTTGAACTTCACCATTCCTTGAATCCTCTTAAAGACCACTTGTCTGTTCCAGGTCCTTTCCCTGGATAAACATTGGCATTGAACATTCCTCCATACAAAAGGGATTTTTAACTGTTTACTGATTCTTTGTGAGCTAGGTGCCAGCTAGACAGAAGTGTTGGGCCCCTTTTCATTGGATTCTAGATGCTATATGAACTGTTATTTTGGTTTTCTCCAACAAATTTAAGGGCCAAACTCACGTAAAAAAAATAAATAAATAAACAAGCTATATAATAAAACATTTTTGGTAGAAATGACCCTAAAAGGAAATTAAACTACAGACATCCAAAGGAGTTTCCATAGTACACTCTGACTGGCATAAATGGAAACAGCACTTCTTGGCACTGGGCTTGATGACATACAAATTTATTAGAAAAGATTTTGCTGCCCTGAAGACTTCATATATTTTTTAGCTACCCGAGAAACCTATAAATCAGTGGTTTAATTCAGTGGCTAGTGTTTAGAGAGTTCCTATGAGCTATAGGAATTAATTTTCTTCAGGGCATGAGTTTTAGGTTACATTTTTTGTTTGAGAGAAATAAATTCCAAATGTCATCCATGTGCTTTCCTCTGCCTAGCAATCGCTTGCAGGCATCATCCTGCACATCTTTGACTAGGGAGATAAGATGGGCATCTTCATTCTTTCCTATTGGGCTTTTCCTCCAAAAGATTAATTTCCAGCTTTTCTTGTTTGCTTTATACTGGGCTTGTATTCCCAGGCTACTTCTGTAGGAAATTGCATGTTTCAGACTATCTTTAATATCTAAGAAGCCTCTTTGAAAGGGCCAGTTTGTCCTGAAACAAGATTCAAGATAAATTGGGTAGCCAGAAGCTTCATATACAAGCACCCAAAGGAGAAGGTCAGATGTTTTATTGTTAAAAATCAATTGAAGGCATCTACTCTCTGTGGATGTTTAATAATATTTTTAGGACACTTCCATGAAATTTTCTCTTTTAATCCTTTTCACTCTATGCTTCTAAATGGACCCATACTTGTACTGCTAATTTATGGAGATGTGAATAAACCAGTTGTAATCACTTAGGCAACCAATTTTGCCATTCCTTATCTCTGTTATCTTTTCTCTTCTATCTTTTGCTCATCCTTTCACTCAGACATAAATTCAAGAACTAGCTGAAGGTTCTGAACCTTGTTTCCTCAGTTTTTCCCTGACTGGCAGGTTGGTTATACTGGAGAGATCAGAGAGCCAATGTCAGAGTTCACCATGTTATGCTCAGGCCAAAAAGGGGAATATGAAAAATGCCAGTGTCTCTGAAGTATTCAGAAACCCACTGAAACCTGAAAGAGACCAACTGAGGCCCTGTGAGACCTACTGAAATGTGAAATTAAAAGTCTAGAGCACTTTTATGAAGTACTGCAGCAGACCCCCTTGGAAATCAGATCCGTGGACTGCTTTTCCTTCAGTAAATCTGAAATGGATCTGAAAAAATGAGGAATGATCTGTACTCTTCATGGATATTACTGCTTGCCAGTTGTTCAAGCTTCAGTGTATTGAAGCTCTGCCATTTTATACCAATGTTGTAATTATCACCACACCAAAACAAAAACATACATTCAGTGAGTGCTATAAATAACTACAATTAATTGTGTGCTATAAATAATTGCAATTAATTCTAAAAAAAAACAACTCATTTTTGGTTCAGAGTAACTGTAATAAATATAAATTTCTCTTTCTAAGGGCAACCTTAATTTGATGTACTCTTGTATTTGTCAACTTCTTAAAGAGAACTCCAGTTCTGGAGCTGCTTTCCATGCATAATTATCTCTCAAATGATACCAACCCAATTAACCTCCTTCTGTGTCTAGTTTGCACTCGAGCCAAACCTAGAAGCATAGTCACAGACAGCCCAGGAAACGTACAGTCAACCTGCTTTTGGTTTGGGACTTCTATGCCAAAATCCAAAATTGCCTCAAGCAGGTCCTGATTGAAGCAGCAAATATTCTGCTCAGTCCTAAATTGTTTTATCAACATGGAAAGAATATAAACTCTTCAGCTGCAGAGGCCTAGAGCTCTCTGCTTCAGTTTTCACATGCTCAGTATTCTGAATGCTTGCTCCCTGGGTAAATCTGAGCAATTTTGGTAGTAATATAAAAGGCACCTTCCCTTCTGCCCTGCTGCATTAACAGAAGGGCAGAATAGACTTTGTGGAACAGATTGCCTGAATATCAGCAGAAAGATGGGCTTCCTCTAAATTTCTGAATCCTTCTGGTGGAAAGGGAAACAATGGAGCAAAGAAGATAGATCATTTTAACTTAAAAATTCACAGTTTTCCAGAAATAGATTTAAAATAAGATTTTAGAACAGAAAAGGCTAGGTGCCATTCAGAGACAACACTTGCTAGCCTGAAGGCAAAGTCATTGCAAACCTGGACAGGACAAAACAAAAGTCCTAAAGAAGCGTGTACAGGATGTTTTAAAACATTAAATATATAAAAAAGTAGAAATGTATACAACAGAAAGTCCATGTGCAAGGTCCAAAAATAGTGTTGAGTTCAATGAAGGCTGATAAGTCTCTGTGCCACCTTTAGCAGCAAGTTCAAAGTTACAAGCATGGAAGTGTTTAAAAACTGTGCTTTACTTTATGTGATTTTAAAAAATAAGTTCTTTTGGGTATAAGTTGACCTAAAGCATGAAAGTTCCAAGCAAAGAAACTGGGACTGCATTTCCTCCATCCAAGTAATCAGCTTCACACTAATTGAGTAATAACCACACAGTAATTAATGCAGCTACCCCTTACCATTCAAGCTGTAGACTTAGTGTTTAAATAGGGATTTGTTTTCCAGATATGCAGTGCAAAATCCCTAAAGACCTAGAAAAGGAAGGCAATAAATGGCAGTTAGAAAGGCATGTGTTTTACTAAGTTTGACTGGAGATCTGTTAATTTTGTGTGATTTCTGGTCTGAGATCTAGCTGAACACATCAGTGGGAGGCTATTTAAACAAGGCTGGAATTGACACCTTCTGAATTTTCAACACTATTGCACCAATAAAAGGTAACCTGGCAGCATTAAATCATCACATCACATGCCAAATGTTGTGTTCACAGTTACCTTCAAGTGCTTGGGCTGAACTCATGCTGACAATATTGTTTAGGAATGAGGCATTCCCATGTTGCTTCAACGTCCCCCTTTTTGAGAAGGCACTGAGAATACTCCTTTGCATCTATTCACTTCTTCTAGAACAGATAGTTCTAAGGCTACTACTGCACAACTAATTTGAACATTAAACTATCCCATATCTATTTGGGCAATTAACACACTCCTCATATATTTTTTGTAAATTTACATATTAAAGTGGGTGACGTGCTACACCAAAACTAAGAGCAGTTTTGACTGTTGTTTTTTTTCTGAACTTCTCCTCAGTGAAAAAAAAAAAAAAAAAAGAAAAATTTAAAGTCCATGTTGTTGAAAGTTTCATCTGGTTTAATACTGAAAAATCCCCTAACTTACCACTTTATGCTGAGGAGAACAATACTTCCATTATCACTTGAAATAATGATTAAGGTTGTCTCCACTACATATTCTGATTATAAAATCTCTTTAGTTACAAGAGAAATACATTGGCCTACAATTTTATTATAATATGTAAGAACATCTCTTTTTTATCCCCACAATAATCTAAGATAATGAGTCTTGCAGAACACAGAGGAATCAGACTCCAAAAAAAAGCTACAATATCATCGTTTTCCCTCATACACCTTCAAAACCTACACTCTGTTTTGGGACATGCTCAGCAGGCAAGCTGGCACTAGGGGCATTCAAAAGGATAAGGAGGGAGAAAAAGATATGAAAAATATTTATAGTTCTGATGGAAATCATTGTGCAAACCCAGCAGTCATACTTGTTTTGATTTTTAAACTGGGGGTATATTTCAAGTAATCTATAAGAGATTTTAAACAGTAATTTGGACTCCTAATTCTGTATTATTAAGGCACTAACTGTAACAGTTAATATTTCGAAATATTCTCTTTCTTAAATCAGCATTTTACTTGTGATGTTCACTAGATGTTGCTCCCACTAAATAGCAAGGTATGTACAACCAATAACTGAAGTCAAATAAATTGAAGGAGAACTAATCAAAAATGACATAATTTCTGTAATAGCTATAGTACTTCTTATGTAGCTAAAATACTCATAGATAACAATTAGCTGTAACAGCAAGGAATGCACACACACCAACACCCACACACCCCAATGCCAGAATCTTTAAGAAATTATCACAGCATGATCTCCACTTACATACTTGTGGAAACACTATTTATAATGGAGACTGCAGAGAGGAAACATCAGCAAAGATCAACCATGTAAATCTTTCTGCAAGCACCGGAACTGACACAGCTAATTAAACTGGTTTGTGTAAGAAACAGCCAAGTCCATAAACACAGCAGAAAGACAAGTAATTCAGTAGTTAATTCGCATAACAAAAGCAAGTCCATAAAGTTGTTTCCAATTCAACAGTGCCCTTGAGAAGTGTAGTTTCCTCAAGAGGGAGTGTGTAGAGGCAGTAAGGGTCATCAGCTCAGCATCAGACAGTACCTGAAGTGGGCATGAATCAGCTATCTGCTCCCAAGGAGAAAATGGCTAAAAGTTTACGGAAGGGTCAGGAAGGGACCTCTTGTCACTGCTCAGGTCTCTCTCTACCAACTTCTGCCTCACTACCATTCCTGGATATAATCAAAAGAAATCAAGATCCATGGCAAGAAACCCTCAGCAAAAGTTCCAAACAAAGCTATTAATTTCTCACCTTTATATTATTGCTTTAGAGAATTCAAAATATACACACTTAGTAAGAGACACATGAAAAAAAATCCACTGGTTTGAATTTCCAAGTGTCAGTTCTCCAAAGAGTCACTTGATAAGAAGGTGGAGTTTTTCGGTTTATTTATTCAACTGAATGAAGTGGTATTACCTCCTGCACATTTTACTTAAGTAATCACACTGTAAAGACTTATTCTTCCATCCTGTCCCAAAGTAAAGTGAAAAGTAATTTCATTTTCACATTGGTTTCAGTATTGGAACTAGCACAACTCCTGGCATTGCTCCTTATTACAGGCTTTGCCTTTCTTCAAAGACAGCTTTGTTAACATTATTGAAATAAGAACCTCTGGAGTGATTTTTCTGAGCAAGCAAAAGTTTAAAACAGTTTTGGGAGAGTATGAGTGTACTTACTAGGAGAAGAGTGACCAGAAGTACAGATAAAGGAAAAAAAGGCCCCGCTAGAAGAAGACCTGCAGAGTATTTTACTGAAGGTCCAGGTGTCAACTAGGCCCAAACAGAATATAAAATTGTAAAGTTTGGGTAGGACTGGATTTCGTCAGGATGTTCTCATGTTAAGCTTGGAGAATTGGAACTGGAAGTTGGGCAGACATAGGCAGTCTGCCATACACACAACTTCCAGCTTCATTCTGGTTTATACACCGTAATAACACCAAAATATAAGCTCTTTGCCTCTTTGAATTCAATCCCACTTTCATATTAAAAAAAAAAAAAAAGGAAAAGGTTCCTAAAAACCAGCTGTTTTAGTTTTCCACATCTCTTCCCCATCAACAGCTAAGCCAGCTGTCCAGTGAATGCTGTCCAATACTTGCATGAAGTAGAGGAAGGAGAAAAAAAGAAAAATGTCACCCCTGTGCTCCAATTGGAAAGTTTCACTGCTGTCTTGGGCACTGTGTTTTCTAAGTGCCAACTTGGGTTTTTAAGTGATCCCTGCCAGCCATCCTGCTCTTCCCTATCAGTCTGGGAGGAACAGATGGAGCAAAATCAGGTCTTCTGCAGGGGTTTTAGTGACAAGTTACTGTATTTCCAGTTTAAAAAAAAAAGCCACCAAAACACACAAATTTCAAAGAGAAGTCTAATGAAATATGCTTGTTCATAAATGCACGCTGAAGTGAACAATAGAAAGAAATGTTGCCAGTGGCAAAAGAAGATATATAAATAATGTTTAAATACAGAAAGTCTCCGTGTACTGTGAAATATTATATATTTTTTTTTTAAAAAGAAAATATAACATTGCAATTGCTTGAAAGCCCATCTCACTGGACATATGTGAACTGGCTTTTTTTCCCCCCACTTATTCAAATATTAGTTTCAAATGCCCTAATTGCAACTTTGAAAAGCATAATCCAAGAGATTCAAGATATCTGCTGGACTGCAAAAAGGACTGCAAAAAAACTACAAAAAAAATCTATTCAGGAATAGAGCACAAATTGTTATTTTATTAATATCTACAAATGATAAACTGTTTGTGGAGGTAAAGCGTGGATACTGCAGTTCCATAGCTTGTTTGGACCCAATAGTTTGAATAACTTACTGAGGGACATGTCTGCTTGCAAAATGAAAAAAAAATATAGCTGAATAGAAATTTATTTCATAAATAAAAAATATACAGTCAATATCAGGAAACTTATAACTTGTAGGTCATTCTGTAGCGCATATTCTAAACCATTTAAAGATAATAGTGATGAAGTTTGTAAGTCATCTGTACCTAAAGCTCAGACACAGAGGGGTCCCTCGAATTGCCAATGTCTTGATTTGCATGAAGTAAACCATATTTGTTTGCAAAGTAAGATGTTTTCAAAATATTTTGCTTAAGGTAATAGAACAAACAGAGAACCTGTTATGGATCTCAAAGACATTGCCCTGAGGCTATTTTATTCAACAGCCATCTAATATAGGGACTTCCAAACTCTGAAGCACCTGGAACTGGCTGCCATCACAGAAAACATATTGAGCAGATGGCCTGCAACCTGTTTCAGCTTGCAATCTCCATGGCCCTAAAACACTAATTTCAGTAAAATATGTAGTGAAACCTCACCAAAATGTGTGATATTTGTAAAGTGGGGTTTCATTTTGAAACCCTCTTGAATCAACATAAGTTTAATTTGCATTTCATTGTGCTAACCTAGTATATGTCAGGCATGTAACCCTAACCTGTATCAGAACATAATATGCATCTGCTGACAGAGAAAAAACTCACATATTAAATAAATTTTTTTCAAAGAGCAAAATAAAAAAGGGTGGGGCTGGTAGTTTATAAAAAATACACTCTCTGATCATAAATGAACATTCAGTACATAGAACTAGATCAAACCTAAAGTAAAAACCTCAAAAGTGTGCCCATGTGTGGACATCAGGTCCTCAGCACAAAATGGTTTGCTTTTCAAATTTGCTTCTACTGCACTCTAATGTTTGCTAATGTAAACAAGCAAACTGATGCGTCCAGTTTTAATTATGATTTATTCTGAAGAGCTACATTCAAAATTTTAGGATCTTGATAAACTTTCAGCATAGTGCAGCTGTTCCCATAAAGATGTAGTGCAAGCGTAGTGCCAAATCTTTAGATTGGTTTCAGATCTATGAAGCAAACATAAGAGGTTTAAACAAATGGACATTTATTACTGTTTACTAAAGGGTGATTTGGCCTGAACCATCAGTAGGATCCAGTGGTACTTCTTGGTTTGGGCAACCATCATGTTTCTGGCATAGTCCACTGAAACCTCAGCCACAAAAATATGAACAAAAATCCTGGTAATCAGCTGTGTAAGTCAAACTCAACAGAAGGAAGATTTTTGAAATTAATATTCAGTGGTTTCCTAGCTTTTTACAAACATATTTTTGAAAGAGTTTCTTTCCTGACAGCCAGCATTACAGCTTTAACTATACATAAGTCATTTATAAAGATATCTGTATGCCAAACATCTGGAACAAACAGGATTTCAGCCAGGCAGGAATGACTTCACTGCATGAAGGTGCTTTGGACTCCCCACGGGACAGCCGGCTGACCTACGCAGAGTTTTGGCTGCCAAACTGCATCCTTTAAACAAGTTACACAGCAAAGGAGACTCATTCTACTCTTGCACTCCCCAAATATTTATCCATTCTCCTTAATCCTCATCATGCAGCCAATAGCTCTTTGGCAAGATGCAAGGCTAAGGATGTCAGCCCTCGGCTGCCTCTGGGAGGCCTGGAGCTGCAGCCACTTAATTTTTTTATGTCCTCATAAAATCCCCTCTGATTTTTGGGTTGAGTTGACACAACCCATACCCTTTGTAAGCATTTCCACACATGTGCAGTCACAAGCTGCACAAATTCCCTGTCATGGTCATTCTCTTCTGGAAAGACACCTGCTGACTCGGGGATCAGCAGGTGTTGCCCTGGAGAAGAGACACCAAAGACCAAAGGCAGTTCTGAAGAAATGTATGTGTGCTGCCCACAAAACAGGATGCTCAGGAACAAGAGAGAGACCTGGTGGGAGACCAGGGAAGTAGTTGCTCTAGGATTGATTTAGAAGAAAAGAAGTACACACCAAAGGAACAAGGTTTGCTGATTCTACAGTGAGGTTAGTCAACTGTGTTGATTTTTATCTGTGTCTCAGTAGGTTTAGCTCCCCTCACATTTCTGATTATTGGCAGTTCATGTATATTTTTATTATATTAGACTTTTCAGACAGTTCTCCAAAGTTAACAAACGTGTATTGTACACCAGCAAAGTAAAATTTGCTTTCATAGCATGTCTATGGGTGTGCCTATCTCCTATACTTTGTTGGTGTTATGATAAGTCGAACACACACAGGCTCAGAAAACAGACCTGTTCTATAAAGTACTTTTCCTTAGTTTTAAAACAGTAACTTTGTGTTATCCTTAGATGTGAGGACAGATTACTACACAAGTTACTACAAGTGGTGTAAACTATTCCATGGCAGCAAATCCCAGCTACAAAGTGTGAACAGTACATAGTCAAACAATGAAGAAACTTTAGGTTGTATGAATAGATATGCTTGACTCTTCTATTAAACGTTGGTGTCATAAACTAAGTCACTAGATAAGCAGTTCTGCAGAGTTAGGACCTTGTAACAGGACCACTTGTTATTCTATGATAAACTGTAAGGATGAGCAATGCTGAGTTTTAAAAAACAAAACCCTTACCTGAGCCCTGGTATGCTTTACATTATCTGCTGGGACCTCCTTCCAGTTACCTAATTCCTAGTGTTATATCAAATTCTGCCTTTCCAACATGCAGCTGACTCAGTCTGTCAGTGTGCTTAGCAGACTTTTCAGCTGAGCAGCTTTCATGTTTATCATTAAACTGTACTGTCCATGCTTAGTAGGTTACAATGCACTAAAGCAAAGCCCAGTCTCATAATGAACTGTTACAGAATTCCCTGTCAAAATTGGTTAATCTCTTCCCTCTTTCAGATGTAGAAATTTTCAATAAGCAGGTTAAAAAACCCCAAAACACAAAGTAACTGCTAAAATATTGTATATTTCTCCCTTGTCTGAATCAGAGATGCTAAAATTATCATCCAATTTCCTCCCTAAAGCCAAACCAAAATAAACAAAAAATCTAAATCAAAAAACCCAACAGCAACAAAACCTCACTTTCTAAAGCAGAAAACACTTCAGCTTCTGAGCTTCACAGAAGTTACAACCCCTCAAATACGTTATCTAAAGGAAAAACTGGAAAACTCATCAAATTTCACTCCATGTATTACCTCTATTGCACTCACAACTGTGTATCATTTAGGAAGTGTGTTAGAGGTGTGTTATCTTAAGTTCCACATCATGCGTGTATGCTGAAAATTTTAAAGATACCTCCAACAAAGAGGGGAAAAGGAGTAGCTTTGCTTACTTTGTCACCTACATTGACCTATTTAAAAGGAGCTTTCACAGGAATTTAAAAGTAATCAATCACTTAAGGACATGCCAATCTTTCTATTTACCCAAGCCAGACAAGGATTGCTTTTCTAATTTCTAAGGACTCATTACCTAGTAGATGAAAAACAAAACATAAAGCTAAACTATTAAAAAAAAATATTAAAAATTGAGGTTTTATTTTATTTAGCTTAGCATATAGTCCAGAAAGCAGATTTACAACTTGGAAAACTTACTGCTTCTCAGTAGTGTAAAATACATTTTTGCATGCCTCAAAAAGCCAACAACTTTGTATTAACTAATCATCTCTTTCAATTGTTCATCTCCCTGTCCTGCTTTGCTCCAATGAGTCATCATTTTAATCCTCCAAGTGCTTCTGCTGCACTTACACCATAGCACATAGATCCCATCTGCTTTCCAGCTCAAGAACTGCTACAAGAAATCATTTCACACCCCCCAGCCCAGTAACTGAGATATTTTACAAGAGGAAGAGTCTGCCTGCTGGTCTTGCTCTTTCTAAAATACCTTGCGTGGATCATTGTGTTCTGTTCCTGAGAAGGACCCAGGTTCGAGCAGGGGGACACGGAGGCTTGGCCCCTGCATTGCAGGGGGAGGAGGGAGACTGTCCCATTCCTGCTCCCTGCATTGTGGCCAAGCAAAGCCAGCGCATGCTGGGACCACCTTTGGCACCCACTGAGGCTGCTGAAGGCATTTATGGGCTGGTGCACAGCACGGCAGGTTTGATGCCTGTGACAGGGATGAGGATGCCTCACCACCCAGGAGCCGAGCCCTGGAACTGAGGGGACACAGCACAGGGGTGTGGCAGCCTGTGCTGAGCCTGGCCCCAGGGGGCTCCTCCAGACACAGCATGGAATGTGCTTGAGCTCCAGGACAGCACTGCCACCTCTCCACTGTCCCGGTCAGTCACCAGAAGGAGCCAGAGGGAGCGATCCAAACTCCGGGCGGTGAGTACCCATGTCACACTGCTCCAGGGCATGGCATGGCAGTCTTCATCATCCTCGTGAAGAGAGGGACAGGCACTGATCTCTTCAGTCTCCTGACCAGCGGCAGGACTCAAGGAAATGGCAGGATGCCATGTCAGGGGAGGTTTAGGCTGGATATCAGGAAAAGGTTTCTCACTCAGAGGTGGCTGGGCAATGGAAGAGGCTCCCCAGGGCAGTGGTCACAGCACCAAGCCTGACAGAGATCAAGAAGTGATTGGACCACACTCTCAGGCAAATGGTGGGATTCTTGGGGTGTTCTATGCAGGGCTAGGAGCTGGACTCGATGATCCTGATGGATCCCCTTCAGCTCAGCATATTTTATGACTCTATGGTGGTCCATTACCCTCACATACCTGGAGACTTGCCTGCTTCCCCTCAACACAGCCACTTCCCCTTCCTCTCCATGCCCACAATTCCTTCATGGCACCAGCCAGGAGCCCTGGTGAAGTTTCAACCCTGCTGCTGCTGCTGGACGGTGCATAACCACGGGCACCAATTCTGCCCCTCCAGCAGCAGGAGACCTTAAAGTTCATCACCATGCCAGGTGGCCAGGAACAGCGAGTCACTGCCAACATCAGCTGCCGCCCTGCTGCCTGCCACGCTGGCAGAGCTCCCTGCTGGCTGCACTCACTGCCTGGCCCCTTGGTAGGGCTCAGCATGGCTGCAACCCCTCTAACTCACACCAGAAAACTGCTTTAGTGAAGGATTTCAAGAGAAAATTGCAAGTGAAAATAATATAAGAGGCCTCCTTCATTTCAAGAAAGGTGAACAACAGTTAAAAAAATTCCTAAGAACACCCACTGACATCAAGTTAGTTCAGATCTTCTTCAGATTTGTTTCTTTTTAACATACAATTTGATATCTTGAGGAATCAGGATTTGTTCAGTTTTTTCTTTTTTTTTCCCAGTAAAACACTTGCTCCTTTCAAATAGAAGCTTTTAAACATAGAGAAATCCTAAAAAAAAAAGAAAAAAAATTAAAAAATATTTTTAAAAAATTTTTAAAAAGTCTTTCTCATCTACTTAGAACCAGGAAATAGTTTTCTTAAGTTTTCCTACATCTGGAAAGGGAAACAGTTCAAGAGTGTCATGCTGGTAACATTGATCCATTTCAAGAAGATAGTGACTCTCTCTGTATTCAGCCCAGGAAGTAGATTTCAGGTTCAAGCCCCTTTTTCTTGAAATAATTCATTTCTTGATGCACTTTTTAAAAGCAGAAGCATTTGAAATGGGCATAACCAGAGTTATCCCTGGAAAAAGGGTTGGGCTGCTAATGAATATTCCAAACCAGCATGATATCAGCTCTCCAGAGATAGCAGAAAAAGAGTACCACCCTGAACAGGGCTTGGCAGCAATGAAAGAAATTTAATCTTAAGTTAAACAAGATGGAAGGCATTTCATAATGTACTTGAGATGAATATTTTATTCATCACACAACTACAGGAAACAATTAACCCCACAGATGACATTTTACAGTAATAATAATAAACATGATTAGAGAAACACCATTATCACAATGCAATCCCTAAAGTATACTCTGTTCACCAGATTAAACTAGACCAAATCTAAAAGAAAGAGCATGTACAGCCTCAGCACATGCACGAGAAAAAGGCAAATATTCAGTCACCCAAAGTACAGGAGAACAAACAAGTAAATTAACAGTCCATTGGCAAGGACATAGTATGATATTTAGGAGTCTGATTGCTCCTCCAAGACTCTATCCCTGTGAGCCTCTGGGCATGTCTCTTCACTCTGATAACCAATTTATATATCTATAAATTAAACAAGAGAGTAGGGTTCTCTTGGCAGAGTGAGAGAGTTTATGCTGGGGGCAACATTTCTTAAAGAGGCCTGGAACTGAGTGGACACGACTCTGCCGAACATGAGCTCCCGATGCGCTGTCAGGGCTGAAGGGAAAAATGCATCCCTAGAGGCCTCTGTGGAAGAAGGCTGAAAAGGAGTGAAGAACTTGGATTAACTGTATACTTGGCACTCAAGCCTCTGGTGTTGGAAGGCTGTATCGATGTCTGGCGTGCACAATTCAAAAAACTCACTAAAGAGCCTTGTGAGTGAAGGACTAAAAGAAACTAACACAGTTCCATTTATCGTCAAAAATTATATCTGAATGGATCGCTGTCTAAGTCAGTTTTGACAAGAGGTTCTTACAGGTAAAAGACAGCACTACAAACAAGTTCCAGTACTCAAGTTCAGATCATACATATATATATATACGTATGTGTGTGTGTGTGTGTGTGTATATATATATACACATATATATAGTGTGTGTATATATATATATGATGCATATACACAGGGTACCAGGGGTAGGTACCACAGTGATACTTCACCAGTGGAACACCTTCCCAAGGATGATGACATGTTCCCTGTCCTTTACCCTTTTAAATCAAGATTGGACTTTGCATTCTGAAAATCATACTTCAAACAGGAATTCATTTAGATTACATACACAATGTTAACCGCTTTTCTGGTTCTGCTTTTTCTTTTTAATGTACAAGCACCCACTACACATAAAAATATTTATGTATGATATCATCTACTTAGGCTTATGCAATTCAGTAGACTTTATAAAACAGTCTTAAAAGCCTAATGAGAAGTCACAGTTGAAAAGGATTGTTCATGGAAATACTGGTTCCTTATAATATGATGTGGTTTCCATATTGGTGAGTTGGATATTAAAGATATCTTTTTCCTTCTTATATTTTAAATTAATGGAATGGTAAAGAATACCATGCATAGTGAATTACAGCATACAAAATGTGGCATACACTGCACAGTTGAGACTCATATATACAGGTTGAAAAGGGGTGGATGAGAAGATTTAAGAGTGACACAAAAAGAGTTATTTGGTAAAAATTCTGTGTAGGAGCAGCTACCACCAAGATAAAGCTTCACAAACCCAGCTGCAGATTTTCTCCTCATCTAAAACTTCCCTGTCAGGTCCCTGTTTATATTCTCCAGCTGCTGCCTCCTTTCCTTGCCACCCGAGGCCTTTCCCAGCTGTTCTCTGCTTCTCACCCTGAGTCTCCAGCATCTACATGCTCCAGCTGCTAGATTATTCAAATAGATGCTCTGGGCCAGTCTATAACCAATTAGTTAACTCAAATAACTTCTCGATTTAAAGGGAGGGAGAGGAGCATTCAACATGTGGGACATGTCACTTTTAGATACAAAGCACTCAGATTACTTTATGTTATTCAGGTTTGTTATTTCCAAAATGGCAAAACAACAGGCTACTTTCATTGACTTGTTTTGATCTGTTGAATCACTCTAGTAACACAAAGCACTCATAAACCCTCTTTAATTGGTGTTTTAGGGCAGGTTTATGGCTACAAGCATTGCTAAAACATTGCAAAGCAGAAGCTGCACTAAACCTTTCCCTATTATCACAGACACTACAAACATCAACAGATATTTACTGTGGTCTAGGTATTGATTAAATTGCCAATTGCCATTTTCTGCTCTCTGATTTCTGCTTAATTTAGCATGTGTTCAGCTACCTTCAGCTAGCAAGGACCAGAGAAACCAGATGACATTTTGAGATGATCTTTTTGAGATCATCTCTTGCTTTTTTTATACATATATATATATATATATAGAGAGAGAGAGAGAGAGTCTAGGTGTTTCTATCAAAGACATCTACACTGGGCTAGAATTCATGCTCTATATGGATACACAATAAGATATGGTTGTAGATACAACGTAGAGAAAGACAAAAAATGAAAAAAAATCTGGAAAAAACATCTTTTATAAATCTTGCCATCAAGTACAACTGACTAAAAGTACTTACAGAGGGACTTTTCAGGTTTCTCTGAATACATACTACACAAAGCAGGCAACATCAGTGATAGATTCAGACTTCCAGTTTATGCTTGTCTTCGTTATTTTACCATGATTCACCTTTAAAAAGGATGAAGTTTCAAGAAAGCAATGGTTCATTCCTTATTACAAGACCAGATCTGGGGGGAAAGGATCAGAAGATCACGTCTGCATTTGAATTAAATAAGTCAAGTTTCCCAATTGCTTCAGTTACATATATAAATATATAACTGGAAGCACACATTTGCAGATACTCTCTGTATTTATATTTAGCTTTATTGTCATCAACAGTATGACAGTAGGATACTGTTCAAAGGAGTTGCTTTATAGATGCAATCAAGGATTTTAAATGGAGGCTGTTTTAATCACAAATTCTGCCTTCATCAAAACCAACTTTTCTATTTATGGAAATGCACTGGTTTTAATTTAAATGCCACTGGTGCACAAAGGCTAATGTGAGACTCTAGCTGAAAAGATTTTAAGTGTTTCAATCTTATTGCAATAAATATTTTCACTCCAAATTTTTTTTAAATTCAGCATGTTTAATTACCAGGCTTCTGTTATTTCTGCTCTTTATAGAGTAATTCTAGCAACACACTTCTAAGAGGGCTAAAATTACTCTCTATATAATCTACCCGCAGGGCTGTGATCTGAATAGAAACTGTGTTACTTGATTCATTGCACAGTACGTTTCTGTTGTGCATGTTTTTCCCTGTCACCATATGACAGAAGTACTGGCACAGTTCTCTCCAGTTTATCAACATTTGAGACATCCCAAGTGAACCAAATAAATTCTTCTCTTTTAAATCTTGAGCAGCACGAAACCAAGACTGAGTTCACCTCACCACATTTAAGTTATTAATATAAATTATGAGCATTTCTGTACATCTCTCACACAAACCTTGGGGTTTTTTTTAAGATTTCCCTCAAACTACCGAGAAGTGCCCCTGCATGGCATGACCTGAGGAGATTTTGGCATCAAACTGTTTCTGATTATTCCAAATTATTGTTGACTATGAATATACATATATATCAAGTTAAGATTCTTTTTCTCAGCCTTCACTCACTGAGTCTTTACAAAACACAAAATTTTATCTTTGTGAAAAACTTCCAAGTCCTGGATTTTTTCATCATATGAGGTTCTGAGAACTTTTATCTGTCTCAAAGCCTCCACTTCTTCCAGAAAACCTATTAGGTACCTATCTCATGGCTTTCCTTTTTTTTTCAGGACATTCAAAGGCCTCTTCTCCCACACCCCAAGAGATTTTCAAGAGGGGTTCTACATGATAAAATAAGCAGTTTCATCTCTCTCTCTCACCACCTGCACTCAAGGAGTGGCTACATAGAGCTGCTTTATGTTTTTCACCTTTCCATACAGGTCTTCTTGAGCTACCACAAAACTGGAATTAGCAAAAAGGGAACTACTGGTGTTTTATTATGCTAATGATTCCTGCTTGAAAAGGAAAAGTATGTGAAGCACAAGTAGGACTGAGCCTTCTACAATGCCAGCACGTGTTTCACCTACCTCACATGCACTTTCCGTCACTTACTGCATTATGTGGGAAACTCACCGCACCCTTTTCCTGTGGCCTGATTCCCTTAGGGGCTTTCCTTGTGCCCAGGACTGCCTGGTGGGAAAACAGCAAGGGCCTCTGGATAAGGGATGCCATGAACAGACACGACGAGGGAAAAAGGAAATTTAGTAAATTTTACCTGCTGGCACACACAGTGCACTTGCAGGAGGATTTCCTACGCCCAGAATACGTTAGTCTCACTCCGTGTGCATCAGTGTATCTTGCACAGATATATGGGAGTCCTAAGCACATAACCAGTCTCTCTGATTGACTGGGTGCTTCATCCATCTTTGAAAAGAGCCAGCTGAAGCATAAGTAGATGTCTGATTCGTGCGGAAGGAAAGAAGGAGAAAGAAAAGCATTTTCTCTTGCAATGAAACTTTTCACATTACTAAGCTACTCTAAGTATTGTACTAACGGTTGCTGAACACCACTGAGAAAATCTGCAGCCTGAACCCCCTGACTTCCAGCATCCCAAATCAGAGCTTTTGGAAGTCACACACAAAGTCACACATGGATTTCAAAGCTGCTGGGTGCAGGCCTTTCCAGTTTATGGGTGCATAAGCACATGCAGTAAGCTGTAACCAAATATATGCTTACATCTGGAAGCACTTTAAAAAACGTGATTAAAATATAAAAAACATATGAAACACATGATTTTGCAGAAGTTCTAACATCACAACGTGCTGCTAAAAGGAAAAGCACACTACTGGTTTGGCCCCCAGTTACTGAGTGGACATGGAATGGGAGAGTCCTGAAAGGGAAAACAACTTGCTTGAAAGCAGTCACTGGCTATTGCATGAACTCAGAATGTTTTGCTTCAGAGAATCGCCAGGGTTTAACCACCAAAAAGGTGTTCAGAAATACCCAAAAAGGAGCAACAGAAAGACCTTCATATGCCACAGTGCCCTTTATGCTCTGCTTTGCCAAGTGCAAGAATGGAAGATGCTCCAAGGAAGTCCCTCAAACTCTAAAAGCCCTAAGGAGGGAAAAAGACTTGTGTGCTGAGCACTGCGCTTGTATCCATGGCAGATACTGGAGAACGGCCATGGTGGCTAAATCCATCTGTTATCCAGCATTTCAAAGTACAGAGTACATCCTAATTGTTAGCAACTTTTAAAATTCAGCTGTGAATTCCATCCAGAAGCTGTTACTGAATGGACTTCTGCCCGTAATGACCTGAACCATTAAGATTTCCTGTTGCTACTCGTAACATTCCCATTTCTTGAAAAGTACCCAGGGGAATATCTAGAAGTATTACCTTTCCAAAACAGTCCATAAAAGACAACCGATCATAAAATGTGAAATGTTTTTATTTTTCTCTAATAAATAAATTAATGATTGCTCATGATCATCATCTGGCGCTCATTCAGCTTGTAAAACAAAAGCATAGTAATGAAAATGAGTTGGTGTTTTCCCTTATCTTGAATGACATTAGGAGAAGGAAAACTATCTTACACAAGCCTCAGCATTTTAGAAAACCATATCTATGTAATCAATAACATCATAAAAGGCAGCAGTAATTAATTTCCATTGATGGGCCTTGTTTGGCTGAGAATTAAAATGCCCTTAAAAATACTATATAAGTAACAATAATAGGCAAGCATTAATGTTTTCAGTATTAACATTCTCATCTTTAGAAAAGACTAATCCCAAATTTACAGAAGCAGGTAATTTGCCCAAGGTAAGATGGAATATGCAGGCATTTTAAATGTAAACAAATAGAACATACTGAACTGTTTTAAAATCAAGTTTTTATCCTTGTCTAAGCACATCTACACTGACTTCAACAGAGCCAAGAACCAAGTTCTGGCTAAATTCACAGTTGGAAAAAGTAGGTTTCCTCCAATTTAATGTTTATTACCATATTTCATACCTCGGCATCCCTATTTTACTATTTATACAGAATTTAAATGCAGTTGGCCATCCCATATGAAAGATTTATAGGAATCTCATGTGTTCAGTGCAGTTTGTGATGACCGAAATAGTATGTGATTTTTCCATGCACTGTAAAATACTCAGTAAATAGAAAAAAAAAAAGCAAACAAGATGTTCTTGTTTGCGTATAGCAAGCAATTTACATCCTTTTAAGATCTTCTGGCACTTGGTCCTTTATTCTTTTTCAATAGCAAACCCAAGGTGTCCCGTAAGCACCAGATTGGATGAAACCTGTTTTCCTAGAGATTTCTGCTCTTTGCTCTGTAACTCCACATTCTTTCTTCTCACTGCAAATGGCCATATCTCCCCACATTGCTTATTACACTATCACCTGGCAGGAGAAACTGTTCTGTGATGAGTCTGGGACTGCACACATTTTGTTTGGCCACTGAGCCACTGCCAAACAGAATGTATAACAGCTATGTTCTGCCTGCCTCTTCCTCAAAATTGGCACTGATCAGGGTTTTTTCCTCCATATACTCACAGATTTTCATAAAACATGATATTCATTGAGAATTTCGCCTTTCAGATTTAACTGAGAGACACTAAAGGGTTCAAAACATGAAGGAGGGGAAGAACAAAGGAAAACATACAAACCTTAGTGGAAGTCTCACTTAGAAAATGAGAGTAACAGCAAATATTTAAGAATAATACTGTTGATGATGTGACAGCTCTGTGAAATCCAGCTTGGGTTGTTTGGGTTTTTTTAAAGATTCTAAGACTAGGCTCTTACATCTGTTTTAAGAACTGACATAAGTGATTCTGCTTCCAATACAGCAGGAATACAGCATCTTACTTTCAAGTGTGATGTGCACCTTAACTAGCACTTTAAACTATACGACTCCCACTTCCTGACTTTAGATATTCCAATGATCACGTACAAATGCATTGAACCAGATGTAAAGAACTATTCACAGAACACAGGTAAATAGATCTGCAAAGTTAAAAACAAACAAAAAACCTTTCTGGATGGATACTATGAAGGTAATGTAGCTAAAAAAGAACACATTCATTATAAAATAAATAGAAATACTAAAAGTATTTTAGCAGTAAGAAATTACATGTTTAAGTGATTTGCCCAAAGGTACAAAGAAGTTAGATGACACCTTGAGATTCCTATATCCAGAGGTAGCTTGAAACTTTTAGAACATCTTCATGCTGTGGTAAACTGAATAAACCCAGAATGACAGAGGTAATGCCCCTGTTTACTGTTTCTGTAACTAAATCCCCATAAAGTGGTTACCTTTTCAAATATTTAAACTGAAATTAAGGTGTTCAACCGTGCCAATGTCTGAAGTTGGAAGTTCTTTCCATCAGTTCATAACTGGACTGTCGTAAGAACAAATTCCTCTTCCTGACAATCAGTTGGATGTGCAACTATACATATGTAGCTCAATGTGGATAAAAGAGTCAAACTTTCATCCAAAGTTTCTGGTGTTTCAGTTTTGGCCAGGTCAAAAAAACTGCTGTAATATTTTCCCTTTCAGAGTCCATCCCCAATGACAAAACACTGTCACGTATTGCTTTCGCTCATCATCTTTTATGGGTCTTTTTCTAAAAAACATGCTTTGGAAGGGAGCAGTTTTGGCCAAATTTTAAGCTGAGGAGTGGTGGCTTCAATACAGGAAATAAAGCATGCCACCAAAAAAAAATCCAACGGAACTGAATTTCCAATGATATAAAATAAAAGATGGAATAGACGGAATGAACTCCAGATTCTGTGTGTCACAAACATGTTGTTCTCAAATACATAAATATTAATCATAAATAAATATTGCTTCAGAGATTTTCTACAGCATTGTCTATATTTCTATTCAAAAAAGCAATTGGAAAGCTGTATTTGCTATGACTTGCTAGTATGCAAAATTTAAAAAAAAAAAGTGTATACACTTCATAATCTAGCAGTATATGGCTTGATTTTAAAACAAAACAAAACAAAACAAAACAAAACAAAACAAAACAAAACAAAAACCCAATAGGTTTTTGAATACAAGTGGCTGAAAAAAAGAAAGAAACTTAAAACAGTGCTAGCTTTGAGTTAAGAATAGGGGGGTGGCCACTGCCTGTCCTGCCAGAGAGTAGACAGGGCCAATTAGCTGAATTACATCTACCAAGTAGTCACAGAACCACAGAATCATGAAGGGACCTGAAGGTCCTCTAGTGCCAACTCTCCGCCATGTTCATGGTCACCTCCCACCAGACCAGGTTGCTCAAGGCCTTGTCCAGCCTGGCCTTGGACACTTACAGGGTTGGGACACCCACAAGCTCCAAGGGCAGCCTCTTCCAATGTCTCACCACCCTCACAGTAAAAAATGTCTTCTTTTAATCTAACCTAAATTGCCCCTCTTTCAATTTGTACCCATCAGTCACAGCACTGTTGTCAATCACTTGGTAGTAATGTCTGGGGAGATGCCGAAGTTGTTGAGTTGTTGCAATTATGTATATAGTGCAGGAGATAAAGAGGGGGAGACAAAACCAACACATCAGCACATTTTGAATTAACACAGCCTGGTGCTGCTGAAACAACACTCTAGGAAGGCTTCATGAATGAGAAGATGGAGACAGCATTCATTCCTTGTGAGATGCTTCAAGGTGGCAATCTTGCTTCCGGTGTTTTTACTGCCCTGCGTCCAGTTAAGTCAGCCTTGCATAAATGCTCATGCCAAGTTCTTCCAGCATTGTGGTCTTTAAGGACAGGACACTCAGTGCTATCCATATGCAATGCCCAACTTGTCTTAAGCTCCTCGTACCAAATAAAAAAATATCAGCGTGTACCTCCACATTTATTGCCAAAAGACATGTAATAAGTAGGTATAATTTACCATCTCCAGTATATAACAGTTTAGATCTCTTTTTATGTCAAGCCCTTTAAAAATAGTCCACAAACCACCTGTTGATCACATTGTTCCAAAGGCTGTTTTTCAAAGACTTTTGAGTTGGTTTTGTTTACTTCATTTCTAAAAGGAAAAATAAAATGCATTCCTACTTCTGTGACTTAAAATAATTTTAACATACTTCCTTTAACAAGAAAAAAAAAAGGAAAACAAACAAACAAAAGAATCAACCTGTGGTTTGGACTACACAATGGAAAATTTCAGGCCAAAAAATACAGTTAAAAGAAGAGCAAAGTGATAGAAAGCAAATGGCTTGATATAACTTAAAGCATGATTAAGTTACCAGATCTGGCCAAATTTCTTGGTTTTCTTCCAGATGCTGGCAGTATATTATAATCGAAGAGGGGGGAAAAAATCACAAAGGAAAGAATTTTAAGAATACTACTTTCTCTTTAGCATGAACTATCAATTTTTACAGTTTTTGCCTGATACTGATGTAATTCTCATTGACGTCAGTGGAAGGATAGCTGGAGCTACACTGGGTACTTCTGGGAAAAAGCCTTCCTTGTGGATTTTCAGCCAGAGCTTGAAAAAAGCTTTATGGGGCTCACAGAGAGTGCACTCTGATTTCCACACAATTGAAAGGTATTTCCAACACAGGGTGATTCTGTCACAAAAAAACATTTTTTGTGTTTTTTGAATAAAGTTCTGTGCCAATCGCTTTCTCCTCCACTTTCATTGTTTATATGTTATAACTTACTCTCCCCTGCTAAGGGCACAGATTTTTATTTCTGGAATTTATTATACACAGGCTGAAATAACAGATGCTCAGTGACAACCAGGCCACAATCATGAGCAACTTATAAAACACAGACCAAAACCAGAGGCAGTATTTTCAGAGGATGCTGATACTCAGTCTGGAGGCACCACAAAATCAGGTTGCCTTAGGAAAGGCACTTTGAAGTCACTTCCAACATCCTAGCCATAAAAAGCCAGTTTTGGTTAGCAGAGAAGTGGGAGAAGAAGCAGTGAGAGAGCACTGGGATACCTTCAACCAGCTCTGCCAAAAAGGAATATTCTTAGGAGGATGTCTTCAGCTGGTGCTACTTTTTGGTAATAATGAAAATTCCCAACAATACTGGGAGATGTACTTCAGCATAGGGCCTTCTCTTTAATTTATCATTTAACACTATTAAATGTGCATTGTTCAAAACTGGACCAATTATAGGGCCTGCAGGTCTTTCACATGAAATTTATGGTCCATGGAACATCTTTTGGGTTAAGAGGAGATGTGGAGAGCTGATGATACATATGGAATTGTCACTCAAAATGGCATAAAAGAGGGAGAAGGAGTACTTTTTGCAGTACTTGAAGCTGTATTTCTTACCTATCTCTATCATAGTGCTAAATAAACTGAGATTACATAATTAACACTAATACAGTCTTTAGGTTTTAAAGGTAATGTCAGAATTGGAACATTCATCTAGTTATTGCCTGAATCACCAAACATTTTGATAACAGAGGCAAGTATTTCAGAAACTGTGATAGCACTGTATTTACAGCCATGGTTGTGGACTCTGGTGTTGTTTCCAGTAGAATACTGAGGAATCTTAAACCATTTTGGTGCCACATTCATACACCAAAAATCATGGTGAACACAGTTTTGGACTCCCCCACTGGCCTCACCTGATCCCTACCAAAGTCAGTAGGATCTTTGACAGAATCCTGCATAAAGCCATGGGTAATGAAAAGAATTCAAAGTGGCTGGCTTGGTCAGAGGAGAGGCAGAGGAAGGTCCATTGATATTTCTCACCTTTCTCCCCTAGACCCAAGAATCAGTTGCCAAAAGTCCTTCCAAAGGACAAGAATTTAAAAAAAAGTTACAGGGATCTTGTTGGAGTTGGAAAAAGGAACTTAACCCATGCTTAAAACCCAGTTAAAACAGATGCAACCATCCATCCTCACCTCCACCTTCACTGCTAGACAGAGAGAAGCACAGAAGAGGATAAAGAAATATAAGAGAATGTTAGGTGGAAAAGAGAGACTCCATCTCACATCCCTCTCTCTGAAATGCTGTAATCATAATTTTGGAAGGAACGGCCTACTTTCTTGGGTGAATTTATAACTTCAGGTATAAAAATGACTGCCAGCAGTGGAAATGCTTCTGAACAAATCCAGAGAAAGACAGCACAATTCCCAAGGCTCGTCTCAGTGACTGTCAGATCATTTTAGATAGGGTGGGTTTCCTCTCTCATGCCCTGCTCCTTCTACTTTTAGATCTCCTCTGGTTTCCTTTTTAAGTTCTGCCTCTCTTATTACTGCTCCTATCCTCACTTCTGTGTCTTCTCTGTGATCATCTGCTTTTACCCACATATTGGAATTGCTTAAATCCCTTCATGGACCCAATGTTTTTCCTTTTATCTCTTCTTCTTTCACCTTCATCACCTTCTGGGACAGTCTTCTGCTGATGGTTTGAGTAAGTTGTTGGTGTACTGAAAGTTAATTTGGGTTTGCCAAAGATCACATTCCATGTGATCATGAATTGTAGCTGAGAAGATGAAAGAAATCTTTATCTTTGTTTTTTAAAACTATTTTTAAAAAATTCTTCAAAATTACTAAGATATAACATAGAGTTTTTTTTTTCTTTTAAATTCACCTTAACAACATTATCATTCACTGACTCCGTGAATGCTACAATTCTCTTATACCTGTCAATTTTCCTTCCTTTATTGTTATAGACATCACCTTGTCATGACAGCACAAACTAGTTCCTCTCTTTGAAGGAAAAATCAACTGTTAGTCTTAAATTTCCATGATTTCTCATGTGACTCTAAAGATATCCATAGGTGTCATGCTGATCTGTTTCTCTTAATATACAGATGTTAATAAAAGGAACAGATCTAGTAAATAAAGGTTTTCCTTCTTCCATACACAGCAACAGAACAAACCTAAAAGTGAACCTCCAAAATCACTTTCTATGTAATTCACAAACCAAACCTAGTTACACCTTGAAAAATATTAAAGATGTTAAATACAAACTTTCCAAACCCTTTAACCTTTTCAAAACAACCTTTTTTTCCTTTTTTTTTCCCCGCTCTAACTAGTGTCAGAGAGACCTAAAAAAGATGGTATAATTATTTTAGTCTGAGCTCATGATTCTTTGACTTTCTGTAAGAGAATAGCAGTATTTGGAGATACACTATTGATGTTTAAGCTTCCTGCCAATCACATTAAGTTGTGTCAGTCCTCAGACAGTCAGTGAGAACACCACATTTAATCATCATTATTGCAGGGTTTCTGTGAATCACAGAACACAACTACTGTGAGCAGATATCCTCCTTTTAATAATAGATATAGGCACAAAATCCTCAGTAAGTTCTTCTCCTCCTCATTAAACCTTTTCCCCTTCATCAGGCTGATCATCAGAGCATGAAGAAATGTTTCATAATCCTCTAGGCTGGTGTCACAACACCAGTGGTGCATTATTTTGCCAGTGGAAGCGCTAGAGCACAGAAAGGATTGATTCCCTGCTCGTGTGCCTATGGAGGAGGTGGCCACGTGTGAGCGCCCACCATTCCCTGCTCCCCAAGTGCCTCGTGACCACCAGGAGGTGGGTGAATCCCCAGCTGCCCAGGCCTCCAAAGCTGGGAGACCACCTCCTCAAAGGTTCTTTTACTTTCAGTTTTTAAAGGTGTAAAGAGCACTTCAGCAGGTATTCCTCCCTCGCACCACAGCCAAGAAGGAATTCATACATTTATGTTACTGAAGAGAACATACTGCTTTCCCTCCAAGCAAGCCCTGAAACTCTTAAAAGAACACCCTTAAATGAACTAAGAACACAGTCAAAGATATTCTTGTGGAAAGTAATGTATAGCCCAAGTCAAAATATAACAAATTTCAATTCACAACAAGAAAACAGAAAGTATGAGGTCCACTTAGATCATCTAACATTGCAGCATTGCATTCAAATCTGTATTTCTTAGCATTTCTCTGGCACAATCCCCACCCCTCCCTTTCTATTTAAAACCATTTTCAAAATTGATGGGTGAACTCAAGATCTCAAACTGGCAAATATGCAACGACACAATAGGTTAACAACACGAACTTCTGTACCTGAAAGGGACTGTAATGTCAGATCAGCTCAGATCTGAAATATCATCTTATTTTTTTAAACAAGTATTCTGCTAATTGTTAGATGAGCATAAAAACAGAAAGACAGGTCAAGAAACAAGTAGTAACATACCCTCTGTGCAGAGTTCATCTGATCAACTTCTTACATATTAGAATTATTCTATCAAATGAGCATTTTCCATTTAACTCCAAATAATTGCTACATATTTTTAACATTTTTCTTGCATCTTTTGAGTGAGACTCTTTTTTTTTTTTTTAAGAAAACTACTTCTTTAATGAATTATATGATGAAAACAATTTTGTACAGAATCACACCTGCTGGAGGAAAAACAGACTCACTTCTCCTCTAAATTACAGACATCTTAAAACCTCACATACAGAGTAACTTTGACATGCCTTGATGATTTATTACTCTAAATTTCATCCACTCAGCAGTTTTCACAAACATATTTCTAACATTACTGTCAACATGCAATGTTTAATTCTGTTGCTGTGCTAATGAAGCAGCTTTTTCAAAATCAGTAACTGAAATAACATTATACCTCAGATCATATTTATTACCATTACACTAGATGAGTAGTGTATCTAATACAATTTGTTCAAGAACTTATCCACAATTACTGTTTTTCCCTCCTTAAGCGAGTCAAATGTTATAAAAGCCTTATCTTCTGTAGAGTTGTGCAACTTACCTAAAATTTAGATAGCTCTCTGGTATTTTTGGAAATATATATCAGAGTATAAATCCTTTTTCTCAGCAGAAATCAGAATCTCAGAATATTGTTTTAAGGAAAAATTATGTGCATCACAACAAAGGAATTCAGAAAAGCTGCAGGAAAGCTTGAATAAATAAAATAAATATGGATAGAATAAAACTGGCTTCCTCCCAAACCCCGAGTTTGTCAAAAGAACAAAGCACACACAAATAGCATGTAAAACCTGAATTCAAAATACGTTTATAAAAAAGGGATGAGGACACATGTTTTTTCTATTTCAGCTTGAAAAATAAAGGGACACAGCAATGAGTCTTGCTGGCAGGCAGATAACTCATAGGCCCTGACCCTTCGACTCACCAGGAATTCAAACACAAAGCTCTTTTCATAGTGACCGTGCCATACATTCTCAAGATAAGGCAGCGAAATAAGGAGCAATGGAGAGGTGCCACAAAGCTCAAACTGCAGAAAACTGCACAGAAATTATGTTCACTTATTCACCTCCATGCAGCTGCACACCAAGTGCTGGCTGCAAAACTATTCCATTCCAAATCAGAAGCCATGCAGTGTGCTTTTAGAAACAGGACCTGTCTCCTGAAGCAAGAAAAGCACAAGAGAGAGCAAGCAGCAAGGAAAGGGCTATCCCTGTGCATTTCTGTATCGTACAGAACTGAAGTGCACATCCGGACAAATAATCTGGAACACAATGAGCTCTGCAGAAGGATCGCTGTGGTAAAACGGAAGGGTTTTTAGAAACAACAAAAATAGCTACATTTCAAACAACATTTCAAATCTGGACTCACCATGAATAAGCAACAGTTGCCTGAAGTTAGTGTGTTATTTTCTGCCCTTTTCCATTGCACTTTTTGCCTAGTTGTCCAACACTTGGTAGCTCAGAGCTGCCACACAGAGGCCCCTTCCGTGATCTGGCTTATTTGCCTGTCAGTTTGAGTCTCAGCTTCTGTATGATGCAGCTGTGCACTTTGCTGAAGGTCTAATATCATTTCCATAAGCTTTCTCCCTGCCTGGAGCAAGCAGTTTGTTCTCCCTGCTCAATAAATACTCAGATCACTTTTCTGGTACTCACAGGGATAAAGCTTTAAGTTGTTAAGGAGTTCTTACTAAGTAGTGGGTGGAGAACATAAGCTCAGTACAAGGAAACTCTGCGCATAATCAGAAACTGAGAAACTTCCTCCCTTTCCCCCAACCCCTCCTCTCACCAGGCGAAGCTGCCAGTGCCTCCTTTACAGAAATTTAGGAATGTAAAGGGAGGACTCAAAGGGGCCCAGTCAGACAAGCCTTTCTCAATCAATTAGCTTGCAGCCATTACTTGTGACCCTAGGTCACACAACATAAGTGTGTGGGGTGTGCCTTTAGGGGTACACCAAAGCTACTTATTAAAACTTACATAACCAAAAGTGTTCAAAATCAAATAAAGTCCTAAAGCTGGAAAATTCTTTCCATGTACCACAGTTTTGAAGGAAGAAGAGTTTTGCATAAAGAAATGTTTCTTTCCTTTTCCAATAACAAATAATTTGATGCAGGAAACTAATTTTTTTATACTTAAAAAAATAATAAAAAAAAAGAATGAAATGTGAGATGCACAAGCATACTTTAAAGCAGTATTTGTTTTATGATTATATAAAAACTAAATAATACTGACTTGAGTGATATTTGACGAAGCACATGATCATGTTTCTTAAAATAACACTATTGTCTGTAGCTGCAACGGCATAGATGTTTATAGGACTATTTAATTAATTAATGAAGTTCAGCCCCTGTATTTCAGTCCCCTGCAAGAAACGAGTTCTCAGCATTCAGATTCCATTCTTCATTTTAATACTCCAACATAAATCAAACTACTTTTAGAAAAGGTCCAGAATATTTGAACACTGCAAGTTATCCTGCACTGAACACACAGCGAGGAGAGGGTGTAACTTGCCACAATTCCCACACAACAAGTATACACCCCTTGGTGTGAAGGGAAACTTCAAAAAGACCCTCAGCTTCATATCCTGCCAACCCAATGACATGGAGATGATGCCTTGGAAAAACCCATGAGGGAGTCCTGATTTGAAAAGCAGATCTATGACAACCCCTTTCTGGGCCAGGCGAGATCAATGCACTGCAGGGGCAATGCACTTTAATCTCAAGGTGCATCGCAAAGCATCTTTAAGTAGCGCCACAGATCAAGGCTTATACACTGAAGAAATAACAGTTCAGCCCAAACTTCACCATCTGCTGAAGGTAACTGAGCAACAGCTACACAAAACCTCATAGAGGACTCAGGGAAACACGTAACCATGTAAGAAATAGTGGTAATGCAGGGTAGTTCATTGAGGGTGCTGTAGACAACCTGCAATCTATCTCCATGTCCCTTCCATATTAAAATCCCAGCCAAACTCTCAGAACAGGCAGCAGGGCTCATGTTAGTTCAGACATTCATTCAAGAGATCAGATTGCAGGATCAGGGCCACTGAGTAAGTGCCCTAGGGTAGGGATTTTGCTTCTCTCTTGCATGTAAGACAGCATTTAATAAATTAGGTCACATTTAAATCCTTGGAAAGCCCTGGCAGTAGAAATAATAATCATAGAAACTTTAATTTTGAATGAAAAAATGGACTCAGGATGAAGATGCTGAACTGGAACTTAGGATAGTTGGGTTCTGTTCCCATCCATGTCTCAAATGGTGCAAATGATTTAGGAGACATTGCTTCAACTTCTGCATTTATGTCAAATAGTGCTTGCCTTGCAGCTGTAAGGCCTCCACCTCCTCAAAGTCTATCAATAAAAAAACAGATTATGATAATAATCTTCAGTATGCAAATCCCTTCAATGCTGGTTCTCACCACATGCTCTGCATAGTGGAACTAAAGCAGTATTGAATATAAAATGTTTACTGACACTGGACCTCTCAGTAAATGAAAACAGGAAAACTATCTACATCAAATCTTCTGAAACCTCATTCAAATCCATTACAGCCTTCAACATACATGCAGTCTCCAGGAGATAAAAACAAGTCCATACACATAAATAACAATATAGGCTTCATTCTCCCTGCTTTAGCCCTCTAAGTGCAAGGTTCCTGGAAAACTTACAGGGTTGGGCCCTTAAAACACAAAAGTTTGTACTCCCTAATAGTAAAAAAAATGAGAGGACAGTGCCTGTGAGGAGACAGACTGTCTAGAGTGTTGCTCCCCACAGGTGTTAAGAAAAGGAGCACTCCATCTTTGGCCATGCTCCGTGAACTTCCAAGTCAGAGCAATTACCACTGAGTTCAGGTTTCCCTTTACCCTACAGTTTCTAAAGCAAGATGGATCCCAAGCAGCCCACTTAGATATACATTCACACCTTTCTTTTGGAAAGGTTGATATGGAAAATTTACAACACAAATAACAAGAAATTTAAAGGATGTTTTAAATGTAACTTAAAACAATGCCTTCACACTAGAAATAATAATAGAATAATGGCTCCTGCTGGCACTGTTGAGTCCCCTGGCTAAGGACTCTTCCTTTTCCTGATTGCTGGCTGTAAAATTACCCCTCCATTGGCTCCACTCCATTGCTGCCACATTTCAGCCATGCAAAGGCAATGTGAGCCACTTCAAAATTATCTCTAACAAAGAAAGACACAAAGTTTGAAGTGGAATGAGATCTTCAAAGCAAAGATGGCAACCAGGAATATATAACACTCCTTTAGCATTCTCAGGGTGCTGTGCTATGAGCAAGATTCCTTTTGATTAACGGAAGCAACCACCACTTTTAGTGTTTTCACTTTTACATTCTAATAAGGATCAGCACAGAACAGACTATTTCAAGGAAGTATAATACAAGTTTTCATATATGTTTCCACGTTCTGCTCTTTTTCCTCTAAAGTAATGAAATTTGGAGAGACCTACCTTAACTAGCCGCCTTTTTTTCCCCCTTATTTGTCACATTTTCTTTCACACTAAGTAAATGCTCAGCTCTTTGCACCAAGGTATTTTCACACTTACTAAATCAGAGCTAGCAAGGACACAAAATGTGCAAGAATTTTACAAAATTTTTCCCTGCATATGCACAGCTTCAGACCTGGAATACACGCACATTCAATGTGATCAATATATGATCATGCTACACTAAGGGGTCCTTTGAGAATAAAAGGGATTTCTTTTTATCCAGGACTTGTTTTTCTGCGCTGGTCAACAGGAAAAGCAACATTAATTCAAGAACTAACTCTACTCCTCTGTTATGCTTTTAAATAAGATTAAATTCATTTTAGTTAGAAAGATAAACAAACTGTGCAAAACACTTGTGGCAGAATCACGTGTGAAGTTTATAGTTTTGATAGTGGCACTCAGCAGACATTCATATCTTAAGTCATGCTCTAAACACTCTACATTAAAAGCAACTGCTTCTTTAAGAAATAAACCAAAACTCATTCCATTAAAAAAAAAAAAAAAAGTTTGAAAATAAACTACAGTACTTTAAAACAGATCTTCCACTCTTTAAGCCTTCTTCCCCTGCGTTCCCCCACCCCCTTTTCCTTTCAGGAAACAAAACTCAAGAAGAGAAAGAGAGAGAGAGTCAAAAGGTTACAGCCGGCTTGTAAGTGCAAAGAACGTGAGAGGCCCATTCTTCCCCTTAACACCTGACATCCCAGGGTACATTTTCCCCAGTGCTGAGGCTGCTGGATTAGCCATGCAGCTCCTGGTGATAATGGAAGCTGTGCATCTCATTCGCCATGCACTGCTACTTAAAGTTCTTCTCCTACCCTGCTCCTGTAAATTGTTCTCATTCCTGCTACACAATCATGAAGTTAATTAACAACAATTTGCATTTTGCCATGATTGACCCAGTTAAATATCTTTTCTGAGTCCCAGATAATAGATAAGAATTCATTCCTAGAATTCTGAAGTTTGAAAAAGTTGCAGTAAGATCAATAAAATTATGCATTTATTCTTAATTACAAATAAAACCAAAGAGAGAACCTGACACAAAGCTAATAAATATTAAAGCTTTGATTAAAAAAATAATCCTGATCAACAACCTTTGTGATAGCATTATAACATTCATGCTGCTATACCTTGACTCAGAATACCGAGGTTTCCATGATTTCCACAGCTTAGTGAAGCAGGTGAAACACATCGAAGGCATGCTTTCTAGAGGTACAGAACAATGAACATGCCAGAGAGAAATACTAAATTACCAAAGTCTTTCCTGCACTTTTTCTAGGATGGAGATTCCCCATATCCCTCAGATGTAGCTGAGATCTGCTTGTTTGGCTGATGCTGTAGGAACAAGGAAACAATTACCTCTAATTAGGTGCATAATCATACACAAAATGGAAAAGGACCAAGAAGAAAGTTAATTCTAAACACCAGAAGTCTTCAGGCAAAAGGACAAAAGAGAAACAAGATTGATTAGCATGGAAAAGGTACAGTTCACAAAAATCAACATCTAGCTCCAAAAAAAAGTAGGAGAAAGTAGGACAATATGATTACTTGGCATTTCCTGCTTTTAATAAATACTATGTTCTATATGTCCTCATTTGAAGAGAACTTAATTTCAAAAAAGATCTAAATTCCAAGGTGAATATGAGCAAAAACTTTAGAAATTAATTAATAAAATGCTGGAAGTAAGAATATAGCAGAAAATGTGAGTTTCTTGCTGTAGGGGGAACCAGCTCTGGGATGTTGCTCACCAGCTGCAACGAAAAACGTCAGTCCCTGCTTCCTCTCACCCCTCACCTACCCCATCCTAAACACCAGCCAAGTGCTTTCTGATGCATGTGTAAGGCACTTGTTCAAGTTTGACGGTGCAGGTTTTCACTTTTTTCTATATATCACAAAGGATATAGTAATTTATGTTTCTTGGATTTTGCAAAATGTCTTAGTCTGGTGACTACTAAGAGAGAATGTCACAAATATTGCAGGAGGAAACTGAAAAGGGGGAAAAAAAGAGAGGCAAATGAAAATTCTGGTAATTGACAGCCAGGATTTCAGAAATATGATGAAATAACTCAAATATATAGGTCTCCAATGTGTGAAAAATCCAATGAGAACATCCCAAAGAAGGTTTAAAGGAAGATTAAACAGGTGTGCAGCTCCTTACAAAGATTTTATAACCAGCAGAATAAAAGTTTTCTGAAGAAATTGGTTCTTACAACTTGTTTAGATACTGTGGTAAAAAACGTGCTTCAGCTGGTTTGATTTCCTAGAAATGAAAAGAAGTGGGTGTGAATTTGTCATTTGGTACCTTGTTGAAGGACTAAGGTTATTTATTTATTTTTTAAGTCACATGGGTCTTAGAAGTATGAGTGACTACAAAAACAGAGATTAAAGAGAGTGCAGTCATTGCAGAGACAAGCATTAAATGAGATTTTAATGGGCTCTGTTCATCACCTCTCCAGTAACCTGCCAGGTAACACCACAAAAGCCATCACTGGACTTTCCCACTGGCCAAAGTTGATTTAACTTTGTTGTTCAGGTGTGAGGTGCTATTCATTTGGACCTCCAAACCAGACCAGATATATACATAGGCACTATTTATTTTAGCTTTATTTATATTTGCAAAAAATAGACCTATAAACCAAATATAGTGCCAAAAAAAGCCTTGCAGGAAAAGACACATAAATTAATTCCAAGCATCCCTGTCAATATAGCAACAATATAATGTTTGTATACAAAATCTCAGCATGGGTGATTAGGGGGTGGGTGAATATAGGCTGGACAAAGCTTAGGGTGTAACTCTAGCCCAGCATGTCCAGCCATTACTGTTTAAAAGGAACCATTTAGCTTTACTTGACATGAGTGAAGGTTTCCTAAAGCACCTGTCTGGTGGAGATCCTGCATCCTCACACATATCTCATTACATTAATGCTTTCATGTCTGCAAACTCCATCCCATGTTGCCAATGTGGACAAGCAATTAATCTGTTCTTGAAAAAATCTGAATGTCCTAAAAAATGTTACAGAAGTTTTAAAATTTAATATCATAACATACATGAAAATACACAGATGAGTAAAACCTTTTTCTGCCATTGCCCGCACCCACATTTAACATGAGTTTTCAGAAGAAAACTGAAATTTTTACCGACTGTATATCTAGGCACACCTCCCTGACAGAGAGCTATAATGGAAAAAAGCTTGGTAATACTTGCTCCAATTTATTTTCTCTGAAGTTAATGCCACTTCTTTGTCTGTGAATTTTGTTCTTTTTTTTTTTTTTTTTTTAAGTGTCATGAAAAACATGACCTTGCTGAAGCTTCTGAGTTAAAAATGAATTCTCAGTAGAAAAATATCCCTAAAGTAGATTCTCTCTCTTACCAGGGAATGCTCCAGCAGTCAACTTCAATTTGCCTTAAAGACAAAAAGGCATCTCTCTAGGGATAAAAATCAATCCCCAAACTGTCAGCAGCAACATACAAAGTTTAAAAATGTGCTTAATTCAGCACAAACAAATGCTTGTAAATTGTCAAGCCAATATGTGAGAAGTGTCTCTTCCATTAAATAAAATCATGAGCTAAACGAAAAAACTTAAAAGGGGACAAAACCACCACAAGCAGATATATTTTATCCACCTGGTATCTATCAAGCACACTTGTACAGAATAATAAGAAACCATTCTTTATTAATAGATTGCTGATTATGTTTAAAATTAACTCTAATTGCTACTGATTTCTTAAAGGTTTTCATTACCGTTGTGTTCCAGTGCATGCAAAAGCACACCTTCTCCACACAGCTTGGAAATGGGAAGCAGTTTGGGACAACATCAACTCAGATTTGCAATCTGAAGGTGATCCACACTCAGTGACAAGGAAATCAGTTTTCCAGCTTGGAGACGTCATCACAAATTGCAACAACTGCAGAAACGACCGAGGCCATTGCTGGCTACAGATGTGCAGCAGGGGTGCCCTTGTTCTCCTCCCCTCAAGGACAAAGCCAGTGACAACCCCCAGCTGGAAGTCCTTGCCTTTTCTTCTTCACCTGTGCCTTTTCTTGTGGCACTTGCGGAAACTGCTCCACCCTCCTGCCTTCCTGAGGTGACCCTGCCTCCACCTGGCAGCACTCTGACATCCTGGGAACAGCCTCCACACCCCCTGCAGCAAAAAGGCACGGTGCAGGTGCTGGTTGGGTGTTATGTGGGCACACAAGGACCTTCCCCATCTGGTCATTTTGCCTGCAGGGGCTCTGGAGAAAGGGATGGGACCGTTTGGTGGGTTTAGTTCAAGCCTTTACCACATTCCTGGATGGCATTGATCACAACAGGGCAGAGACAGAACAACCCAACAAAAGGGATAATACAGCCATGACAGCTATTACAGTAACTTCTCCCTATGATGATAAGAACTTGGACTTTTCCCCCTATAACCTACAGGGGAAACCTGTGTTTCCTACCCTAGTAGATGAGCCCACAACAATCTACACTTGCAAGAAGAAACATGCTCAAGATATGAGCAGAGATCCACCCCGGGTCTCCTTAACCTCCAATGAAACAACTTAATCTTTCTCGAGCCAAATTTCTGATCTGAAAATCTCCATCTAGAGTATACAATATGGACTTCGTTATTACATAGTTTTTATGCAATAACCAGTAAAAGCCTTTCAGTTTTGTTCTCACGTTTGGCTGTACACATCAGAAAGTCCTGAAACAAGGAAGTGCTATTCAGTGTAAACAAGGTGTTTTGCAAAAAAATAGGCTGTGTTTTACCTAAAAAACCCCAAACTTGCAACAACCCAAAAATAAAATAAACAAACCCCACCCTCCTCAGAAGTAATCTAACACAGACTCAAAGATCAAGTTTCAGTGATTTCTGCAAAATTACACCAAAATGTCTATATGTGTTAAAAATGGAAGTGCATGTTCTACAGTGTTGAAAAATCCACCATAAATCAGTTAAAATACACAACCATAAATACATATGAAAATATAAAGTGAATGGACAATGCAAAAAACAGGAAGGTTTCATACAACAAAAAAGAAAGTGGGGGAACCATCAAAGCAAAATCAGCAATAACCAAAGCACAAAACAGTGCTAGTTGATGGCTCTTTTGTATAGAATATAGGAAAAATAGACTAAGCTCCATGCTGGAGATGCACTGCAAGACAGAGATGACCATGTGTCATTACTGTACTTTCATGTTATTTTCTGTGAGCACAGAAATACTGTGAGTTGTGAACTTTTAGGTAGAAAAAGAAAAAAAGAAAAAAGAAACATAGCCGATGAGGAAAAACCATAAGAAAAAAGGTTGCCATCTCTTTCTGCCATTACTTTCAGAGGTAACAACACAGTCAGATATCCACTCACTGACACAACATGTCACACAATTTCACATATAAGGCAATAATGCCAGGAAATAATGGGTACTGCTACTCTCAGCATTGCTTTATTATAAATCTTTCTATGGAGACTACTAAGGATTGAAAAGGGAGGGAAAACATCCACATTTCCTGATTTATCTTGAAAATCAAAAAGTCTAGGTTATTTGCAGCGGATACTTCAGAATGGTGAGAAGTCTTTTCATCACTACTTTACCAAATAAATTTTCTGATATGCATGATCAAAGACAAAGATTAGCTCAGGAATCCAGACATCATTTATTTTGGCAGTGTGCATATGTTAGTAGATTCTTTAAGTCCTCCCTAGTATTAACATGAGTTTTGAGAGATGATATGGTGTTCATACAAAAATCTGAAAGTTCCAAGCTATATTGCTTAGTTTAGTCACTCAGGAAAGGGAACTAGAACAATTAAACTATCTAGCATTCAAAAATAAGACTGTAAAGTGCTAGGGAAGCCAGTAAAAATCCATAGTCACAGGTACTGGAGATCCCTCTCGTTAGCTTCCAGACAGTACATCATCACCTGAATTCTCTCTGTAACTGTTTTTAGTATTAAAAACTGCTTTTCAAAAATGTGCATATAATTTCTTAACCAAATTAGTAGTTATAACTGTAACTATTCTCCATTTAATGAAAAAACATAATTATTCTTTGGTTCTCATGACTCTGAACTATTTAATTTTT
The DNA here is from genome assembly GCA_013400915.1 of Pardalotus punctatus. Lineage (NCBI taxonomy): Eukaryota > Metazoa > Chordata > Aves > Passeriformes > Pardalotidae > Pardalotus > Pardalotus punctatus. Next base: position 135,418 of record VZTX01022775.1, on the reverse strand, counting down.
TAAGAGCACTTACTTCTCTGCCCCTTTCACTGAAGATGATGGTTGTTGCTCAGGTCCACAATATAAATGTCACTATTTCCATTGAGTCCAAAGATGACAACAGTGCAAATTCAAGCTAAAAGACCAAATTAATAGGTTCAAGTCAGTATCAAATAAATGGGGGTCTTAGGCACAAATCCCATACCACATCCTGCCCTAGGAAGGCAGTGATACACTTTGGTTGAATCAAGCAGGGCAGTCCATACTGCCTGGAGTGCTTGTTGCTATGTACATACACTCTCAAGCACTCTGCCACACTTTCAGCCTTTTCTTTGGGTCCTATCTAGAACCTCTCAGATTTTGTAGGCATGGAGAGTGTCACCTCTCGCAGTATCACAAGGTGGACAGGGTTACTGGGATTGAGCCAACAGTTCTCAAGGAACTGTCAGTGTTTAACACTTTTGGTTTAATGCCTTGGGAAGAGAGTTCCTCATTCTGCAAGCCAGGTTGAATCCCATGCCTCAAGGAACTGATGAGATGGGGGAGTCCAGGGGAAACTTGTGAGCAGGGTACAATCAGAACATGCAGGATTGCTGCTGGAGAAGGATTTGAGGGAAGTATACAGCTGGGACCTGCTGGCAGTCTCAGAGAAACCTGCTGAGGTTTCTGTTTCAGCAGCCAGGGATGTGAGCTACCCTGCAATAACTGCATCCCCTCAGTGGCATTAAGAGCTAAAATGGCAACCCATCTCGGTTGCTGGCAAGCCATTTACAGCTCCAGTTTTGTAGGCTGGCCACTCCTAGGTTTACATTAACAAGGTACTGGCAGCAAAAGCAAAAAGGAAAACCTAATCTTGTCCTTTTCGCAGTTTCATTAATATGTTGCAGTGTTTCACAGCCTGCAGTCTGCTCATCACTGTGCTGGACCCTACTGCAGCACGGAGGGCAAGGGGCATTGCAACCTGAAACCTTACACCAAGGGCCTGTGAGCACGACAGGCTGAAGATTCCCGGAGGGAAATCCTTGCCTGGGCTTCCTAATAGGTAACTAGAGGGCTGCTGTGCCTTCCCTGTCCACTGCATGAGAGCCAGTGTCTGAACAATTACTATTTGATTTGGGTTAAGAGTCAGACACCACCCGGGGCAACGTCCAGACTTCAGTCGGGGATACTATTTCCGGAAACAGAAACAACAGGTGGGAATTTGCAAATGGTAACACTTTATACACTTAGAGCACCACTGTGTTTCAGTGCAGATCACTAAAACACAAGAATACATTTTTCAGGGTGATTTTTTGCATTATGTTCTAGCAATATTGAGAGTAGAGTCTATCCCTGAACTCCCTGATTTTTGTAGCAGCCAATGATCCCAAACTCAGGGACACAAGCACTGGTCTTACTTTCTGTGCTGTTCCAATTTTTGTCTGTCAGGTGAATGTGCACTACATCATGCAGTGAGAGAGCATGGAGGTAGTGAAAGGGGGCTGCTGTGTGACTGGAAAAGGATGTTTCTCTCAGAACTCCATCATTTCGGTTATGGCTGTAATCCTGGTTTCTTTTGTTATCTGATAGAGCAGGAGAAAAAATTGCAGCAGGTCACTGGTAGGTGACTCCAGTCATGCAAAGCTATGAAGAAAGAATGTATACTCTGATTTCTGGAAGTATGCATGCTCTCTTCAGGCCTTCCTGTCATCTCTGAGCACAGACAATACATAGATTGATAAAAACTGCTCTCTGAAGACAACAAATATTTTATGAAACAAATTAACCTCCATCACGCAAACCTACTTTTTCTTCGTAGCAGACATCCACAGTCAAACAAACATTTGTCATTGCTTCTCCTTATTCATTTGGATGTACAAGAGAAAATTTGCTCAACTTCCAATTCAGTCAATATATTTTATCACCTCTTACTATCTGGCTTAAAATACTAGGTAAGTACGTCACTTATTTCTTAATTTTGTGCTTCTTCACTGACCCTATTCATGTTGAATAGGCTCATAGCTCCAAGTTCATGACATTATTCCCACCTTGCCTGAATGACTGAAACTATGCAAACAGAACAACAAAACAAGAAATAAACTTCTTAAAGACGAGGCTATGGGGAAGGTAATATTTATAATAAACTCTCTGAAATTATTAAGGTCTGGGAACAATTCCAAGTGTAGGAAGATCATGTGTTACTATGCTTTTATAATGAACAGAATTTCACCATCCTACTCATGAAACAATATATTTTTAATATTTAAGCAGCAATAATTTATAACCTTTCTGAGGCCAACAGGTAAAAAAAATTGGCAGAGAAAAAGTACTTATGCATGCTGGGCATGGACATGAGAAAGTTTTGTCTTTAGGGAATACATGCTCCGTCTCTTTCCCTTTTCCAGTGAAATCCCTCAACTGGACTGGTTGTCGCCTAACACCTCAGACTATCAGGTTAATACTTAGTGAGTGTTCTCTTCATGTTTATACCTGAAGAAAAGCTGAAGTGATTTCAGGGTTTAAAAAGCCTTGTGGCATTTGAAATGCCCTAAGAAAACCCAGGGAAATGCAGTTCCCAAGCCACAGCTCAGATCTAGTGCTGCAAGAGGCACAGAAAAGTTCCACATATGACATTACAAACGTGCCCTGAACTCCACTCCAGAGGGAACATCTTTCAGGCTGAGAGAGCACTTCAGTCTCAGTTCCCCTGCAGACCTTTGGCTCTGTGCTGAGGCTGCTACACAGGGTGCCACTTAGTGCCAGCTGATTGCTCCTGTGATGTGCACACCTCTCTGGGAGCTGGACTGAAGCTCCCAACTCATTTCCTACAGGTCACTGGATGTTGACAACTCTGTCCGAGATTGACTAAGGCCCAGTTTGGATTAGCAATTTAGCAGGAAGGTCCTGTGTCACACTGCCCTCCAACCTCTCTCTCGTGTAAGCAATTTGAATACAGCAACTTCTCGGCTGCAAATTGACTACAGTTTCAGAGGGAGGGGTGTTAGAAAACTCCAGAAGCAAGTACATTTACAAAGGTTGCCATAAAGTGTTATTGGGAAATTAAACTGTGCCTTGCCCCCTTAACCTCTTGCTATGTAGACTGCATTTAAAGGATTTCATTAGGGCCAGAGGCCAGAGCTTACATTTCTGTTGCCAAGTGAAATGAATCATGGAAGAAATTGACTTAACTGGGGATTCCAATAAAATACTGGGTTTAGAACCAGGGAGACAACAAAGATTTGGCTACTTCAAAATTTTTAAGACATGAGCAGGAAATTTGTGGCTTGTTTTAGAATAAGGAAAAAGACATAGTTATAAAGCCGCCTTCAATCTAATGTAATAAACCCACCTCTACAAAATGATGAGAGAGAGTCTTACTTGAAAAGTATGCAGCCATGTTGGCCATAGCATACCTGCAGTAGCTAAACTCTCACTGCTGTTAGTACCACTACGTGTATTCTCTGGTATTCCAATGTGTATTTCCCTTAAGCTGCAATCATCACTTTTACTAGCTAAACTTCTGCCAAATATTTACCATAGATCCTACAGAATTGATTCCAGTGCCAGTCACTATGACTGGGAGCAGCATCCTCCGATGGTTTCTTTTCCCTACATTCTCATTCCTGGTGGTGCTATGGAATGGAAATGGGATGCAAACAGTATGCACAGACTCCTTCCTTCTTCTCAGACTGTTTCCTTACCTAGTTTGCAAGAGGTGCAATAGGGTTTTTTAACCACATTAAATGGGTACAACCACAGTGCACATGCAGTTATGCCTGGCACAAGAGAATATTATAACTGCACCCATGGAAGGAACTGGAAAGGAATTGTATGTATAGGTTATAGCAGTTGCTGAAATTGTATCATTTTCATATGCAATCAGAACTGCTGTTATTCTAAGATGAAGAAGGTATTACAAACTTTCTGTGCATCTAATCCAGCTCAGCCACATCTGTACTCTAGAGGTATGTAAACACTCATCAAAATAGAAGGATATCTGCTCAGCAGTGTCAGCCACCTGAGGTGCTCCATTTCCTTGAGTCCCGCTCATCTTTGACAGATGATTGTAATGCAATAGCTCAAAGGAGATAGGAAACGGGAGATTGAGACGCCCCTGCAGGGCTCCATTGAGTTTCAAAGGTGCCAGCAGCAAGAAACACAGTAAATTAAAAAGCTAGAGTGACAAGAAGTGCAATCTTCAGGGCTAAATATATATTGTATATTGTATGAAGAGTCACAATATAATGGGCTTCTAGTGGAGAACAGCTGTACAGTAAAGACAGATATCTAAGAGTTAAGTTAGTAAATAAAAATATAATTTAAAAAAAAAAAACAACAAAAAAAGCTTTCTGAGTGTGGGCAACATGCAGAAAGGCATGAGAAAGCAGTTGGGGATTTTTGTATTCCCCTTGCTCCTGACACTCAAAGCATCCCACAGCCAAGCAAAACTAGAAGGTGCTCCCTGCTTGTATTGGAGCCAGGTTTAAGACAACTCAAAGGGACACATGAAAATTTGAACGTTCCTTTTGCTGTAATCCTGTCCATCCTGTCATTATATGGTTGCTGTGATTCCTGGGCTTTACAAATGGAGCTGAGTCTACTCTTTGTGGCACCTGATGTACCTGCTTTGCTGGTGACTCATGATGCTATCCCAGCATTTTACATCTGTCTTTGCAAAGATATCAGACAACAAAGAATGAAAATCAAAAGGATTCGATTATTCTTGTTTCTCGAAGACTGAGCTGAAGAGAGCTGTTACAATGCCTTTTATACAGAAAGAAGGCACAGAAATTGTCATGCTGAATTGCAACCTACAGGACTGGTCTTTACTTGCACAGATGGGAGAAACCCACCAATTTTCTTGGATATTTGTACCTCACAAGGATGACTTCACAATATCATAAAAAAGAGGGATGTCTTGCTACCAGATCACATTCTATGTATAATACTGAGTGGTATATATTAAAAAAGAAATTTAATCCAATCAACAAGTACCTTCTGGTATGTAGGTGGGAAAAGACTACTTATAGAAAATAATTTGTTGCAAGAGCAAACTGGACAGATTCCTATTAGAGGAATGACAGTTTTAACACAAAGTATAAATTTTAATTAAAGCTGCCTGTTTAAGGACATGCCAGATAAATCCTGAAAAGTCTTTATGTCAAACCTGATCATCTTTTTAAAATCTGTGGTACAGCCCAACAGAAGTGATAAGCTTGAGACAGCTTTATTTAGTGTGGCACTATGGCCTTTGGCAGGTCATGGGGTCAGAGAATATCAGTCACCAGGGCTGCCTTTTCTGATGACTTTAATCTTTAAAACCTTCCAGTGAAACTGTGTGATCCATCGTTAGCAAAACGCATGAAAAACGGCCAAAGTGCATATTTGGTTGCACGTGACATCATAAATTACCAACAGGACTATTCTGACCAGAGAGTTTTCCCTGGAATTAACCAAGAAAAAATGGGGAAACAGGGCTCCCACTGTCACCACTGCCTATCAGCAGACACCACCAGAATGAGCTGACACTCTGGTGTCCCAGCCAGGTCTCCACCCCACAGCAGTCACTCACCTCTGCTAGAGGTGAAACCTTCTTGAAATCACTTTGACCAGGGTCCCCAAACATTTGTAGAATACCAGCACTAACACCTTACCCTGGGAAGTACAAGGCAGTGCTGACTATCTGTGTTTGATCCCATGCTTCCCTCCTGCCTCCCTACCTTTCACAGCTCCAAGAACATGAAGAGGACCAATTTCAGTTCTATATATCCTTTTTCAAAAGTTTCACTTGATTAAAGGTTGTTCAAATACTTTTTCTCATAAAAAAATGGACATGTTAAAAAAAGACATTATTAAAGATATATTCAACCTCAAGCCAAGACACTGAAATCAAACCAAACATAAAAGACCAGGGAAACACACTATAACTCACTCAATAGTGTAACAAAATGCTATCACTGCAGAAAAACACAAAAGTAATAAAAGTAACTTCGACCTTAGTAGCTTTCAAAGTGTTAGGTACTGATGGAAATTTTCTAACCTGATTTAAGAACTCTATTCTGCTCTGCAACCGCCTTATTTTCTCCTCTGCAATGTGAAATTTCAAAAGCCTCCAGCATTTTTTCTAATTCTAAGTTGAAGTTCAAGGAATGAATCTACAATTTGTTGAAAAATTACTTTAAATAATAACAATAGTTTAATAAGTTCCACAGCCACCACCATTCTTTTACACCTCTGGGGAAGGTTTCCTGACAAGTGGGAGTGAATTAGGAGCTAAACACCTTTGTAAACACAATTTGACTAGTGAATTACAGTATGGTTCTATGGTTCCTTGAGAAGATAAATTCAGCTTCTTGGTTATTTGGTCTCCTAACATTTTTATTTATCTTTATTTAGATTGCAGATACATGCCAGTTTATTTTTATAGCAAAAGACAAGCAGCTGTAATGCAAGCTCAGGAACACCCTTAGCATTTGTTTTGTTTCCAGGCAGTGAAATTCAGAAATAAGGGACAGGAACACAGGAGCTCTATTCTTCTTCATTAGAAATATCATGTTAAGAACAGTGACAAGTTCCTCAACCTGAGAAAACAGACCCATTCCAACATGAGTTTTGCTCTAAAAACAGACAAGTTCCTTAATCCCTGTAGCAGGAAATGGATTTCACTTATATACAATTTATTCAAGGAACTAAATAGAAGAGAAAAAATTTTAATTAAACCATATTTTAAAACCTTACCTGAAGCTGCACAACCTTCCCTTCTAGAAAACACTAGCCTGCTGTTAGTGAGGGTACTTGGGTTGTTTTATTTTTTTTACTATACGCACATGGTTAAGTAATATCGGTCCAGATACAGAATTCAGTACATACGTGTTTGGAAATTGCAGAAAAAATGTGCAATTTAAACTCAGCCTAAATGCTTATCTGGGCTTGACTAATAAATAGCTTATGATAGTTTTTAATTCACAGCACTAATGTTGCTTTATTTAATGCACAAGATCGACAATGCTCATTTTAAGAGCAGTTCACTACTTTGTTTTGTTCCATTACTCATACTGCAATCCTTTGTAGCGTCCTTTATTTCCTATATGTGGTTCAAAACCTGCTCTGAAGACAAATTTATTTACTTGCCCAGGCAGTTGTTTGGTGCTCATCATCAGAGGATACAAGTGATTCAGCCGTATTATTTTTACTGCAGCCTGGAAAAAGTCAGCATCTGTCTTCTACAGATGACAAAAGATGTGCAGGGAGATTGCAGTCAGAGAGACACAGGTACACCAAATCTGAGACATCTGGCACATGAGCTGCAAGAGTAGATAGCACTACTCATTATTCTGTAGACTCAAAACAACCCTCCAGTGACTTCAGGAGTAAATGTGGATGTTCAAGCTTCTGATTAATCAGTGTAGGATCTCACAGTCAGCACACAAAAGCTGGGGAATACATGCATAATATGAAAAATTTACTGACTTTGCTAAACATCAGTGGCAGGGACATGACTACAGTGCTATTTTTCAGAGTCTTATCTAGCTTCTCACCTATACGTTTCCTTTCCTGTAGTCTTTGATTTATCTACTACACAGTAGCCAACTGCAAGAAATGAACAGTCTCTTGCCCTGCACAAACCTAGGTATCCCTGGGCGGGTCTAACTTGGCATCTGGATAAGGGAGAAATCCACAAGAGGTGAGGACATAGGGAGAGAGAAAGAGGCAGCAGATAATTACAGAGTTAAAGACTGTGCTCTAGTACACCTGAACAAATGAGCCATCTTAAATTACCTCAAATCTGCAATTTTTTAAACGTTTGAGTACTCCACTTTGCTACCATAAAAATACTCTATGTTATTTTTTTTTCATGCTACTGCCATATGAAAACCTGTGCTTTATGTGCCAGAGAACTTGTTTATGCTACAACAGAATTTTGGAAAGGCAAGAGAGGACTAGAGGGACATTTCCATATATAACTTTTTTAACTTCATGCTTTGCTTTTTACTTAGGGCAATGTTGATTTGGTTAGATTTTTGTTGGATTGGTTAGGGGTTTTTTTTGGGGGGGAAGGATACTTGTGTTTTATTTAAAACATGGAATTAATTTTGTGCCTTTCTTGAAAGGCTATACATTCAAAATAGTCACTTTTAAAAAATTAAGGATGTCTTTTCCATTCAATAAATATATTAAAGAATAAGCCTCAAGGTTCATTTAAACACTGAGATTTGGATCACTTAAAAAGAGTGGACAAAAAGTGAAAGCTAGCTGAACATCTGAATCACATCCAGGGTGAGGCCATCCACAGCAGGACTCTCAACCTGTGGGGCACACTGCAAACATGTCGTTAATAGTGTCACCTAAATAAGCCCAACGACTTCACCAGAAGAAAAATACTCCAATTCCTACAATGTGGTTCTCTGATCGTCATTAGTGTTTTGCAGTTTTGCCCGTGAATTGGCTGGATTTTCTTTCCCATTTGGGCAGTGCAGCTATCCCGGCTCCCCGCAGCACAGAGCTGGGATTTGTACATCCCCGGCTGTGCGGGCAAGGCCCGGTAGGCGATGTCCTCTCCGGGAGCCGGGCTGGGATCTGTGCCGGGAAGGAGGAGGATGCCCGGCCCGGGCACGCTGCTCTCCAACGCCGGACCAGGAGCATCCTCTAGCGGCCAGCGCCTCGGGAAGCCCCTGCCTCCCCCAGGAACAAGAATCTTCTGGAAGACGGAGGGAAATCAGCAACCAAAGGAAACGGGCAGAAGCCAAAAGGGTACTCAGAAGATGAAGGATATTTTTCCGATCTCATTTATGCCTCCATGTCAGACTGAATGGGAGAAAGTTCTCTCCTGAGTCCTGAGTAGCACAGAGACTCCTTTCCCTCTCTGCTCTGGAACACCCTCCTCATCAGCTGTGCTCGGGCATGTAAGAAAGCAACAAAAGGAACACCACCCCCAAACATACAAACAAAAAACCCAAACCCCACAGCACTCCCCAAACACCCACAAAAAACTCCAAACGACAACAAACCAAAACATCCCACAAATCCAACCAGTTTGAAAGGACTTGTGTACACAACTCTGAAGTGTGTTACATTTGCATTAAACTTGTAGCCACTTCACTTAAACAACAGCCACATTCTAATCAGCCTACCGTGCAAAAAAAAGGGGATAAATGCAAAAGAAAAAAGAGCAATCACATGAGATCGCCATTTCCCCAGACCATAAAACAATCTCATTTTGGTTAAAAATAAACAAATAAACCAACCAACCAAAGAAATAAACCATCAAACAAATAAATAAATAAAAAAAAATACATATAAAGAATTGCCCAGTAAGAATTCTCCAGTTTGCTTGGGAACTTTAGAGATTTTGGTACAGATGTGGACTGAAGTTTGGCTCTCTATGCTATTTTTATGAGCTGGGATTGAGGCAAGTAAAAAGCCTATGGTGGGTACACACTGGCTGAAAACATAAATTAGTCTGTTAGGGCATAAATCATACAGCAAGGTCAAGGATATAGGAGGCAAAACACAAGTGCCTAATATTTTACAGCCCATGAGGATTGCACCTGGGATGAGAAATGGTCACCTTAGGAGCTGCAGGATTTGGAATGTGGCTGAGACACACTGGGTTTGGTGGGGAAGATGGCTCTTGGGAGACTCCCAGCCTCACAACTGCGCTCTTTTATCTTTTCCTTTGGCCAGCTGCCTTCTCTCAGGCAGCATTTGCCCTCCAAACACATCAAAACAAAGCACGTTCACCTGGACCACTCTTAATAGTCTAACACATTCCAACCATGCCTGGATTAGGAGAAAAGGTAGCATATTTTGACAGCTATGACAGCAGTATGGTCAAGTGCAGCCAGTATATTTATAAAAGTGACTATGTTTGATTTCCAGGCTAAGTTTAAAATTAGTCATGTCCTGATGGGTAATATTTTTAAATAAAATTTTCTAATTAATCTCAGGTTTCTACAGAGGATAATTTTAGGGAAGCTTTGCCATGTTTTAAAGCAGACTGTATTTGCTTTTCACATGAAAGGAAAGTGTGACTCAGTTTTCTCCCATTTCTGCCTGGATGCACTTAGAGGCAGGAGAGCACCGTGCCAGCAGCGATGACTAAGCCACCATGTGTCTGTAGATTAGCCATGACCTGGCCACCATGAGTGGCACTCCAGCAATCCCAGACACTGCTGCCCAAGTACCCTAATGTACCCATCACCAAAGAGCAGGAGATAAAGAAATTTAATTATTCGTGATGTTCACTAGACCTGCAAGATAACCATGAAGGACAGTGTGTTGAGAGCAGTTGTCTGTCACTTTGCTCTAGATGGAGCAAACAAAAAAATTCCTATCAAGGAATCCTGATGCGCTTGATATCAAGGAACTCCTATCAAGGAACCCTGATGATTAATTTCTAAATAAATGGCACAGATCACATGCATTGATGATGTAGTCTTACAAAACTTCTTTTATATTTTGGTGGAAATTGCAGTGAAAACTGCAATATTATATTGCAGCGGAACCCAAGAGACACTTCTGGTAAAGACACAATGTGGCAGGAGACCAAACATTTACTCTCAAATTTCAATCAGACTTAAATCAGGAAATGGTATAGCACATATATATTTTTATGCATATATATGTGTGTGTGCGTGTATGTGTGTATGTGTAAGTGTATACATACCCTGTGTACCTAATTACATATACACACACATACAATCTTAATTTGCTATTACAACTTAAGACAGTTATTGTCTATATACCTGTAAGAACACAAGCATATGCTCAGGGGGAGGCAAAAGGACAAACAGAATATTAGAAACTTAATAGAAAAGGAATATGGAACAAAAGACATGATAAAGTCCAGGGACAATTCTGGTAACTTTGCCAAAAAAAGATGTACCAGAAGTCTACAAGGGAAAAGCAAAGAGGATGACCTATGGTGTAAGAACATAAAATAAATTATAAAGCTACAAAATTACTAGCAGGATAGAGAATGTGCTAATTATTATTTTCTCCTTCCCCTTAGGGAGCCTCAAATACAACTATCAGGCAGCAGCTTTAAAACCTACAAGAGAAGTACCTTTCCACACAGCTCATATCTAGATCCTGGAACACATTGCCACAGAACACAGAACACTTCATTAAGTGTAAATATTACAAAAAAACAGGTTGTAAATATAGGCAAGAAGGTAAATCACAGTCTATGAACACAAAGATACGGATATGACCTCTGGCTTAGGACAGTCAACTGCTTGATCCGTAAAGAATGAGCGAGTATGGAAATGGTGAGGAAACATCATTATTTACCTGGCCAATTCTTCATGTTTTCCATTTTTAAGCTCTGTAAGGTTTTATTTTACTTGTCTTCTCCATGTAAGCTTATGTCTGTAGCCTATGAATCACTTTACCCATCACAAATGTTTCATACTTTATTGCTACTGCTGTAACCACCACATGTTCACATCATCCTTCCTAACCTGATAATTCCTACAAAATTCAGTGATGCATTTTCGGCAACCCAGAGTAATCCAAGAAAAGTGTTTGTATTTATTCCTTTCTATATTACTCAGTAATTTTCACCTCGTAGGTTTTACATTTTATATTTACATTTCACCTTGCAATACTGAACTTCTAAGACTTTTAGAAATAGAGAAGTGAAAAAAGAATAACTTATAAGCAGTACTATAATAATCCTATACACATAACAATTAAATGAAGAATTGAACAGCTCTTTATAACCATTGCTTTACCTTATCAACACTTCTGTGCTGAAAAAATACATTTACAGATTGATTCTTAAAGAATTATTAAAACTGGTGCCATGACCTTTTATTTCTCCAGTATAAATAGAACAAAGAGAATAATTTAAAATTAAGAGAAAAAAATACATAATAAACCACATTTTTACATGAAGTTGGCTTTCAATTTTAGTTCACAATAATTTTATAACCCTGAAGAATGTATTATTTAATCTTAAAACAGAAATATCCATTGTCAACTTTGACAAGTTTGCAGTCTTTGAAGCCAGATGAGAAAAGAGAGGAGGTCAAAAAGGAAGAAAAAGACAGTACAGAAACAGTGTTCAAACTTTCAGACTTAAGTTCTAAACTCTTATATTTCAAATTCAGGCCATTTCTCAATTGAGCAAGTTCAAGGAAAAAAAGAGACCAAAAATTGTATTCTTTAGCATGATTGGAGGGGGGTGTGGAGATAATGACATTCCAGAACATTTAAAGGAAAGGTTGCATGAGCATATGAAAGAAAGGCAGAGTTGGCTGGCAATAAATTAGTTTAAGTTGCAGAGCCCAGTTTCAGTAGCAACTTGAGTTCCTTTCCACTTAAGAATGGGTGTTCAGAAGCCTGGTCTTTCCTGGGCTTGCTGGAAAGACACCAACCTTTATTTGCCTTGCAGGGAGAGGCTCCTGGGTAAAGATAAGAATTTTGAGCCACTGCACTCAGTGTCACTATGTTAGGCATGGCATGGCATTGCCAAAATAAACACCCCCATGAAAAGTTCACAGGTGGCCATAGATGGGTTGGGATTCTTTTTCAAAAATTTAGAACTGTTCCATATTTGAGTCCATATTGCTGCAATTTTGCCAGCTAACCAGAGCAGAGCTAAGCACCATTCATTAGAGCTCTTGCAAGCTCCACAGAGATTAAGGAATCATATAAACTTTGAAAGGGTTTCTAGCTCAAATTTTTGCAGCCTTTACTACAATGGAGTTTAAACCTCCACAGTTGAGGTTTGTAAAGGCTACCAGAATGTTACAGGACAGCAGGAGCATCATTACCAAAACCAGCAGCTGAAGAAAAAAATGCACTAAAACCATAAAGCAGAAACTCATCCCTGCCCACAGAAAGAATACCTCATCATTCCATTACATACAAAGGACATGCCATGACTGCAACAGACTATTAAGACAAACTTGGTCAATAATCACTGAAATATTGTTACTATTGCTTTTTATTCACATAAATATGTTGTGAACATAACAGTCTGCTGAAAGCAAACTGATACCTTTTCACAGACAGGGATACCTTCAAAATGTTATCATCCAAGTGTAAAAATACAGACTCTTTGAACTATCTTCTGGGTTGTTTTTTTAGTGTCCTTTCTTTCTTTTTCTTTGTCAGTGAAGATACAATTCTACTTTCTCAAAGTTTGACAATGACTGGACAAACTCATCCTTTTAATAAAAGAATGGTTAATAAAACTTTGTTTTGTAACAGACTTGACTTGATGCTGGTCTGGTGAAGTCAGGAAAACTTTAAGTACAAATTTGACAGTATGAAATGGAATGTTCATGGTGGAGAATAGGCACTTGAGTGCCTACTGACTCTGGAGAGCAGACAGGCTGACACACTTTATTGCTGCCTAGCAAATACTAGCTATATTCTACCTGCTTTGACAAAGGAAATTTTACCCCATATTCTGTAACAACAACAAAATAATATCTGTATTGTAAATGACTCAGAAAACAGTTAGTTCCATGAATACTAAAAGCAAACTAATTCTCCTTGTGAATAGACATTATACTGAAGTCTATATGGTTGCCCTTTCATGTCCCATCTGCTTCTGTTCTTCACACCAGAAATAAAATTCACAAATGTGTGAGTATTCCATTGACATGGTAAAGAGGTTTACAGATTTTTCTGGAGTGTAGTGCTGTGCTGTGGACTCAGTACTGGGATTGGAAAGTTTGTTAAACAGAAAAAAAAAAAGTTCAGTATCTTGACTGAATGTAATGATAGCTGTACACCTTGGCCTTTGTTAATGAACACCTCCCCCACCCCCAAATTACCTCAGCTTTAGTTGATATTCTATGACCCTGCCTTCACAAGGCTAGTATTATCTTAAATCACCCCTTTAGAGGCACCATGTTCATAGGTTCTCCTGTTGTCACCACAGGGGATGTTCAATCACAAGCCTTTCACACTAGAATATCTTACATACTACTTTTTGTATATTTAACCAGATCAGAAATAGGACAGGATTTACAGGCCTTTGGTTTGTTTTGTTTGGTCTGGGCTCTTTTCTTACATACAGCATACCAAATTCAACTTGGACACAGAAAAAACACTTGTTTAAATTATTCTTTTTAAAAAAATAACTTGTAAAATATTTTTGTAAAAAATATGCTAAAATATTTGGGAAGTAGAAACATTTTTCAAAGACCTACAAAAATACAGCATGTTTTCAAATATAATATGTTAAAATATCCATACTTTTCACAATGCAGTTTTGCTACTTTGGGAAATCTGCACAGTCTTGCTACCATTTTATTTTCTATTCAGAAGAATAATCTTACTAATTGGCTAGATATTGTCCTGCATATATTTAATATGTTTAAGTATGTGTAACAAAATCCACATCAAGAGTACACCCAAAGAAAAAGTTTGAGCAGGGAAAACTTCAAGCTCTAGAGTTGTTCAGGCTGAACTATGCAAATAATATCTGGAAAATCTCAAATCCCTTATGACAGAAGAACAATATGCCTCTAAGACTGCTTAAAATAATCCGAGATGCTCTAAACTTTATATATACTGCAGGGGAACAGCAAGTGAAGTTAGAGTAGCTTTTTTCAAGAAACTACTGGCAAAAAAGGGAACTGCATTACCTCATTGAGAAATATATATTTTGTCATAGATGTGGAAGAAATACAAACTGTAAAAAATATAAAAAACAAAATTAATATGTTTAAAGGCCCTTTATACAATTATTTAATCTCAGAGCAAGTGCCAAACATGCTGCTTTCACTATAAATTTGTCTGCATTTCATGATGTTAAAGTTATGCACTGTAAAGCATTGGACAAAGACACTACCGGTATCGGAACTAATACAGTTCCATTTGTAAGGTATACTGATGTCTGAAAAAGGCAGCCAGACAGGAGAATCCATTGCATTTATCATTTTTGCATGCAGTAAAATTATCTATCCACGGATATATGTGGCTTTAATTTATGTCTGTATTTTTCTTATATAAAAGAAAGGGAATAACATCCTTTATATGCTATCATCAGGGATATAATCGTTGTAGCTGCTTGCAATTCGTAAGATGCAAAGGTGCCAGGAGAAGCATATTTAAGGCATAGGAAAGCATGTTTATGAGTTGGAAGTGTTTAAAGTGTTTAAAGTGTTTATGTGTTTAAAGGGCTTTCCAAAGCATCAATAACCTCCTCTCAAATTCAGGTTCTACACTTTTCTGCTGAAAGTCACTGAGACCGCCTCTCCAAAATTATTTTTTATTATGAGTTTTAACATCTCTAAGTGCTTTTTTTAGTGGTTTACTTCAGTGTATTTGATCTTTTGGAAGCTAATTATCAGTTAGGAGTAATGAGAAACAAATTGGAGATATCCAATACTCGTGCTTAGACTCTCAAAACTGGTTCACCCACTCAACAGATTTTGGATTTTGAGATTAACAGCAGAGAAAGAAAAATGTTATCTATTTCCACTGACAGATGTGCCCATACTATCCAAGGGAACAGATACTATAAGACAACACGCACCTTACAGTTTCAGGCAGGTGGGTTTCCATTCATGGCTAGATTCTGCAACTTGCTGAAAAAGATCTGTAAGGAAAGAATTCTGAGCTGCAGATCTCCTTAGCCAAGTTCCGAGGCCTGGTAGTTGCCCTTGCTCACAGTTACTCTGTGACTGCACTGCAGAAAGCCATTAGTGAGCTCCTTCCCACTCTCTAGCATCAACACCTGGGTTCAACTATTGCTCATTTCTGTGATGCAAATTCTTGGGTGATCTAACAGACAATCAATATGAATTCTTAGGATGTGCACCACTTACCTTGTCAAAAGCAAATATCATTAACAGGCAACTTGTTTCTGCTGACCACTCATCATTCAATGTAGGAATAAAAACCACCTTCAATACAGCGAGGAAGGGTGCACTTATCAAGTGCATTAACTTATCAAGTTCTGCTCAGTTTGTCTCATGTCCTATCATTTGGATTACTGCATAGAGCTTAATAGCAGGACCCAGCTGAATTCACTGCTTCACAGACTGGAGAAGAATCAGTTTATAAATGATTGCTTATGACAACTGAATTATCCAGAAGTTTAGAGTTAAGTATTTGCTGTGCTGATCATTTAAAAGATATGATGGGGATCATTTAATGGAATCTGAAGCATGACATGGCTGAGGAGATTATAGTTTACAATCTACACTTTCATTACTAGAACAGCATTTAACATAGTATTCCACAGAAAGAATGGCATAGAAAATACTGCAAAATGGGATAGCTGCATATGCACAAGATCACCTGCTTTTGCTCAGTACTGGTGTTATGTAATGTAATGTTAATGCCTTCCAAAACAAGCCAGGGATTAAAACCTGTGAAGCAATATACATATTGAGACATTCATTAATTAAAATAGAAGGAAAATTCACATGAACCCAAGTTTTACAAAAGCAGTTAAAATTATTAAAAGGCAAGAACAATGGTAGCAGATAGTGCCTGTTTTCAAGCACATGCTATGCAAAATATTTCCCTTGCAAGAGAAAAGTTAACCCAATTGTGAAACTCTCTCAGTAGCATTTCCATCCTTAGGCAACATTTTACAGCTATTGCTCATGCTGTGCTTCTGGCAGGCAAATGTCATTTTTAAATAACACGGGAGGAATGCAGAGCTGGAGTCAGAGTTCACCAGGAAGATGAGCACAGGGCTCAGGGTTTAGTATACAGGTCACTTGGAACCAGCAGCCATACATTTTCTCAGTAATCTCTGTTGGTTAGAGATCACTGTGGTTCACAACAAAGACAGAATGTCTGTCTGTCTGGTATGACAGGTATATAACAGCTCTCAAAACCAGACATTCTCAAAAAAGACACTAATTTAGTCTCAAGCAGCATACCAGATAGTCAGACAGAAGGAATCAGTTTTAAATCGTGATCTTTCTGCTGACAGTTCCCATCTTGCAGAAAATGTAGCATCAGGTCATCCTCTGCCTTTAAGCTGTAGGCAAAAAAGTGAATGACAGAATAATGGTTCATCCTTGGCAAAAACCAATAATGAGAACCCAATTTTCTAGGTTAAAGTCCAGTTACTACTCAGTTATGAAATATTTTGAAAAGCAGAAAACATCTATTAGGCTTGGTCGTTAAAACTAGTATGCAAAGCTTTTCCCTGAGGAAAATTACTGGTGAAAACGGATCTTTGAATACTCTCTTGCAAGGCTTCAGGATAACATTTGACTAATTACAAAGAAGTTTTGTTTTGCTTAGTCAATTATTCTAGCTCTATTCCTGAAGCAGCAGTAATGAATGAAAAGCTAAGAAGCACCCCAATAGTGTTGCAGCTTATCAGCAGAAATTTTCATCAACTTCTTCAGATGAACAAAGTCACTAGAACAGGCACAATTTTCCTCTTTCTAAATTTTCTTCTTTGCTTAGGTAAAAGCAAGAGGATTGAATCACTTCAGAGTTTGTAAGATAAGCTCCTTATTGCCCATGAAGAAATATGGCCTTGAAGTCTGAGAAGCAGAACAAGTCTACCTCTTACTTTATGAATACTAAAAATCAGACATGAGTAGAACAGACTTGGGGTTTTTCCTTTCTTTTCTATGTTACTTTAAGATGATGCATTTACACCAAGAGTGTCCAAGAGAGAATTTAATCCATTTTTGAAGTAAAATGTTGTTTTATGCTTTTTTGTTGATCAGATGTGCTGAGGTAGGACAAAAATAGAAGCATCCAGATTTGCTAGTTGTTTCTCAGAAGTGATGCTTCAAGTGACTGGGGCAGTTGCCATGGGTAAAGTCCTGGCCTCATTAAAGTTTTCACAAAGCTTCCAACAACAGTTTGCTGGTGTAAGCACGTTCTACCAGTGCTGCTGAAATGAAGTGCTCAAAGTACAAACTATGGCACTTTTCCACAATTGCCCCTGAATATTAACAGTACACTCTCTTCCTTCCTAGCCCACTCTTAAAATTAAAAGATATCTTCAAACATAACAAAGTTTTAAAAAAAAAACAGTTCATGTGCCATAAGAAATACCCATCTGGAAAGATTTTTTGAAAAATTTTTGTTTATCACATATATCTTTATCTCAGCCTCACCATTCCTACTTCAATGTCACCAAGTGCATATTAAAATAAGTGACATTAGCCATGACCCAAACCATTGAAAGTGAGCAATGATGGGCAGCTGAGCCCCACATTGAAAAGCTTTTGCCAACCCCCCCCTGCTCCTCCTCCCTCACTTTTTCCCAACCTTTTGGCCAGATCTAATTTAAATGTGAATACCTTAAGTAATTGCCAATATTTGTAAAGTCACTATATGCAACTGCATTAAAGACAACAGATTTTTGTGTACTGTTTTGCAAGGATTTTTTTTTTCTTTTTTTTCTGCCCAGTAGTTGCTGGGAAGGTGCTGGGTAAAACTTGCCTCGGTGCACAATTGTTTTATACACTTTCCCCTTACTTCATTCTTTAGTGAACATCTCTGGAATAAGTAATTACTGTGGGAACACTTCTTTACAGCAATTCTCAAACAGCAAAATTGGCAGAGGTTGGTTTTATAAAGTTCACAAACTGAATGGTGCCTTATTGCCATAAACAAAGGGATTTTAACTACTAGCATTAAAATACTCTAAGAATAACAGATAAGTGAATCTGTGAATAAAGATAAGTCCTTAATTGACAAGAAAATGAAGGATTAAGCTAATGCAGCATTATAGCAATATGCCAGGGATTCAAACTTCGGCCTGCATCACCATTTTGGACTAATGATTATAAAAGCTTTTTGAATGACAGAAAGCAGGACTCCCCTGAGAAATTTTCTGCCTAAAATTTGTCAAAATGAGTGCAACTCTCACTAAGCCTCAATATAGGGTCTCTAAATGAATACATAATGTATTTAGTTACTTCAGATAATTGAAGTCTTGCCAATTTAATTAAAAATAAGCCATGTATTGAAAGGAAAAGATATTTCAAAATCTCACAACTACTGGTACGACTGGATGAATTTGATTAATGTGTTTTATTATCTTCTGCCAACTGGCTTTACCTGAGAAATCAAAGATCTCTTGCCCAAAAAAGGCAGTTCAGGCAAAAGTTCAGGAATCAATTCCACAAGTCATAATGGACTTAACTGAGTAAGAACTGCTAGCCTTGAACTGCACTGGGTGTGCATAAATATGGATGTTGCTCTAAATTCCATCTAGGGAGCATCTTAAAAATCTCACTGCTTTTCCATTTGCCCTCGACACCCTGCACAGCCTTTGCAAAATAAATAAATAAATAAAATTAAAAACTGAAAGTAAAAATAACTGAGTGAAACCTGAAGAGTTAAAGCTTCAAGAGCTGATCTTCCTTTTGAATTGAACTAGTGGGTGAATACTAAAGTAAGCTAAATAAACTTTTTGTTGATTACGCTGACATAAGGATGTGAAAGAACAAGTTCGGGTTATTACCAGTGGACAGCTGTATAATTTTGATAACTATAGAAAAGGAGATGAGATACCCTATACCTATTAATAAGTGCATAATGGCATAAGTTACTCCATGTACAGTCAAAAATATGCCCATCATTTCTTATTAGGACTGCTGGGTACAGACATGATTCCCCTCTTCCAGGTCTCATTAAACCAGTTCTAAACCTTACAGGAGTGTCACATGGAGGAGTGTCTCTGAGACCTAGTTTGTCCCAAGCAGCTACAAACTGTATTTTCTGTTGGGACAACTAGAGCACTTAAACACACAAAAACCTAAGTTCTACATTGGGTTGAAACCAATTCATAGAATCATAGAACGGTTTGAGTTGGAAGGAACCTTTAAAGGTCATTTAGTTCAACATGCAATGAGCAGGGACATCTTCAACTAAACCAGGTTACTCAGAGCCTCATCCAACCTGACCTTGATTTTTTCCTGGAATGGGGCATTTAAGACCTCTCTGGGCAACCTGTTCCAGCAGCTCTCCAAATTCTTTTATCCTTAATGTTTGAAGCAGTCTGTAAAGACATTTCACTACACAGGCATGCCCAGGTACCTGTGTAAGAGCCTTGGCTTATCCATATTTCTTCTTGAGTCAGTATGAGCTTAGTGAAGAGAAAAGCATTACTGAGCGTAGATAAAGACAGTATTGAACTCCAACACTGGTTGTTCTACCTTTACTATTTCTACAATATCCCTTCCTTCCTGACAGCATACAAAGCACATAAAAATTAAACTACATCTGAAAGAGTGGACTTTATTTAGTGGCACCGAGTGCCAAGAGATAAATGGCAGATTCCACTCTGATAATGGATTGTCTTCTGAAGTCCCACAAACCTGTGCAATTGTTTTGAGTCCATTCACTACAAAAGAGACAAGTCATATTTAAAACTGTTCATTCTAACCTTGAACTGTGACAGAACACTGTCAGAAATCTTTTGGAATCTGTTAGAAATTATTTTCATAGAAAGATTCTGTTATTGTCTTGAACTTTTGTTGAAATTTAAAGAAAAAGTAGGATTTAATCCTGCTTTGAGCAGATATTTGGACTAACTCACCTCAGGAGGTCCCTTTCAAGCTGTACCATATTATCTATGTATGATAAAATTATCATCAGCTGCAACCATCTTGTGGACAGTCCCTTTTATATTCCTCTCTAAATTCAGCGAACTTTTTTTTTTTTTAAGTTTCTGGGTTTTGATTAACTTTCAGACTTATTGGATGAAACGTGTACAAATTGCAATAGAGCAATGTCCTTTTATAATCCCATGAGTTCAATTCATGTGTTTGTACCATAATACAACTTAGGCTTTTAGGCAGTATGTTATTTGAAATGAAATAAACACATATGCATATTTTTATTTATTTGCAATGAAAAATAATCTAATGAAGTTTTATGTAATTTCACTGTTATTCCCTCTCCTTCCAAAGTGGGATGAATTCTACACAACTATCCACAGACCTAAAGATGTACAGACAAGTCCTTTAGTGTCAAACAGACAAACTGTTTTAAGATTGAGATAGCCAAGGCATAATCCTCTGCAGCACATTAGCTATTCTCTGGCCCCTAAAAGAGAAGAGGAAAGAAAAATAAAAAAATAAAAGAAGGGGAGTAAACTAGACATCCATTTGCTAAATCTGAATTGCAAAGCCCACAGCCTGGAGAAGACTCTGAGGAAGTGTTACCCACACAAGATACTTAAAATGTAGCCAGAGAAGGATGAGACAAAAGAAGACTACTAAAGAAATTGAATTGACAAGGAAAGAAACTTTACGTTTAAATGAAGTGAGCAAGTTCAAGTAAAAACTGATCTGGAAAACCAAATCACAGTAACATGTGGGATCTATTTCTTCCTCTGGAGATTGACAAGCTCTGAAAGTGCACAAGGTTGCTGTGAATGGAAGTCAGTGTTTAAGAGAGCTTAGAGCCATCTCTGACTTGTTATATAGCTTACCTTAAAAATTTTCTCAGAGCCAGTAATAGTATGTCATGCCACATATAAACAGAGCTCAAAATACTGGTTTTACTCTGAATTTCAAAGTGAATTGAAGAAAGTAGATGACTTTAAAGTTATAGTAGATCTAATTTGTTTTAGAGAACTTTTATAGAACTTTAAATAAAAAAGGAAAATTAGAATTTGAAAATTAGAGAATCACAAAGGTAAAATGAAGAGCAGAATGTTCCCTTGCTGGTAAAAAAGTGAAGAGATACGGTTATGAAGAAACAGGTCTACATATCAAGAACTTGTCTCTGATTTGAAACAAGACTCGTACAAAAGGATGTGGAGTGCAAACACAGCAAGAAATAAAAGGTGGCAGAAATCACATGTGTCAGCCTTAAAAATTCATGAGGGTTTTGATTTGTTTTCTTTTATTGGATTTTTGATAATCAAATCTAATCTAAATAGCTTCCCTTCCCAGCATGGTCACTACTTGTTCACTGAGACTTTTCTTCTAGAAAACACTGTAGAAGAATATCGCAAGACAGCATCTGTAGATTACTCTTTATGTTCATTGCAAGGACTTGTGGAAAATATGATGGAAAAATGTGAAGAAAATGTAGCTGAAAGCTGGCCAAGTCAGAGGCAGTTAACAGCTGATAAAAAGTTACTTCAGAAAAAAACAGAATTATAATGAAAGCTTAGAGGTAAATCCAATGTGGACATTTCAGCTGAACTCACAGACCCTGCTGCTATGCACAAGTCATCACAGTTTGTGCTTGGACTGTGCATACAGGAAAAATTAACCAATGCTGCATGAACTTAAGTGCAATTTGGAAACAAAGCTCCAATATCCACTGCTGAGCATGTCCTCACAAGTGGGGAACCTGAATTTGAGCACTTACTGTCTGTTTCATTGCAAAGTTCAAAAGTTTGCTAAAAGCACTGTCAGGACAGCCCCATGAGTTAGAAGACAACTTCTGTAATGAGAAGCAAGCAAATAATGCAATAGGTCACATTCTAACATAATTAAAATCTATGTAGATCCATTTAGAACAAATTTTGCCACCTTATTTCCTGTGACAACTTGGTTTGGATGCCAAAAACCCCAAATTCCTTTCAATTCTGTTACCTAACATAAACATGGGGTTTCCTGGGCATAGTTTTGCTCTTATACACCAGTTTAAATGGCACATCAGAGGTTCCAATTTCATACTTTCATATGCATCTTGAGAATAAAATTCCACATGGTTAAACCTTGGCAGGCTGGCACCCATGTTTAGAAAAAGAGAAGTACAGTTTCTTCACACATGAAGTTTAGTATTACTTATGTATCTATGTTATAGTTCCAAAGCAAAGGACTTTGTTTACCGCTCGCAAAGTCTTACATGTTCATGATACTCAGCCTTTATTCATGAAGTTTATGGAACTTTAAATATTGCTTTAATGGTATCATTGTCTTGTGTAAGGTATTTTACAGGTGACTTTTAAGCAGAATGCTGCACACAATCAAGATCTGGATATAGAATCCTGTCACATTATGGAAACATAAAAATCTGTGAACTTGCTTTAAGTTTCACAAACCACATTTAAAACTGTACTGCTTAAATTTGAAAATCAAGTGGAAATTATTTCATTTCCGAGTCAAACTACTGATTAAAAACTTTTAGGAGTTGTGGGTGGTCAGCATCTCTGAAAGTCAAAGATTTGTTTAAGCTGTGACTAACTTTAAACCTTGATGTTTGAAATGTTTTGTCAATTTGAGGGTTTTTCTTTGCTCTTTTCTTCAGTTTTTATTTTTTTTTAGCCCATGCTGGTATTTCTTATCCTTTCCTCTCAGGGACATGATCATAGAAGAGGGCTGGATGTTTTTCTTTTTGCCCTTCCTTTTTACTTTGCAAAGATACTTGGCTGCAAAATTCACATATTTTTTTGGAAAACAGACTAACTCAGGTCTTCTTTCAGAAAAAAAACCATTCAGTTTGGTTACAATGCCATATACAGTGCTATAGCAATACTATTGGGTGAGCCAAAATAAGCTGGGATTCATTTCTGGGTTTAGTAGAGGGGATAGGTTTACCTCCACACATAGTGCAAGGTCAAGTTTGTTCTGTTGCCTTTTCTCACTCATTTGATGTTGTCTAGAAAACAGCAGAAATTATTTTCTAGCAGCAAACAGACTTCCCCATGGTTAGGTAAGATAGCTGGTGGTCTTAGATCTACAACATGAAAATGATCGCTTCTGTGAAGTTGCTTTGCCTGCTGGCACTCTCTATTCAAAAATCAATAACCTGAAGAGAACACTTCAACATCTCACTCTCAGCAAGAGTGTCATGAGATGAGTAATGTTGCTGTTTGGAATTGCAAAGGAAACAGAAATTCCTTCAAAAAACAAATTATGAAAGCAAGCTAGCTTAAATGAAAAAAACAAACAAACAAACAAAAAACCCCACCAAAATACCATGAATTTAAGCAAACTTCTGATGAAGCACAAGGTGATTTCTGACAATTCCCTGGAAGGCTCCTATGCAAGCCACCTATCTTGGGTTTGAGGCTCTGTGCTGCAGATCAAGAAGCCTGGAAGACAACCCAAGTGTGGCCTTTACCCTGAGAGCCCAGCCTGTTAGCTCTGTGAGAGGGGTACTGAAAGACCAAAGGAAGCATTGCATTGTCTGAATGGGAACGCCCGAGCGCCAGAGGACAGAATGGAGAGACTCGCAATGGTACAGTTAATTCTGTTCCCTAAAAATAGGATGTAGATCCATACTGCCATATCCTGTTACTTGGCCTGTGCTATTGCTCAAGACAGATTGAACCACAAGCCAAAACTGTGTCAGGGAGCACACAAACAATTAAACAGCACAGACAATTGCATGCTTGAGCTAAAAATAATGACCCAGTCCTATTTCTTTTATTAATACGGACATAAAGTAGGAAAGTTGAAAATTACCTCCCTGCCAGCAGATATCAGGAATTTGTTATGTGCTTTCAGGAGTTTAAACACAACATTAGTGGAGTGCCAAAGGTGTTCAGCTTAGCTATGGTTCACAGATATCTGAAACCAGGATCCAGTCAGTCCAGCAGGACTGAGGGGCACCATGTCTTTAGAAGTCCTGAGTAAGCTGATACCTTCTATTCTGCACTTGCAGGATCATTTCTGTTTGGAAATATCTGAAAGGAAAGATTCTGTTTATTTAGGAGTGATCTTGCTTTCTTTGCGCACAAACACAATTTGACTTTTTATTCTAAAAGCACAAACACAATTTGACTTTTTATTCTAAAACCAAACAGAATTACTTGCTTTAATTTCCTGCTTCTGACTACCTTGGCTTGAAGCAAATTGACTGACACACTGAAAGCTCACTTGTGGGCACAGAAACAAGAAATAAAATGCTGGCTTTGATCAACTTTGTGGGGAATACTAAATTGATGATATATAGGAAGGGAAACAAAAAGGAAAGCACGTGCACTAGCAAACACACAATTGGCAGCTGTTGCTATTTTTACTGAATGTTGAAGTATTGGTATTTAAGCATGGATTCTTTAGGTAGAAATTTTACTTGTGAAGTTAAGAATACAAATAACTTGTTACTCACTGCATCGTGTAGGCACAAACAAAAGCACCTATTTCCAAGAGCATTAAGTTTGTATTTGTAAAATTTAGAACTAGAAATTACAAGTGACAGAATGCTTAATAAGCAACATGGAGTTAAGCAACTTATCACAGTGAACAGGGGAAGACTGAAGCAATCACAGAGAAATATGCTTAAAAGAGAATGCTGAGCAAAGTTTTTCAGTCTCTTTAGCAACTTTCTAGACTATGTGAAAATGCAATTTCACCCTTCGACATTTCAGGATGGTTGCAATTGGAAAATAAATCATTGATGGAAAGCCCTTTCCAATACATTAATTTGGGAAGGACACATGCATAGCTGCTGAGTGAAGTAGAAACCAGTATTGAAATAAAAACAAAGTGGCAGGCAGATCCAAATGAAAAGTGGTGGAGCAAATGCTGTCAAAGCTCAAGATCTGCCAAAAACAAGTGCATAAATACAAAGGTAGAAGGGGGAGAACAGTAGTGCTGTCATGGTGCATGGTCAGTATGGAAACCAGTAGCATCCTCAGCTCTGGGTCCACTGGGAAAGCTTCTCTTTAGTCTAAAGAACACAGACATGACAAAATTATGAAAAAATGAAATAATAAAAAATACTAAAGCCCAATATGTTTGGAAGTTTATTCAAACAACAACACATACATTATCATACAAATTTAACTGTCTAGAACAGAACAAGAGAGTCTTCACTTTTCTAGCTGGCAGTGACAATAGTCATGCCTTGAAACGCTGCAACTTATTAAAAAGACCAAAAATAATGTCTAGGGCCCATTTATTTGGAAGCTTTCTGACTTTATTGAGCATTAGTCTTCTCTGAGTCCTTGTCTAGATACAAGTAGTATATAAAAAGCGTAATTGTTTTAAGTCAAGTGTAATCCAGGACACAGATTGATGATCACTATGGAAGACATTTAGTAGTTATGTTTTCTACTATCAGTATATGAAATATTCAGTTTGAGTGGTGGCCAGTGCTGGAGTCATCCTCTTGAGCAAATAGAGGTTAATTGGGAAGGTGACCTGTTGAGATGTACATGTTGGAAGGCTGGACTGCCACAAAAACACTGCAATTTATATGTCTCAAAATGAGATGTAGAAGCCAGAGGACATTCACTGGCAGCCAGCCCTGTTCTGTAGTAATTCTTTTAATTTGATCCATGTAATTTGTTATTTCAAAGCACAGTTTGGTTGGTATATTTTATGCAGACGATTTGAATAGTACCTGCAATGTCATAAGAGCTAAGGTTGTTAAAATATTATTATCAAGTAAGAAAAAAGGTGAGGCTACAAGACTGTGCATTTTTGCTAGCCCCTAACCTAAGAGGATGAGAGGTTGTTCTTCATTCATCAGATGCAGTCCCTGCTCCACAGTGTGCTCAATCTGAACAGCACTTTCAGGAGAGAATCTCCCAACACTGCTGTGTGTCTGGGTGGGTGGTCACAGTCCGGGCACACCAGTTTACACCAGTGAAGTGTCACCATGGTAACACACCAGTGTTAAGAAGAGCTGCTAAGGCACTGGTAAAGAAACAAATCCAAACACTAATGGAGTTTGTCCCAGCTTAAACATTTGCAACCATAACTACAGCAGTTTGCAAGAGTTTACAAGCTTTTCTCGTTGCCCTTGATGTCCCTGACCAGATTTAATTCTATCAGGGTTTTAGCTTTCCTAACCTGACCCCTGGTGGCTCAGACAATTTCTCTGTATTTCTCCCAGGCTACCTGTCCTTGCTTCCACCCTCTGCAGGCTTCCTTTTTGTGTTTGAGTTTGTTCACAAGCTTCTTGTTCATCCACACATGCCATTGAAGCATTCCTGCATATTCATTCAGGACTCCTTAATGACAGCTTGACTTCTCTGACCACATCAGTTCTGTGTACCTGCACCTCAGAACTCCTTTTAGAATTAAAGATATTTGTCTTCCATGTTGTGTTTGTGAACATTGCATCAAACCAGGAGAAAATTTCCATCCATGGGATAAATGAGACAGGGGTGGCAGAGAGGCAACAGTAAATCTTCATAAGAACTCTTGGGACAAAAGCTTCTTTGAATAATTTATTGAACATCCTGTGGGATAGGAGAAGTAGTAGTTTCTCTTCCCAGTTTTTGTTGCGTGAGAATGGTAGTTAGCAATATATTAGATAATTAGGTATTTTTTAATCATCTGATAAGACCTGTCAGAAGGCCAACTAAGAAAAAATAATTAGAATTTATAAAGTGAGGTGATGATTTCCTTTTTCTTTAAAGGAGAGACAGAGAAATATGACTGGAGAAATCACATTCTAGAAGACACTGATAAAGAGAAATGAAGATTTCTTGGTGCCATAATCAATTCTGGCTTTTTCACTGAGAGGTGTGATGGAATGAGGTGTGGAAATACACTACCTTCTCTCTTACATTGTTTGAAATAAAAGTCTCTTTTTGTTGACAAAGAGTGAATGCCTGTTAGTTTATGGTTCAGCCATATGTGGTAGTTCACACTGCAACTTGTCCTGTAATCCCAGAAAACCAGGAATTATTGTGAAGAGCAGGTAGTTTGGTTCTAGAGCAACATGCAGCTAGAGGCTCCAGAGCCTGTAAAAGGTACAAGGCTCATGGCTCCTGACCTAAAAGTTTGCCAGGGAAGAAAGAGGCCCAGTCATTGCAATTAAGGAACACTTTAGAATGTAAAGATTCAGTTTGTTGAAATGGTTTGAGTATTCAAAAGGGAGTTGTTATGGAACCATGTGATAAATGAACACATTCCTACATACAAACCCTTCAATAAGACTAACAAAAAGTCAAATTAACAGAGCTTAAATTCTCTTACTAACAACCTGTTAGGCAGAAATATTAATAGGTGCCAGCACCTCTACTAGACCCAACTTGACTATTAGAAGATTTTTATTTTGCCTATTACTTTTTCTTGGCAGACCACACACAGTCCCCTTGTAAAAAATAAATTGCATGTGGTCATTCTTTTGTTTACGTTTTTAAATATAATAGCAGTTTTGGAAGTCTTAACAGCACAGTTGCTATATTCTGCTTCTGGTTTCCAAGAAAAATACGGCCATTTCTTTAAAGAAAGGGACTGCTAGGAACTGTGAGCCCTAATGCAATTTTAAACCCATTTTACTTATCTATTCTTTAAGAGACTATAAAAGGAACCTTATCAAATGCAGTCAGGAACTTGATGCCAGTTCTTCCAATGCATATTACTTGCATATATAATCAAAGAAGTCATGTCAAAATTGTTTTTTGTAAATGCAGTGCTCTTCTGAGGACCTATCACACTTTGTGGCATTTAATTTGCAAAACTTTATTATTATGCATAAACAGAAAGACTATGAATTAATTTAATTTTGTACCTCCCCAAAAAAATGGGAGTCCTATGAGGAGTAGGGTATATAACAGCAAGGATAGCTATAGGGCAGTCTGAACCTCAAGGGGAATACTCCAGGCATATAAGTTAAAGCCCTTTCCAGAACATTTAAGTCATTCTATCACCAAACTTGCATGTAAAATTGGATTTCTTTTCCCATAAGGATACCTGGCAAAACCAGCAATATTAATGACACAGACTGAACTAAAAATGGCACAACTCTGAGAGAGATTTCTATGTTACTATCAAGTCTTAACAATAAAGGTCTGTATTTTTATAATTTTAAAAACTTTGCAAGTTAAATTTATAGCTAGAAAGGACAATAATCTTGGCACATAATTCAAGAGCTACTATGGTGTTTTTAGAAAGATGGTGCTGTGAAAAATCCAAGAAACCAAGAATTCTGCCAAAGGCTCTCAAAGAAACCAAAGCAAAGTTAAAACACTCAGCCACTTCTGACAGCCTAAATCAAAGCCCTACCAGCTAGTAAGCTTGGCAGAATATGGCTAAACTTTGAGCAAACCTGCCTTAGATTCAAAGGGTAACATTGCCCACAGGACTCTCTAATTATCAGTCCATCACACTCCTCAACAGCCACCATTAGCAGTGAAAGTTTTCCAGCAGCCAGTTAAACTTGAAGGGATAAGGGAAGCACGAGGCAGGTGGAGTCAGTGAAATGGCATATCTGCCTACGGGCACACATGAGAAAGGGCAGAAGGATGAGAATGCTCCGTTTTCCCAAAATGTAACAAATGAACACAACTGTCATAACAGGTTTCCTGTAATGTATTCTACATGCTATGAACGGGAAGAGAAAGTCAGATTATTTAATTTCAATGATCATCATCTGGATTCCCACTTCAGAACAAACAGAGTGAGACCAATGCTGGAAGCATTCAGGAATGGGTATTGTGTTGCCCTTCCAAGCTGAGGGCACTTATCTTTTGCGTTTCAAATAATGACTGTTTTAACTTCTGCATGACACATCTGTAAAAGCTGCCACATTACCCACCTCCTTAAACACTTCCGCAGCATCTCATCCCATTATTCAAGTCTGGAATCAAAACATCTTCCTTGCCTGCATCCTTTCTTGCCACATAAGTAATCCCAATCACTGCAACAGTATAATTACTTGTGTAACGACACTGTTCAAAGTGAGATGAAGTAGTAGAGTAAGGCCCTAACTTGCAAAGCTTAATAAGAAAAGCTGAGGATTTTTATTGCCTGCACATTATAATTAATTAGGTACAGCAAATGAAAGAGGAGAAAAGAAACATTTTTAGTGACAATATGTGCATTGTTTCACTGAATTGAGACTAGGGGTTTAATCTCTTATGTCTGCTATGATCTCTTCATGCAGCCTTTCTTTGATAAATACAAAAAGCTGTGACTTCAGCAAATAAAAGTGAAATCAGTAATTAAAAACCATAATAGCAATTAAATCCAACTTTGGATCCAGCTAAGAAAGCCACAGTCTATAGTGGCTAGATTCACAAAAAAAAAAGGAAATTCATTCTCTGATTTCTACTTTGGAAAATAAATAGTACTTATGCAGTCACTTATCTTGAGAAAAAAAGAATAAACTAATAGCATTTTTGGTCTGAAGCCACCACTTCATCTCCTTCCTCTCTTCTTAAGAACAAAAAACAAAACAGAAGTCTTTTCCAAGGCATGACCCTCTACAGCAAAACACCACCCATCCCCCCCCCAAAATTATCCTTTAAGAATAGCAATTACTTTTACTCTAACAGCTTGTGAAATATGAGTATTTTCGACTCAATGTAGTCGTAGAGCACAGACAGCTCAAAGTTACCAGGTTTGCTCACTAAATTATATTCCCTGACATTGATGGAGGAACCACCTGTAGAACATAAGAAGGTAATTTTGTGCCTTCAGAGACAGAGAGCCCTTGGGTGCTTTGCTGAAACATCCATTTTCCTGCCAGCAATGTCTGCATGTCGCACACAGGGGAAAAGAGGAATACTCTCTATATGAGAAAAATGTGTCTCCTTCCCATCTACCTAGCCTGACTGCTATCTTCCTTTCATGGTTTCAGCACTTTTTGCTCCTGAGTATGAAGAACAGATGCCAAAATCCCATAACAAGGAACAGCTTCCCACAGGATTTCTTGCAAAGTTCAGCATACTAAAGAAGGTTTTGACAAACCATTAACAGAGTCCAGAAGAACAGCTCCAAGGTAAGAATCAGGTTCCAAAATCAAATCTCCTTCTTTTAATTAGAGCCAGAGACTGTAGTGAAAACAGCAGAATCAGAGTGCATTAGGTATGATAAAATCTATGGAAACAACTTCCAAAACAATGTAAATTGATAATTTTACTACTTCCAACTCACACTATTGCTTTGCTAGTGGCTCTGATTTCTGGTGGAAATTTACTTTTTTATCTCTTCCCAAACCCTTTTTCTGTGTTACTCAGTAATCATTTTCCTACCAAATCACCTTTCTTCATTTCACTTTCCCCATTCCTTTACCTCTTTTTGCTGTACAATATAGAAATATTATGCTCACAGAAAATTTCAAATACAAACTAACCACAAAACAAAGTCAGAAAGTAAAAGCATATTGGTGAAGGTTCTGTGGATACTTTTGGCTAGAAGACATCTCTGCTTCAACATGCACTTCAAGGGAAAGCTGCGCTCCTATCCTGAACAGCCATCAGATCAAAAAAGTTTGCTGCAGGAAGTTGAATTTGCCTTTTGACCTCAATGAGCTTCACTCTCATATTTGAGAACCACAGCTTGTTTTCACTAGTCAGAAGCTGCTTTATAGTTATGTCGAACTTTCCAAAAGGGACTCAATGTAAGTGTGAACATTGGGTTTTCCCAGCAGAATGGGAAGAACAAGGAAGGCAGAAGTCAAAGTTCTTACATAAAAATGACACTACTTCCACATGCAACAATCCTTTTCTTATTTTAATTCACAAGTCTACCTGTGATAGACCTGTGCATAGTAGAGGCCTTGGAGTCCAACTGTTTTGTTACAATAGTTTGCTCTTCTCAACTGAAACTGCCTCATGCACAGGAGTTCTGGTATCCCTGGGTACATCTTCCTAAGAGCATTGAAACTTAACAACCACTCCCCAAAAACATTAAATATGCAGCCACACATACACGGTCTAAGACGATATAAAGGCTTACATAAGCTCAGCCACTTTTCCCAGTCTGTTTATTTATCCATCATAATTATTTGTGTTTCATCTGAAATGCTGCACAGTGCCATAAGAGAAATACTTTCCACTCTTTCTGAAGGAATATATCCTTTTCATCACTGAATTACTAACCATAAAGATATTATGTGGTGATAAATCTCCTATATTATCTTATCCAAAGATTTCCAATAGGTGCTAGCATTCCCTTCTCATTTTAGTCTCCATAGAACAGAACTGGACAAAATACACTCAATTTCTGATTGAAAAATGAGCTAAAAGAAGAAACATGTCAATTAATTAATTAAAATGTGTCTCTAGGAAAGATTCACTTTACCTTGCTATCTGATATCTATAAAAAGGCCCAAATATTTTAACTTGGGCCAAAATCTCTCATTAAAAGTTGGAGAGCTTTCTGCACAGAATTTTTGACTGTTTCTTTCTTTTCGGAAAGGAAAAGTTGATCAAGTCACACACAAGCATTGTCCTGGATTTTTTCCCCTTATTTTGTCTGAGCATTTTTTCAACTGATTCTTGCAGCTCATCATAGCTTGGGGCATTTTAGGTTTTTCAGTATCTTCTCCATAAATACAATATTTTCTCTCAGGTTGGAAGATTTTTCAAATGTTCCTGAAAATTTCTAGGAGTCTTTCTTTTCTAAGCCAACGTAGCCCAGGGAAATGTTTGTGTGAAAGATTTCAAGCACTATGTTCACAGCAAACAGTTCAAGACAGTGCACTGTACTACTGAGCAAATCAGGAAATGAGAACTGAGAAGTTCTTAGCATCACATAACACTCACAACAGAGCGTGCATGCCAAGCATGAGTCTGATCAGGTTTTTGTACAAAACCAATGCAGGTGTTTGCTGACTTTCCATTTGTACCTGGTCTCTTGGCACAAGTCAAGTTTAAACTGTTTTCCAAGTCTATTTTCACTAAATAAAAAAACAAACCAACAAATCACAGGACTATTGACTGTGATTCCCCTAACAACACACATTGATCCTACATTGCCCAATGGAATTACTGCTTTTAGCAAATTTGCTGTCTTCAACAGCAGATGCTGCTTCACTTGTGCTTTTCTTAAATATTATTAAAGAATATGAATATTATAAACACATACAAAAATATTATTTCATGTATTGTTTATGATTTTTTAATGCAAAAGCTAGACACAATGTATGCCTATAAATAACCATAAAAATCTACATGGAGATAGAATTCTAGCACTGTTAAAGGCTGGCTCTTTTTCGCCAACTGTACATAACAGTAAATTCAATAAAACCACAAAATAAATAAAGAGAACACACAAGACAACCAAGAGGCCCAAGCAAAAATAGCAATCTTCCCCTGATACAAGACAGCAATACCTGGTGTTATCTCCAAAACTCATCTCTGAACAGAGCAACTCACCAGGGAACAGCTACCAAATTGCATTATCTTTGTAATAAAACCAGAGAACTAAACTCATCTGTGAAAGTCATTAATGCATTTAGTTGCTTTTATAAAGATTACGTACAGACACGTAACAGCTGAGAAAATGAATTTATCTTCCTAAATAGCACTTCCCAGCATTCTCAAAAGTGATATTGAAGCCTCCTGTCTGACTGGGCCAGGCAAATCCAATAGCTAATTGAGCAAAATGCACTGGTTTCTTCCTCCTAACTGCAACTGTCTGTTGCATGTTGCTGTAATAAACACTCACTGAATACCTTTGAGGCTACCACACAAACGGAACATCCTTTCCAAACACCACTGCAAAGCAGAGGGTTGACAACGAGACAGTTTAAAACCAGAGTGAGGCAATCCCTGGAAGTGTTCAAGGCCAGGCTGGATGGGGCTCTGAGCAACCTGGTCTAGAGGAAGGTGTCCCTGCCCATGGCAGGGGGGTTGGAATGAGATAATCTTTAAGGTCCCTTCCAACCCAAACCATTCTGTGATTCTGTGATAATTCCTTTAAAGAATATTTCATTTTCCAAGATCCCAAAAGCCCTAAATTTGGACAGAAAGGATGCAACTGACTCATTATTTAGAGAAACAGGAGCTGGAACGGATATTAGTGAATACCAAATATATGTTAATTCTTTCAATAAATGTGAACACAAAGCTTATTCTTTATCATGCAAGTGTATTCTGTGCAGCTAATTGAAATATTTTAGGTCCTTTAAAGTGTTTTATCTACATACAATGGGAAAGCACACCGCTAGAATTGCACGTTCATTCATTATTTTTCAAAGAATATAGATGTGGCATTTTATCAGGATTTCTAGCATCTGGTCCAAAATACACAGGATAAACCATAGCTTAAGCTGCCTATCAGGGTTAAGTAGCAAAAAATAAACATTAAGGTTATCTATGCAGCAAGGAATATTGCAACTAACAAAGGAGGGTAAACTATAGAAGCTCAGGTACATTTCTGTCCAGGAAACAAGAAAGGAGTGTGAATTCTTGCAAGTTTAACATGTAGAAATAGCTCAACAGAAGTTAACACAGGTACTGGAGAAAACATCTAACACTGAGATTTACATACTGGAAGAGGTTGCTGATGCTTCAGATAATCAGGTCAAAGAGATGAGAAAAAAACCCCACCAAATCTTTTCAAACTGACTTGTGACATAAACTCTTCTTTCTTTAAGATATTTCCTTAGAGGCCACTTAAATTGTTTTATATTAAGTAAGCAATTCACAGGACCTTTGCTTGCAGTAAATACACTTTTTCCTGAGCAGACTTGCTGCCTGTTGCTTACCAGATGCACTTAATTCTGTGATTCTGCATGAATTTACATCATACAAGGCTTTATTTTCAAGGATTATCCCAGTGAAAAAGGAATCTGAGTATGCTCCTGTATTTCCTGGTTGGTGTTCCATTTTTTCACCAATGAGTGAATTACCTCAACAAAACCAATCTGAAGAGTTACTTTAGCTCCCTTGAGAATCCATCTAATTCCCTGAAACTGGACGGAAAGGGCATGATCAAAGTGAAAATGCATGCTGAGACTTGCTGAACAATCCACCAATAGGAAGGACAGAACCAATGGACTGAATTGTTTTAAGTACAGTGGGAAATAAACTTGCAATTATCAAAGTTCAAAATATGCTGAGTACAAAATAAGAGAGAGAGAAAATTTTCTAGTTCACTGGGTGTACATGAAAGTTGGAAAAGAGCTGATAAATGGATTACCTCAAGACCTAATTCCTCAAAAATCAGTTCTGTACTTTCCATTCCCTCCTGTTACTTTACTTTTCCTAAATGTGGTAAAAGATCTGTTTGCTTATGACTGGTTGAATTCTTCAAAGTAATGATCTCTATATATCTCTACCACTTTTTCAGAGAGCATCTTACTATCACAGATCAGAAAATATAGTATGAGTCCAAATGAACAGAGAGATCTCTGATTACAGGTGATTCTGTATCCTTCAGCACTGTGAGTCAAACATCCTTGATTTGCATCCTTGTACTTAGGAAATGTGTGATTAACTTCATTTTAAAAAAGCATTTGAATAGAGCAAAATAACACCACTGACAAGTTATTAACATGATTGTACAGAAGAATCTACATGTGCTTATAAAATGCTGATGTTGAACAAGGGGAGAATGTCCACTTTTTAAAGAAATAAAGTGGGATTTATGTACTGAAACTGACAGAGTTTGCCACAACATAAATAGTGACTGTGTGGAGACCTGATAGCAACCTTGGAGTATCTGAAGGGGCCTACAGGGAAGGTGGGGAGGGACTTTGTGAGGAATTGCGGTGATAAAACAAGGAGTAATGGGTGTGAACTGAAAAAGGTGGAATTTAGCAAAATATTAGGAAGAAATCCTTTCCTGTGAGGGTTGTGAGGCACTGGAACAGGTTGCCCAGAGAAACTGTGGAAGTGCTCAATGCCAGGTTGGATGGGACTCTGAGCAACCTGGCTTGGTAGGGGCTTGGAACTCAATGAGCTTTAAGGTCTATTCCAATCCTTAACATTCTGTTCTGATACACACTGCACTGCATTGCTTTTGTTTCTTTTTACTTAAGAAATTAAGAAATGAGAGAAAAGGAATAATGTATCTACCAGTTAGGAGAGCCTAACTATTACAGATAGGAGGCAACTGGTTGTGAGGCACACAAAATTTGTACCCAGGTCTCTCTTAGAGACATATTTTAATGAGGACATACATTTCTGTATTCCACAGACACTGGTGTAAAAGAAAAACGCTAGAAGGAGGCTGAGCAGGTAAATTAATGAAGGAAAGAAATATTGTCATTCAGGCCACATATAGAGTTGCCAGTGACATGATGTCTCACATACCCATTGCTCCTAACACCTGCTCATGTGCAGCTGGAGACCTCTGATGTCAGACCAGGGACAGGGATCAGAGTATAATTGACTGCTCCGCCCTTGTCTGCGCTGGCATTTCAGGCTGTTGCTGGTCCAACCCTGTTGCAGCCATGTTTCTAAAAGACTGGCTGCTAGAAGAACCAAAGAAAATAGGCAGAGTTTTGGAAATAACCTACATTTCTCCACCTACTGTGCCCATTTCCCCTGACACCACCACAGGTGTGACTTGCACAGTGTGAACCCCTAGATGCTCCCCTGGCCCCCTGTACTGGGCTTTGAACAAACACACAGCACAGAACAAGTTTTGCCTCAAATATGTCACAAATTGTACACAGGCCAGTAAGGGAGAGGTGATTATCATTGTACCCTGCACGGAAAATTACTGATAAGGCAATAAAATCCCAGACTATCTCAGATATGTATCAGAATGGCACAGGAAAACATTCTGTGGGGCAGGACTTTATGTAGTCAAATAAGTCAAATTTTTTAGAAAAGACACAAATACAGTTTTAAATACATGCCAGAAAATGAAAATGCATGCTCAAATTATGTACTTCTATCAACATAATGGTTTGCATTCACATCAACATTCATGTTGATGTTGGCTTCCAAATTTGGATTGAAAGCAGAACCACAGTGTCTTCAAAAAAACTCACAAAACAATTTGCAAATGCAGTTATTATAATTTTTTTTACAGTGACACAATGTTGACTATTTAGAAACATCTCCACAGAAGCATTAAACCCCAGAATCTTCCAGATCTCTCTGATCATCCGAACTTTCTAAAAACGGTGGAAATTACACTTAGCATTTTGTTGTTTTTCAGTGACTTAAGTGGAAATATATTTTGTTACAAAACACCAACAGATTGACATTCCTTATATTCTTGTTTTCAGCTTTAACTAGTGCTTGGGTGTTGTTTACAATGTAAATATTTTTTTCAGCATGGCAATCATCATTATCATAGTCTTAATTCTATGCCCACATTTTGAAGGACAAGGAACAAAGGGAAATAATTTCAGTTTTCTAGACCAATTAAAGCAGCTGGTTTAACAATGAGAGCTTTTACTAAAAATATGTACATTTACATGTACTTAGCCCATTCTGCTTGGACAGTAAATCTACATAATTTTCAAGATTTTGCATGTATTATCATGAATGATATGTTAATAACTTAAAGACCCAAAGCATTATAACTGCCTCTCACTAAAAGTCTTAGACTAATTGAAGTAATCTACAGGAAACAGCCATAGAATATAAATTTCCTGGGAGAAATTAATGGGAATCTAAGAAGAAGCTATTTCACACACACCATGGCTGTTTCATAGGTATTTGATGTGCAGGCTTTAGGACAGGTCAGCATCCTTCAGTTAATAGAAAATGGAGATACAGCCTTACACTCTAATACAGCAGCGTGGTGAAAATTAGCAACATAAGAAATTTTTACATAGCAAGGTGTTTCATCATTTCAGATCTTCTTTCGACCAAGATAGTCGAAGTATGGCAAATTCAAACTTTGGTGTTGAATGGGACATTCCAAAAGGATTAAAAAATTCAGAAATATTTCAACTTTGCCAATAAATTGTAATCACCTCTGAATATTCAAGAAACAAAAATATCTTAATTGACTACAGTGTTTCCACATGCTTTGTTTCATGCACCATCAAAATTCCTCTTTTATCACAATGCAATCCCTAAAAAGAACAATTTAGTGACTTGCTGTTTTCATTTTTTTGTGCATATATCACGTGCTCAATTGCATTTTATTTATTATAACTAAAGTCAATTGATTCCTGAAGATGGCACTGAGCAAAAATTAAATGACAAAAAAAAGTGAGGAAACACAAATACAGAGATGCTTCCCTACTATAACTTCCTAGCCTGCAGCAATTGTGTCAGGGATTTCCTGAGTTAGAAATAGCACCAATGTGTTTAAGAGTTCTTCACAGGTTTTCATCCATTACTTGGAACACTCTTTGAATAAAGGCAATTTTTTGGAACAAAGATAATTTTTGAAATCAGGAGTGTCCCAAGGTGAAATTTCCCTTGTACCATTTTTTGTGTGTATGTATTAATATTTCTCCTGTTCCTTGTTTTGAGCATGGATAAAAAGGAGCAAATAAGCCAAACAACTCTTCTGATAATATGACATACTAAAACAGAACATGTTACATGCACTTTTGTCAGTCCAAATCAAAAGCAAAGTTTTTATTAGGTGATTTTTTATTGTTATTGAGGAGACTTGACCTGGGGTGGAACATAATTTTTCCATTCCTTACCTGTGTTGCACTTGAAAACTCTTGGTAACAAAAATTTCCTAAAGCTATCTTAGATTATACAGAAACAGCAATTTTCACTGCACAGCTATAAATTCCCAACCCACTTTACCAGGTACAAAACATCGCAAATTCTGTACACTAGATCAGATGCACTAAAATGGTCACAAATCAGCTACAGTGCATTTTTCAGGACAGGTCTTATAGGTCTGTCCTCATACCAACACTAGTAGAACCAAACACCACTCCACCTTCCCTGGAAAGCCGTAAATGTTTTTAATATGTTTCTTATTGCCACTTGGCCTCTCTTCAAAGCCTGACCCCCCATAATCTGTATCTCCTTTATGATGTATAGGAAAGAATAATCCCTTAGATTTGTAAGTGGCTGGGCAAAGTTTAATCCCAAGTATCAAGCAGCTAATAACAGGAGCAGGCAAGCCTGGCTTCCTTGCTACACCACTATATTAGAAGTCAGTCATCTTCACATTGCTACCTCTGCCCAAGGCTTCTTTCTCCTCTCAGAGTCCTCCAAATTACCAAGTGAAGAACAGATCTAGAGACAAAAATATCAATTTGTCTTTGCAGTGAACAAGACGACTTGATTACACTTGTGAGATACTGAGCAGGTTGTGATCAGGGCATTTTTCTATCTCCATGCATACTTATTAAACTTATTTCCAGTTATGAAAACATTTAGCATCAAGGATTCAACTAGCATAAAAACAGCTTTTGATGTGTTTAGCAATAGATTTCAAAACAATGACATTGCACTCATGGCCTCTTGCAGCACAGTTAAGTTTCCTGGTGATTCAGTTCCAGTTTTCTGCCCTCAAAGCTAATGTCCTCCACTTTTCTTTTTCCAAATACAATTCTGCACAAAACATATACTCTGCCAGAACCAGGACACTGCCAGCCGGTATGAGAAGTCTGTACATGTCATATAAAATATTTATAAAATGTGGCCTTTCTGAAGAAAATTCCTTCTCATTCCAATCACTTTGATGCTAGATTGGAATGGTAAGAATGAGGGTTAGTTTTTAACTTTCAAGACAATTTTGGCTTTTGTGACCCTCTCTTTAGCCATTTTGGATACACATCACAAAATGCAGAGCCACCTGGTGAAACTGAATTTATCTCAACTACATGAGGATTCTATCTCATTTAATTAGCTGGCTGCAAAGGTAAATTAGCTCATACCTTGTTAAGGAAACAAGTCTGCTTCCACTACCAAGGTAACTTGGTTCATGCTATAGCTGATAGTTAATCAGAACTGTAGCCTTCTTTCTATGCTGTTTTGGTCTGCTTCTACCCCTTTCTATGCTTCTACATCGCCTGAGATTATTGGAATATTTTTAATAGTTATCTTGCCAATCTAAGGGGTTTTTTAAAATGTCCATGTCATTGGGCCTTTTGGACTTGTTTATTCATGTTAAAAGAAATCCAACCCTCCGCAATCCAGTCTTCTAACATACGAATTTGGCAAAGATATTTCTCTACATTTGCCCTTCTGAGACAGCTTTCATTGTTCCATGAACTCAAATTAGGTCACAATCATAAGCTGTTATAAATCATGGTACTCCTCTACAATTTTCACTTCACTCAGTGTGACTTTTTTAATCTTTCTAAAGACAGTTTGCAAAAACATTAAGTGATAGTTTTCATAACAAAGTCTTAGTGCTTAATTTTATAATTGCTGGATAGTAACACAGAGCTCAAATTCCCTTGGTGAAAACAATTTCCTTTAATTTATCATGTTAAGTATTTTCTTATAGTAAGTTGTTTTCTCCCTTCATTTAAATGCAGGAATAAAATGAAAACCTATAGGTGCATTAATAAAACATGTCTAGATTCCAAAATTTCCAGTAAGTGCAATACAGCACTGACATTTAACATGAAAAATGAAAACAACTGCATGGAAAAATAAAAACACAACCCCAGAAGTCAGCAGTTTACTGCCTTGCACATCAAAGCCCCTGTCTGACGGCCTTCAGGGTGACGTAGTGCAGCAGGCACTGCTCAGCTCCCCTCCCATTAGCCTCCAGGAAAATAAAGACATTTCAGGGCAGCATTTAGGCCAAGAAAGAGCCCCTTTTCTGCTATCAGCCCTTAAAATATTGTAGGAATGTCCTTGAACAACGGATGACTCCTATATCTATATTCACCAGTCTTTCGGTACTTGCTTCTAGAAAACAGTTTTGGGTCCCTTCCAGGCTTTTTCTCATACAGAGAAGAGCCATCACACTCCATTTCCCACAACCTAATTTAAAGTGAGGAAAGCTGAAGTGTCACAGTAAAATAGTAACTGACCTTGTTTACCCAAGATCGTATTTTGATTCAGTATTAAAGTACCCCATAAATAAGCTCCTTCCTACACAGTCTTAAACAAGCGTGTATCTCAGTAATGGCTAAAACAAAATCAGGGTAATAAAAAATCTCTACTCAAAGAACATTTATATGCCCAAGTGAAATATATATGTATGTACTTCTAGATTTTTAGACCAAACTCAGCAAGGCAGACATTCTTCTACAGTTTTCTACCATTTCTACCCTTTTGCTGTTGACTATAAAAGAAGCCAGATAGCTCAATATCCTTTGCCTTTAGATAAATATATACAGGATATTCTAGTTTTGATTTATATGGAGTATTGAAGCCAATTCAATGTTGCATGTTGCAAAAAGAGAGGATGTGCAGCCCTTTTAAAGGGTAAAAGTGTCACTGAATCCTCAGAGAATGTGTTGGGTTTGGCTGGGGTAATTTCCTTCATTCTGGCTGGTGTGGGGCTGTGTTTTGCATTTGTGATGGAAACAGTGTTGATAACACAGGAACGTTTTTGGTTTTTTTCACTGAGCAGTGATCAGAGAGTCAGGGCCTTTTCTGTCTCTAACACAACCCCACCAGTGAGTGGGCTGTGGGTGCACAAGGAATTGAAGGAACTGGGAGCTGATCCCAACTGACCAAAGGGATACCCCAGACCATGTGAGCATGGAGTCATGCTCAGCCTACAAAGGTGGGGGAAGAAGGAGGGAGGGAAGGATGTTCACAGTGATTATGTTTGTCTTCCCAAGTCATCATTTCACGTGATAGAGCCCTGCTTTTCCAGGAATGCTGAACACATTCCTGCCCATGGGAAGCAGCAAATGAATTCCTTGTGTTGCTTTGCTTGTGTGTGTTTTAGTTTACCTACAACTGTCTTTATCTGTCTTTATCACAAGTTTTCTCACTTTTACCCTTCTGATTCTCTCTCCCATCCCACTGGTTGGGGAAGCAAGCATCTGTGTGGTGTTTGGATGCTGGCTGGGGTTAAACCATGACAGTGTGTTTTCCTGGTATTGTCACCCTTAATTCTAAGAACTGATTTAATGAAACTGTTTGTTAAAATATTGATTATTTGAGAAAAAGGGAACCTTCTCATAAAGTATAAAAAGAAAATTGATATTACATAAAAAATTACATGCAATAATTCACTATTAGTGTCACTTCTGCTGCCCAGTCTCATTGTTTTCATTATAAATGGTACAGCTTGAACTGTAAAAACTAGGTTGTTTATACACTGAACAATGGTAGAAAACAAATTTAAGTGTCCATACCCTCTTCATATAGATGTCCTACTTGGAAACATCAGCTATTGAAATAATAGTCTTTTGAAAGAACAAATCCGTGGAATGGACTTTTTGTTAGGGCTTGTATCAGAAAGCAGAAATGCTACCACAGAAGAGCAGAACTGAGTACAATGTACTTGTTCACAGAATTAGAAAAGAAATGTCATAATTTCCAGTGGTTGTTATTTGCTGGCTCATCCCTCAGAATGGCATAACTCTTCTTTTAAATAGGGTGAACTATGGCAAATACCCTTCTCTGCTTAGTCTGTTTCTTCATGTCAGAGTT
Organism: Pardalotus punctatus; assembly: GCA_013400915.1. Taxonomy (NCBI): domain Eukaryota; kingdom Metazoa; phylum Chordata; class Aves; order Passeriformes; family Pardalotidae; genus Pardalotus; species Pardalotus punctatus. The sequence goes on along the minus strand of VZTX01022775.1, from coordinate 93,462 downwards.
CAGCTGTCATTAAGGAGATTTGTCTTCCTGTGATCCATCAAATAATTATGACCTTTTGTATTGTTTTTCCTATTGATCTCTATTATTGAAAATCTAATGACTATATGGAGAATGTTCTTCAATGGAGCATCAATGGCCTATGAAGTTCTTTTTCTCTGTTCTAGATGGAATGAGCTAGGAAGTAAGCTGCAGTAACCAACCTGCATGCCTTATTTGCAATTTTATCTTATTTCTAAGCCACATTACTGGACTTCCCTTATTTATTTTAAAAAATCCTCCTTTTTTTTGGTGCAATATTTTAAATATGACAGAATGTTCAGTTGGTGTCTACCCTCTAAAAAGATTCTTTAAAAGTCAGCCACCAGGTGAGTCCTATTTACTTACCATTCCTATAATCCCAGAAGAAGTTCAGTTCCTAAATATTAGCACTTTTGATTTTCAGCCAGGTTATGGACGTTACTTCTGTCTTCCAGAAGGTAGAACAAGAGGTGATGACAAGACCCTCTCCTGCTATATACACCTCAGCAGTAAAGAAATAAACACAGCTTGTGTAGAATTAGTTACCACAGTTGTATCACTGTTCTTCAATGAAAAATAAGGAAACTTCAGGATGAGATAAACATGCTAAATCAAATTTTGCTTCTTTCTCTCCCCAGTACTTCCCCTCTCTCTTCCCTAAATAAAAAATGACAGATTTGTTATTGTTAACAGGAATGGTCAAATTTGTACAGGACAGAAAATTCCACTCCTCTATATACAAAAAGAATATTTGTAAAAATAAGTTCTCAAGGTATTTTATTTGTGTTTTAGTGGTGATATTTATGTAAATGAAAGGAAATAGTAGGCCTTAATGCTGGTAATATCTGCTACATGTGGCAGCAGGGCACAGACTATAACTGAAAGAGTCGCACAGTTCTGGGGTTCTTTCTCTGCCCTAAGCAGCTGCTTTCACTCACCTTTGGATGCCCTACAGAGCTTTTACCAGCAGATACAATTCATGTTGTATGAACACAATTCATGTTTTCAGATTCTGCATTTCTGAGATTTTCTACTCTGTTATGAAGTGCTCATATTTTCTACAGTCTGGATCCCTTTTGGTATCTGTTTTCCATTCACTACTAACTGACACTGCATCCTGTTTGAATGTATGAAATCAGGTTAGATTCTCAATCTGGGAAATGCAGCTCCAGTCACAGCTGACACCATCCCATCAACATCTGAGTTAGAAAATTACCTTGTCAGCAAGGCAAATGTCACATTTTTAATATAGCACTAATCATCAGCTAAGTCAATAACATTAGTTGGATAAAACTTTATGAAAAATCACAGAATAGCCACCAGCTTCTATTTTCTTCTCCTCTGCCTCTGTTAGCCACTCCAAATGTCCTCACAGCCTGGATTTCAGCACATGGCACATTCAACACACTTTTGATGAATTCCTGTAAATGTCCAGCTTTTCTGCTTCAGTATTCTCAAATATTCCTGCTCCCAAGAAAACCCAATTTATAACGTGAGGGGAGGCTTCATATTTCTGGCACATGCAGTTGTGCAGATGTTATTCCTTAAGACTATCTTGATTGCCTCCATGAATAATGGCTAGGAGATGGCAAGGAGCCAACAGTTCTCTTAGAGCAGAAGGTATAAAACCACTCTGCTACTAAAAGAAGGCCCCCAGTAGGATAATATATTATTACGCATGATTCAAATTACAGGATCTGCAGCAGGGGAGCCAGTGGCTGAATCAGGACAGCCGCACACAGAATACTGATGATGGGATGATGGAATGCATCATGCATTGAAAGAGCTATGGTTTAGTGTTTAAATCCTCTGTATTTTCAAAGTGACTAGAAGGATCAATATATAACTGAAGCACCGTAAACAAATTGTAGATTTTTTTGTGTGAGGAGAGGGAAAGTTATCATGTTGTAACAAAAATTCTATTTCAGACTACTTCTTTAAATAAAATTTTGCTTTACCAAAGACTTGACCTCTTGAAGCCCACTAGCAACAGATATAGCTTTAATTTAATAACACAATATTGAATTTGTCTCATATCTGATTCTGTTTCAGCTATTAGAATACTGAAGAGCAAAACCTTGCCTCATTAGATTATGCAGTCTGAAATCTCTGCATTCCACAGTATCCTGGGCTGGTTTTAAATTGTTCGCACAACAAATTACTTTACCCACAAAGAACTAAATCCAAATGTTCAACACAATGTTGGCTTGCCCAAATGTTTTCCATTTATAATTGAACACATCTAGAGAAAATGTGCACGTTTATTATTTAAAAAAAAAAAAAAAAACAAACCCAAAAAAAACCCACCCAAAACTGCCACACCAAACCTATTTCCTAATATGAAATGCTGGCTAGATAAGAGTTTTTCAATCTAAGATCTAATCTTTTCTCTGTAGATTAATCACATTCTAAACAAAAATTCTATATTTCGCTTTGCTGCAACATACCCTGAAGCAGTATGCAAGCTCTCCCTTGACTTCCTTTCATACTGGCTCTTGTATTCAGTTATTCTGGCAAATGGATGCAAATCAGGTGCATTGTGTCGAGGTGGAAGGAAGGGGGTGAAATTTGTTCAGAAATGATCTCAGTTCTATTCATTAATAAAATGACATCTTGACTGAAAGTGGTGAAGAATGAAATATAACAGTACTGAACTTCACTCAATTGTAACAGATGCATGTAAGAACCTTTAGAGAAAGCCAGATATGTAAAACGGCCACAGCGAAATGATTTCTGAAGCATTAGAATAAGTATTTAGACCGTGATGGCAGCTAAAGATGCAAACTCAATGCTGCAGCAACACCCTTTTTACCTTCCAAGACAGTTAAAGGTAATCTCAGGCTATAACTGGAGGAAGCAGTACCACATTAGGTAAGGACTACAAGGAGACAAACATACATGAAAGAAAAATATATGCACAATATTAACAATTAAAGACACTTTAAAAGGTTTTATGGGGCCAACAGAAAAAAAAAATGGAACAATGCCCATGGTTACCTGCAGAGACAGCACACAGTTAAAAAAAAAATCAAGAAATTGTAGCCATCGTTTTGCATAGCGATTCAAATTATGCTGGCAGAATAATTAATGGAGGACCTAATCTCTGTGAGGAAAAAAAAAAAAAAAGAAAAGAAAAAAGGCTACGTTAAACAAAGTTCATTACTGCATGATGTAAATGAGTTTCTCACCAGTGATGTCACTGATTGGCTGGGATGTAGAGCTGGTTTCGAACAGTGCAGCATGGCCGGATTGGCTGCTAGCTCTTCTGGTTACTGCCTGCTTGGGCAGCGGTCGAACCAGACTCTTTCTGTCTCTCTTGTTGTCGTTTGAAGCAAATCTTGTTCAGCCCAGCTGTGTCTCCATAGTAGTGGCACCCTAAGAGAGTCTCCCTCCTGCTTCCCACAGCTCATCTGTAAGGCGGTCGCTGCTGTGAAATACCAGCCTTTGGCACGGAGCCCAGACTGCGTTGTTAGATCCGTCTATAATACAGAAAAGAATTTTTTTAAAGCAGTTCTTTCACCGAATTACATCCTAAGAAGGATTAATAAGCACTAAATTGCAACTGATTTGTGGACTTTTAAATTATGTAGCTAGCACGCTTTCTGAAATAAAATATTATCTGACTTGCAATAGCACAGCATCACTGGTTTAAAAAAAAAAAGAAAAGAAAAACAGGAAAAAAAGGAAATAATGAAAGAAAGGAAGGAAGAGAAGCAACAACTCTTTGTTTACCTTGATTACAAAAAAAAAAATTCTTCCTTTTTTCCCCTAGAATTGTAACTGATATCTTGGTGCTACGCAAGAATATTTTAAACTATCGCCAGTTTTCTATTTACATCCAAGTCATTATTTTCAGGTTAAGGCAAGGGATCTTAATTAGCATTCTCTTTAACTATGCAAACTGAGACAGGGCATGAAAGAAAAATGCTGTATGGAAGAGACAGAGACAGAGAGACAGAGGAAGAAGACAAAAAAAAAAAAAAAAATCTGTGCAGCTTTTACAGTTCAGCTGTCTGACCCCCTGCAAAAAGAATGCAGTCATATCAACTTTGCCAGACAATGGAGTACCTACAGGCTTTCCTCTAGACAAGTCCTTTATAACCAGTCAGTATTATGTGCTGCAGACAGTGGCCAATCGCTAAGCTGCTTTCTACAGCAGTGACACAATAGGTGCACTGGCCACACTGTCCTCCTAGCCTCCGACAGCGGTGCAGGTTCATTTTTTGTACGCTGGAATACGCATATGTCTTAAATGTACCCCACTGTATGGAAAAAAAACCCCATCAGCCTAAGCTTGCTTTGTTTTGCTATAATTACATCAGCCTAATTACTGCAGCCAAGCCGCAGAGCCACTGCTCAGAGCGGCGCATAGGCATGCACGTCATATAAATATGCATGAGCACGCCTGCTTATTTAAATACAAAAATGCATCAATTGCTGGTGGTGCCTTTTTGGTTTTGTTTTCTGCATGTCCTTCCTCCCCCCTCCAACACCCATTCCTGATAAACCAAGTGAGTTAAGGACGCCTAGCAAATGCGGTCACCATTTTTCTCCCTTTATTTATCCAAACTTTTATTTGTTCTGTTCTAATTGCAAGCATTCAGCAGGAACTAAAAAAAAAAAAAATTTAAAAAAAATGCAAATGAGTGTCAGTTAGGAAGGGAAGGGTATTGCAGACCTAGGGCATTTTTCTCCCTTGTCACTACCCATCAGAGAAAGCGCCTGTAAATGAATCTGCAAGCACTCCATCATAGCCAGGCATCAGATGCCCAGTTCCTATTAACGCCCGATGATCCCCCAGCATGTGCACACACCCAGCTTGTGTGTTTGGGTACTCTGTAATTACAGCAGCTCTTGTAACTGTACCTGAATCTGTTCATATAGTCCAAAGATTAAATCATCACTATCCACGTATTAGCAGACATAATTGGGCACATTCTATAGTGGGAATCGCCATGCTAATTTTTCCGATTTTATGCATGGGATTTACATATTCATGAAGAGAATAGCTGTTATGACCGCCGACAGAGCAACATGAAAAGAAAAGACACCATTCTTCAGCACACAGAGTATACAAAACCTAGAGGGAAAAGATGCAGCATATGGCGACAAGGAGAAGAAGTTGTTTGGCTTTCGAGGGTTATTTTCTTTCCTATTTATAAATTCTGGGTAGACGGCTTACAGAAGCATGTAAGTATTCTGATCACGAAGGCAAAGTAAGTCTGTGCTATTAGTAATCATCCACTGGTAGCTGAAATAAAATCATTTTCCAGTTGGTGCCCAATGTTCTGCAAGTTTTGCCTTTGCATTAGCAACCATTATCAGTTTAAGGATGCTTAGGACATATTCATCCAGGAGTGCACAAAAATACTAATGAATCAGAAAGGAGAAGAAATTCCAACTGATATTTTAAAAAATCTTGATTTCCTATTCTAATGCCTACTTTGAATTAGGGAACTATACCTTTCCCAGGAAAGCTGGTGTTCTTCGTTACCAGAGATGTTTTTTACCCCACATATTAGAACTGCATGTTTTCCAAATCTGATAAAATATATGCTCTGAGTGCCTTTCAGATTCTATTGTTTTTAAAGAAAAAAAAAATCACTAGAGGAAAGATAATTCAGGCAGTATTGTAAACATAGTGCACCTTGATTTGTATAACAATTTCATATAAATAAACACATTATGCATATTGTAACCTTGTCCCTTTTATGAATTTAATATAATAGCTCCTTAAATGTTTGTTTATCTCTCTGGTATCTGTCACTCAAAAGAGCCCAAATTTCCTTATAATAACCAGATAACAATACCTACAGATGCCTCCTTTCCCCTACATCTTCCTACATTTGATAAAGATAATACTACAGATAATATGGTGAAAAAAACTAATTTTTGCAAGGAAAATTTTAATGCAATGGCCATGTTTGACAGGCCTTGTATATCAGTTTTCACAAAATACTCTATGCAAAACTCCTCAAAAGAACAAAAAAGAAGGGGTTTTTTTAATCTACATTTGCATACTATACATTTCTTTGAATTACAGCCCTTCAATGCAGTCATGCAGTAACATTTTTGTAATGACAGAAATTATATTGTATGTTACATTATAAAAAACGTATTTAAAAGCTGGTAGGTATTTTATAAGGTATTATTATGAATTCAACTAGCAATATTGAAATTATATTTAAAAGTAAGCTCAAGAAATTGCTTTTGGTTCTCCAAAGTAGATTTAAGACCAAAAAAAAGGGTAAAAGAAGCACTAAAAAAATTTAAGCCCTGTAACATTAATTAAAGCATATTTCTCCTCCCAGACCACTGTTACTGTCTCTGTCAAAACAACAAGCTGTCAAATACCTTCTTTGTGTTTGTCTTTACATAAAATTCAAACTCCAACAACTGTAAATCTCTGAGCTAATTATTAATTTTCCCTTTAGTGTAAAAGTCTAGGCTATGACATCATATAGTACAAAAATAAGCTTCACGGCTAAAAGGGAAGCCTTTAGAGAGCAGAACGGTGATATAATTTTTAAGGTATGACCTTTTAAAAACCTTAGCATGGCCTGTATTCAAGAACCCCATTCCATAATGTCAAGTACATTTGTGCTAATTTGAAGCTTTTGTTAGAGGATAACATCAGAAAACTTCAAGTATTCATGGAAGAATTGGAGGCAGTTTTCTTAAAGAAAATCTGTAATTTTGTTGTCTGTGTTCACTGAGAGAGAAAAATGAATATGTTTCTTGTTTGTAGCAATGAACCTGATGAATTTCAAGTGCTGTATTGAAGAAAATTAAATCACATACCTCTAAACATGGGCAGATTTTTGTCTTATTTTATAATCCCAACTGCACTTAATTTTTTAACTCATTCCAGCAGAGAAAACACTTGCAACAACAGCATAAGTTAAGAATTCTATAAAATGAAATTTGACGATAGTTTAAAAATACATCTATGTTTAAAATAAGGTTTTTTATTCTAGAAAAGCATCATGTCTACCCCCTTCTATAATTTCAATTGCTGTTTTCTTTACGAACGATCACCTTTTGCTCTGCATTTTCATTGCATGTAGTGCTACCAGGCTCAGCCCTTATCAGCTCTTATCAGCCTCAGCTCTTATAAATTCCCAGAATACATCATGCTATGTCAACAGTATTAATTATGATGATATTTGGTGTATTTACTTGCTACATCTTCCCACTTCTGAATTATGGTCCGAATTTTCAAACAACGCTCAGGCTCTGACATCCCTGTTTAAACTCTGGCCCTGCTACGAGCTTCACTCCAGAAAATTACCACAGAACTGAAATTTTAGAACCTAAATAAGCAGGTAGTCTGACTTGCAGAACTGCCAGAAACCTGCAGCTCAATTATACACTACAGGAGCTCCCATTAACTGGACTGCCTTAATACGATGCAGATGTCAAACCATTTGCTTTCATAAGGGGGCCTGATACAAATATTGACCTGATCTTTTTCATTTTAGTAACTCTAACAATCCCAAATGCTCTGATGATGAAATAGAGCTTTCCAGGCTTGGGTCTATAGCCTTCTGTGGAAAAGCAACAATGTCTTAAGAGGTGAAAAATGTAGCATTCAAGATTAGTACTTAAATTTGGGCAACACCAGACTAGCAGTGGGTTGGCGTAAAATATCAGAGCTGTACGAAAAGTTTCAGTAAGAAAAGTTAGTTATGATTTAATATCTGGATGAGGAGAAGGGCTAAAAAGTTGGAAATTCATTGTGCAGGGCTTAACCAGTTTAGCTGTAAACTACTCTGGTATTATGGCACCAACAGAGACATGCGGATTAAAATTCACCAAAGGATTTCCAATATTGTTTCTTTCATGGCAATATTCAGTCAAACAACTCTATACAGGAAAAATGATAGTATTTTTTAACCCATTTTTTAATTGAGATTTTCCAGGAAATTTTTATGGGCCATACACAATATATTAATGCATGTAAAAATGACTGAGCCTTTTAAGTCTCACTGAGGAATTACATTTAGGAATTTTTTTCATGAATCTGTTTTAAAAATACAAAAAAAATGTTTGCCTAGAGTCTTTGTCACTTTAAAGTATGTTCCGTTCCAGTGAAAAACTCATCTTCATTTACCTCTTGAAGAAACTTATCTTAGGGTTATGTTGACCCTAATTTCCTACTCGGTTGCATCTTATTCAGAATTCATCCTTTCCTCAGGCTGTACTTAGTCCTCCTAAAGAGCTAAAATTGAATGATACGCTTTTGACAGTAATTTAATTAAACTGATTTTAGAAGCATGTAAACACACGATTAAGTGTCTATTTCTCCACAGTGGCTATGGTGCTGTAAGCACTTCTACCTTGAAGTACCACACCCACCATAAACCTAATTTCACTTACTGTCTTCCATTTATTTGGGAACAGGATACTCTGGGTGATGCTACATGAGCTATTACTGTGTGAATATTTGACCTGTTGTATGTTCACTGCCTACTGTACATAAGCTGTGGCTGTAACTGAGTGAGCTGAACTAAACTGCTGATTTTAACATAGTTTTTCTTCTTTTTATTGCACATGCATTAAGTAAACCTCAATAAATGTTCATTTCCAAGAGCAAACACTCCAGGGTTTATCATTTGGTACAAGTACCAAAGCAACTCCATACTATATGATGGATCTACTTCCACATGTTGTTTCATCTCAAGATAAAGTGGCTCTGTCTGAAGGCTAGGAAACTCTGTAAGTTTGTTCAATGTTTGAATTAGCAGGACCCAGAGACAAAGGTAATAATTTTCAATTGTATTTGTCTCCTTATTCATAAGAAGGTATCACTGCTGCGCAGAGGATTGAACACACCCATCTTCACATGGAGGATTTTTGTTGTATTAAAAATATGCACCTAGGACACACTTGGAATTTCTAGATCTACACTGAACTTGAGAGTCTACCTTAAAAAGAGTGGATTTTGGGTAATATTTCAGGACATCACACAGACAGCAGCCAAGAGGAAAGTCTATGCTACCCAGATGTAACTCCACTTACTTGCCAACTGTTTTTTAACCTCAGGTGAACTCTCCTCAAATACAGAAAACAAACACTGTATTTGAAAGAAAATTCAAAGTTAGGAAGTCCTTTAAGCACAAGATGTCGAAACACTAAGTACAAGATGTCAAGAGCAAGATGACAGCCCTCTCAGTCCTCATGTGAAATCTCTTAGGGAGGCAATGTCAGTCTGGGCTACTGGGAGCCACTGATAAAAGCAGCAAGACAATGAAGGACAGCTGCTGACAGGTACCTCTGACATGTTGTTACAAAAGGAAGTTCCACCACCTTCCTTAAAACACAGAAAATCTCCACCCATTAGTAAATAACACATGCATTGCACCTTACAAGCCAGCAACCACAGCAGCATTTGGTGGTCTGTGTTCAGTGTTAAACAAATTAATGGTCTCTGGCCTCCCTGGATGGGGGGACCATGAGTCCTCTGTGGTGGCTGCCCAATGCATGGACAAGGCATGGATACCTACCAGTATTTAAAATTTAAAGTTTTAAAACACTGAATTCCATTCTCACAGTTTACCGTCACCTTTCTATCAAAACTAATCTCACAGCAGTCAAGAGGGAGAAAATAAGATGCAAAAGTTTACAGACCAAGATAATGACAGTGAGGTCACTCACCAGTTTCCATCACTGGCAAAACAGACTTGGCTTGGGAAAAATTTACCTCATTGCCATCCCCCAGTGCACAGAGGGGATGAGGAATAGGGATTGTAGTCAGTCCATAACAGCTCTTCTCGGCTGCTCCTTCCTCCTCACACTCTTCCCCTGCTCCACTGAGGGTCTTTTGCACAGGCTGCAGTCCTTTAGGATAAACTTGTTCCTGTGTGAGCAATCCACAGGCTGAAGTCCTTTCAGGAAACATTCACCTGCTCCAGTGTGGGATCCTCCTGAGAGTGCAGTGTGGATACCTGATCCACAAGGGTCTCTCCAGTGGCCGCAGGGAAATGGCTGCTCCAGCACTTTCTCTCCAGGGACTACAGCAGATTCCTGCAGGGACACCTGGACTAACTACTCCCAGTCCTCCCGCTCTCCCCTCAGGGCTCTTAGGGCTGTTTCTCATGTTTCCCCTCAGCACCAGGCAGGTTCTTCCCTCCCTTACCCAGGTTGTCCCCAAGGCACCACACCATGGCCAGGCGGCTCAGCTGTGGGTGTTTCTGGGTTGGCTGGAACTGCTGCCCAGCAGCCCCTGCCAGTCCCTGGACACCTGTGTCCAGTGTTCCTGCTTTCCGGACTGAAGAGTGTCAGCAGTTCACAGACATTTTTCCTTGACTGGCACTGTGTTTAAATGAGCAAAAACAGAGTGTTCATCATTTGCCCGTGAGAAGCGCTGCTGTCAAGTAGCTAAAGTGCATATGGCTTTTCATCCCAAGCACAGGTTTCTCTACAGAGTGACTTAATTTTCCACAGACAGGTATCCTCAGCCAGCCTTCAAGACAAAACACATATAAAGACCATTTTCTGTCTGGTAGTTAAATTTCACGTGCACAAAGATACAAGAAACTCTTGGTGCTGTCTCACCTCCACAAAGCTGGAGATGTAGAAAATAAAACTGTGAAAACAATTGCTCAAAACCTTGCTGCCTCTGGCTTCACTGGCAATTAGTATCTGAGGTGACCTAAGAGGTTACAACCTCCTGTTACAAATCTGCAACACAGGAGCAGGGACAGCCCTTTGAAAGTAGAAACAGCAGAATCAGCTTTCACTGTCAGCAGCTGCTCTCCCTGGGCCCAAAGCTCTGAGCTCCACAGACTTCTGACTCCTTCAAACAAGTGTGCTGCTGAGGAAAGGAACAACAGGTAAAACAATGTCTACTTTCAGTGGCAAAGGACAAAGAATGCTGACCAACTCAAAGCCACATACATAGCCATGGGAATATCCAGGTGAGGACACCTAAACACTTCCTCTGTACCAAAGCGAAAACTTTCATATCTATTATAATAGGTCTTCTCCCTTTGCATAATTCTTAGGAGTCAGAGCCAGACATCAATCAAAGAACCCTACGTGTTACTTTAATAGCTAGGATTAATAAATTATAGGTTTCCCAGTATAAATAACTGTGTGTTCAGTACAAGCTGCTGTTTGAAATGTATTGATAATTGAGGAAGGATTTGGATTGCTCCCAAGTCAAACTGTGCTCTCTGCACAACAGCAACCTTCCCCACAATGTTCAATGTCCCAGTCTGCATCAAAGCCTGCTTCTTGATTTAACACACCTAGGTGATGCTAAAATCCTTGACAAGTCTATCCTTGACAAAATTAGTACACGATGATCCTGGAATGTAACACACAAAGCACATAAGAAATTCACTTTCTTTGCCATAGCTCTTTAAGTTATAGGCTCCCACATCAAACAAAAGACGTTACACTCTACAAGGACTTTCATAATTGCACAGATATGTCACTCAGAAGGCAATGTCTGTATTAACTCTTGCCTTGTTCATGTGCTATGCTTCAAGAGACCTCTCGGCCTTCTATTTGAAACAGCGGTGGGAGAGAGAGCGTGGGAGAAGTCCTAATGAATACATGCTCAAGGAAACACTCAGGGATTTCACTGTGGGATTCCCATTAGTATCAGTGGGGGATGTTTAGGGATTTAGCTATACAACACTTTGAAAACATGCATCTCCATGTTGGGAGGACAAAACTGCTCTGAATTTGTCTTTACCACTATGTATCCAGCCAGGGTGGTTAATAAAAGGTTCCAAGGGAAGCAGTGGCAGGATAGAGATTCTGATAGGATGGCAATGCTGCCTGTCCTACTGGGCTCTCAGGTGTAGTCACATGTCACTACCTGCCATCATCTACAATTGGTAAATGGCAGACACCAAAATATGTGCAATGTGTATTTTAAGTGTAGCTGCCCAGAACATTAAAGCAAGCAAAAACACCAGGTACTTAACATGGTAGGCTTAAGCTTCATTTTCCACTAATTATAGCATTCATATCTTTCTAACTTCTTAGGAAAAAAATTACAAAGCACCTCATAAAAATTCAGAAAATGCAGGGGAAAAAACCTCATGTTATTTGTTAGTTAGTATTTTAGTTAGTACTTTGATAAAAACTTTAAGTAACAGGGAGTTTTATGCTAAGAATTCTACTTCTACCACTATTTAAAGCACTAGTTTTTAATTTAGTACAAAAAAAAAATTAAATTAGTAATCTTCAATACATATATGACATGCACATCCACATCTGATGTTATAACCACTTTACCTAAGTACTAATATATTTTGAGTACTGCCTCCGCAAAAAAATAGGCTTTCAGACATGAAATCCACATAGACAGTACGAGCACATAAAGAACCTTTAAGTAAAGACCAAACAAACAAGATGCACATGAGATGTACAAATGGACTGTGGAGATGAAACACATCATTCCAAGTTAAAGGCAGAGCATTCGACCAATGTGTGCTGTGTTGCTGTGCAATGTCTGAGCCTATGGCTTGCTGCAGTAAGTGAACCCCTTTATATAGGTCTCTACTTCAAGGAATTTACATAGAATTGATAGTGCTGCCTGCTCGTTGTCCCATATGCTGACACTGAAGCACTTTCTTCCCTTTTTTCCCCACTTAGAGAAGATGGACATTAAATATCCTCCCATTCCTCAGCATAATCACCTGGGAAAGAGATTATCAGGTACCAGGGTCTAGTTCTGTTTGGCAGAAAAATACTGAGAATTGTCCCATGCTCAAAGAGGATTTATCTTATTGCCCAAATCAACACAAGTCTTCCATACACATTCTGTTAAAATATAATGATGAGCAACACAGAACTTACTTTCTTCCCATAAAAGCAGCAAAGAGATTTGAATGTGTTCTCTCTCTTGCAATGGAGGGAAACAAAATTTCCAAGGGCTCTGATCCACTTGGCCCTCTGTTTCCATCTTTTCTATTTTAACTCTGCTTGTTAGAGGCTGAAGAGGTCTGACTCTGGCCCTAAAACTTGGGATGACAAAACCTGATTTTCCAGGAACAAGAAGATCTCACCCTGCTTGATACAACTGTTCCATATGACAACCCGCATTAATTCAAGCAATACATCCCATGGCCTTTGACAAGCTATATCACAGTAGTGTTAGATGAGTGACACTGATACCACTGCTGCTTTCAGGTGTCTTTTTTTTTGCAGGTTTTGTGAGCATTTATATAGGGGCACTTTCCAACTAACAACAAATGCTAAACCCATTGAGGAGTACAGGATTTATGCATCTTTTGCTGTTGTTGTTGTTTTGTTTGGAGTTTTTGGGTTTGGTTTTTTTGTTTGTTTTTTGTGTTTTTTTGTTTGGCTTTTGGGGGATTTTTTTGTTTGTTTTTTGGGGGGTTTTTGTTTATTTGTTTGTTTTTGTTTTGGTTTGTTTTTTGTTTTGGTTTGCTTTTCCGTTTTGGTTTTTTGGGGTTTTTTGTTTTTGTTGTTATTTTTGGGGGGTTTTTTTTGTTGCCATAAACCAAAACTAATAATTTCCATGAATATATCTCATCTCACCAGCAATTTCCATGATGCAGAGTATTTAGTTCCAGGACGAAGATTCTATATATTTCCAAATAAAAATATCAGGAATGATAATATTTATACACAGTAACAAGAAACAGACTCGTTTTTGTGCAAGAGAAAGATTAGAGTTGGACTGAAAAGCCTCCAGTGGGTATTGCTGTTGGGAAAATGTACAGGTTTTCCCATGTGTGTGTTATGCATGCACACTGAGATAGTAAATGATAAGATTTGCTTCAGAAGCACATGAATAAAAAATAATGTTCAGACATGATTGATCCCAGATTGTTCCTATATATGATATTTCAAATGCAAGGAATTTAATCTCAAATTCTGGAACTTGAAGTAATTTCTTTTTTTTTTTTTTCCAGAAAGCATTCCAGCTGTTTGGTTTTCTCCTTTCCTCCCACACACTGCACTCAATGTACCAGAAACTCCTCATGCTTTACTGTGGAAGGTGGGTAAAGGAGAAAAGCAATGTTACATCTCCCTTTTAACACTTCGTACCAGACACTAAGTCATACTTCAAACCCAAGTGTGCCTGGTTAAAACCAGTCAAGAAAATTCCCTTATGTGATACATTTTTGCCATGTGCAGGAAAATAGAGCAACTCTACAGGACAAATGCAAATAAAGCAATGGACAGTGGTCAAATCTTGCAAAACCTTGACATAAAAAAGGGAACATGTTCCCTTAATTATTGTCAGATGACATGTATGACATATATGTCATCTGTTGTCTTAGCACACATCTCCAAAGGAATGCTGTGCAGCCTTTTGGTGTGGAAATTTACACAGCCCAGCTTCAAAACACCTCCTGTCTCACATGGCCACAAACCATGTCCTCTCAAGTGTCACATCCCATTGCCCCAATGCTGTTTGGAAAGCTACACCCTGCTGTTTGTGAACACCCAACAAGGGATTACTTCATCTTTGTTTTCTCATGCTGAAAAGCCAAGGCTGACTTCAAAACTGAAACAGTCAGCCTCTTGTCACTGAAAATTTGATCAGGTGTTCCTCCATTGCAGCTGTTCAGATTACATTTCTAACAAATACCACAAGCAGCAAAATGCTTTCAGCTATTAAATCCTTTACATAAGGGCTGAAAGTAACTCAAACCAGCTGAAGTGAAGTGCAAGGTACATGGATAGTGCCGCTATTCTTGTTGCTACATTTTTATTGTGCTGTTGATAGCTGATGACACCAACTGGAACATGATTCTTTATTATTTTTTGAACTATGAATAGTGTCACAGTTTCAAGTGCTGCATTAACTTCTGAGAGTTTTCATTATAACACTCTAGCAAACCACGAAACATGATGAGAAGGTATAACACTCGACTTTTCCTGGCATGGATGGTCTAATAGGGAGCCATAATTGCTTTCACTTAAAATGGAAATGAAAGGAAAAAAACCCTAACCTAGATCTATCTTGTGCTGCAATAATAATTGCCTTTATCCACCATGCTACTCATATCACAGTGTACCATAAATGTTCCAGTAAAGTGCTGGATGAACCATATTGTCGGCAAATGGTTGCACCTGCCACTCATGGTATTAGAAGGTTAATAAAAATCCATATCAAACTATTTCATAAGATCACCACAAAGAGAGGAGTTTTTTTGTCCCAAGTAACTGTGCACTCAAGACAGAGCAAATGAACAATCCTTCCTTACTTTTCCCTGTCCCCTGCCACTACTGAAGAACATTTTCCTTGAAAACCTGTTGAGGTTACTGCTACACATCCATAAATGCAACTAGATGAGTGAGAATAAGTGCACACATCTGGTAATCAAATCCTCTGGACAGAGCTGGAAATGAGAAAAAGGTTGTTAGATAGGAAGAGAGGCACCCAGCCAGGAGAACAAGTCTCAGCAAGAAAGGGGAGGCAATACAGCTCCCTCATTCTGTGCTCACAGAGCTCACGGGCTGCAGTGAGGCCCAGCAAGAGGATGTAAAAGAAAAAAAGGAGGAAGAGACTCTGAGTGTAAAGGAAAGCTGCATGGAATTCAGTCTTCCAGAGAATGGGGGAAAAGGATTGAAATTAAAGGAAATGTGCAACTTGTTTTAATCTTGTGGACCCCATTCTTCTCATGGACTGACAACACACTGTAGCTCCAGAAAGTTCAGTAATCAACTCTATGTTTGTCCAGGACCCTACACACAACAGGACCTTGGCCTTGGCATACTGCAGAAATATAAAGTTAGTTAAATAAATAAATAAACAGCAATGGAAGGTGGAACCAAATCCCTAAAAATGGGAAGAAATACAGAAGGTTAAACTACAACCAGCAGAAGCTGGACTTACTTTCAGTGAAGTGCATCAGAACTGATGTCCATACCACTGCCACTAGATCAGTTTAAAGACTGCAGCACACTTCTGATTTCAGGCTAAATTTACCTGACAGAAGTAATATCAAATACAGCTGTATTCTGTCAAGTGTACTATAAAGAAACTAACAATATCAGCAAAGTTTCAAACAAAGAGAGCGAATCAATCTATGAGCAATAATGCAGAAAGAATTAAAGGATAAATTATGTTTTTCTCCAGGTGGAGAGTTACATATGCCTCAGAAAATTGCTTTTTTGTGAGTTTTCTATTGTTTTAAAGCAATAAAGATAAATTGAAAAAGTAAATAAAAAAATATCCTAAGCTCATCTCCAAATAATAGCTGTCTCTGTGGCATCACCATTTTCCAATTGATTTGTCTTTTTAAGAGGCCTAGAAGGCTCTGAATACCTGAAATGCTAAAAAAAATCACTCTTTAGGTCTCAGACTTGTGTTTATTAGGACTGAACACAAAACTTGGATCCATAAGCCCTGATATCTTACCACAGTTCCCCTTCCTTTTCATCTCCACCACTCATTCTGTGTTGGGAAAGGCTCATTAGAGCTTTCTTTCATAAGCCAAAAAATCAAATCCATGTTCTGAAAATGTTCCAGTTTATATCCAAAGTAGTTCCTAAATAGACAGGTTAATTTCAATAAATCCTATATATTTTTGAAAAACAAAAAACCAAACAAAAACCTAAACAGCATCAACACAAAAAACAAAACAACCCAAATAACCAGGAAAGACCAACCAGAGAACCACGTACACATAGTATGGACCCTGGCTGATATTTACATTGCTGTCATAGTCTTTGTATATTGTTCCTTCTTACTTTTTTATGCACCACTTTAATTTTCTTACTTTCCTTCTTGTATCACTTTCTGAACAGTCCTCAAATACTGATGTCCTTCTGTGAAGAGTTTCTCCTTTGTCTGTGTTGTTATTATTTAGTATCAAGTCAGAGACTCCAATGTAGGGCTACTGAATACATTTCAGATTAGTTATTTATTTTTATTTTTGGAACCAGAAACCATTCGTGGTAGAAGATTTTAAGAACTGTACTGTAACTTCCCCTTCATAAGGCTGCTGTCCAACAGTGGATTCCTAAAAGAGCATCCTCCCTACTGATAATATTTTTTTCCATCTTATTCTACAAAATTAAATTGACTAGCTTCATGCCAAAGATAGGAAATACGTATGTTACTGTCAGTTAATTACAAGTCTGTCTGATGCTGGCTAATGCTTCACAAACACATGCCAGACCACTACCAGAGACTGAAAACTTCTTCAGAAAGAACAAAGACAACTCTTCTTTTTTCAATTTTGAAATGTTGACTGCACTTCTATGTCTTATTTTAAAATTGTCATATCATAGAAAATAGAGTGAGGTCCCCTCCTAACTTCCCTTTCTTCTTACCCTATTGAGTTACAATTCTGCTCAGAAGTAACAAAAGATAAGGGACAGTTCTGTACAACCATTGAGAATCCGTAAGTCATAAGAGCTATGAATTACTTGTTCTTCTTCACATTTTTACTAGGCTTGTAGTAATTAGCTGTACCTGATGGAAAACTTTTCTCTCGGTGTGGCTATGAAATACTTCATATGCTAATAAAATTTGTATTTGTAAAAAACTCTGCTGATTGTCCATCTGATTCATGGAAAAGGTGTTTCCTATTCCTTTACTTAACAGTCACCACAGTTGTAAAACAGATATTGATCTGTTTCTTGGGAGCTGGTGAGTTTGTCTTCAAGAAAAGACCACACAGATCAACCTATACAAAATAAAATGTTTATCCATTGCATGCAAAATATATGTTATGTTCTACTTATATGATTTAGGGAATAAAATTGCCAGCCTAGATCTGATGCTTTAGTCCTATCACTCAAGACACTTCCACACATTTGGAGACAACTAAGAGGCTCAGAATAGTTTGAGCTCTGATGTTGGGGAAGATGAAGTTTCGCTTGCTCAGAGAGCTCTTTGCATCTTTTTAGCCACAGGGAGCACTAAAGAAGTTCCAGCTATGGTTTGACAGAATATAGGTTTGAGACAAGACATCAGCAAAAATCCTTTAACCTCCTCCTCCACCCCCAGCTGCATGAATCTCTCAAGAAGTAGTAAAATAAACAGTTGAAAAGGCACTGCTTCCAATCAGCAAAGCAATATTGAGAGGTATTTTCAGGAGTCCTGTCAGTCCTATGAGCATATATCAGATCCAAACAATTTTAAGACATTTTTAGCACCTAAAATTCAGATATAAACCTTCCAGACTACCACAGCATTGTCTTCATTCCTATTCCCAGTGCAACCTGATGGAAGAAATATCCATATGATGTCCTGCTGTTGGTCTTGGTGTCCTGTACCAAAACATGAGGCACCAAGAACCAGACCTGTGCCTGTTGTCTTTCTTTTCACTGTTTGGTTGTTTAAAGGTATCGTAAAATAGTTAAATCTGAAAAACTAAGCTTCTAAACAGTTAGCTTTAACAGTTAGCTTTGAAACAAGTTCAACAGAAGTTGAATGAAATTTCAGTTGAATAATTACCCAAAACCAGATAATACTCATGTTTAATTATGTGAAACTCTTGCAATTAATCTGTTTTATTTCATAGGACTAATCCAGGAATGTTCAAAGACATCAGCCTCTCTTAGTGGCGTAACATTAAGGAAAATAACTAGCATAAAGAAAATCAGGTCTGAGTGACAAAAAGAAAACGACATGGTTTTGGTTTTTTTACATAAGTTTTAAAAGTTGTATTTTCCTTCATTTGAAATCCCTATCACAGTACTCCAAAGAAAAACATACATAGTCAGAGTTACAAATAAAATACATTCACTACTCAGTTTAAGTCATCCATGAGAGGCCCCTGGATACTGGGTGTTCCTAGTTTGAGATTAAATTATCTGAAACAAGTGAAACTTTACAAAAACTCACATAAAAAACTATGGGAGGCGCCAATATATAGGTGGTATGAAAATTGTTTCACTGAAAATGACCCAAAAAGCTTTTTCTCTTTCTCCCCCTCTTCAACATTTTTACTGGAGCAGGACACAGCGCTTTTAACACAGAAAAAAAAAAACATTCAACTAAAAAAGGGTCATAACTTTTGTCACAGTGTTACACCTGTGACACAGGCCAGTGCAGTGTGCAGAGAGGGAAAGCAAAGATAATTGTTTGTGGGGGTTTTGGCCTTCTCCAAGAATTGTAGAGCAGGCAAGGAGTCTATTTAAATAGACAACTTTGATTTCTATCCAAGAGCAAAGCCAAAGAACACTAATCCATCTGATTATAAATATGGCACAGCCAAATGGTTGCTTGAATGAAACAAAATCAGATTTTGTGGCCTGTACCTGTCACAGATCCCATCTTTGCTCTGAATAGTAACTAGGACAGGCAGCTGCACACTGGAAATTAAGGGCTGCATTTAAAAATGACCAAAGCACTTTCCCATACACCACATTTTGAGAACATTGTTAAATTCTCTTTACTTCAGTAAAACTTCAAAATGAGCACAAAGGCTTCCTGATTTGTGAAAGGAGTGAACAGTGCTCAGGTTTACTATAGTCAAAACTTAGATCAGAAAACCTATGTCACTAATTGCCACAGATTTTTCTAGTCACAAAGCCTTAAGATACCTCTTATATTTCCCTAAAACAAATACAAATGATCACTAGCAAGCTACCTTTATTTGAAAGAATTAAAAAATAAAAAGCAAGTAGATTACCAAGGACAAGGAAACCATCCATGATAAAAGTATTTTGGCTAAAGTCAACAGGAACCACCATTTTTTGTGGCCAT
The DNA here is from genome assembly GCA_013400915.1 of Pardalotus punctatus. Lineage (NCBI taxonomy): Eukaryota > Metazoa > Chordata > Aves > Passeriformes > Pardalotidae > Pardalotus > Pardalotus punctatus. Next base: position 73,787 of record VZTX01022775.1, on the reverse strand, counting down.
TTTTTCAGCACCAGCATCAGTTGAAGAAGAGAGTGATAGTGCTATTACCAAGCATTGGCCAGCCCAAAAGGGAGACATTACAGAAACATTACAGAATGGATTTATTTAAAGAAAGGGTAATTTTTTTTATTGACCCTGTTTGGTCAATAAAAAGAAAAGAACCTGAACAATCTATTTTCCTATCTTTTACATCAGTGCAAAAATGTAGACATAGTAAAACATTTATGAAGCTATTTATAGTCCCTACTAACCCAGTTCAGACTGAGGACAGTGAGGAATACATCTGGCCACTCCTCCAGACAAAATTAGTTCTACAGCTGGCAATTCTAAAAGACCATGTCATTATATCAGTCGGCTGGGCTATAAAATCTGTCAGATTGCAAACCCAGATTCCAAAAGATGACATCTAAGCCAGACTATAAATTTCCTATGCTTAGATAATTTTGATTATTTGTTTTTCAAATGTTCTGAGAATATATTCTTGTATGAATTATAGTTTATTTGAGAGAACACATAAACTCTCATCAGGTCAAGCATTTTTTATTCAGTGGTTTGAGACAAATATTATAACCTTGAAGATGCCAGGACAGCTGCAAGTGTTTTCAGAATATAATTAGAATATAATCTCTCATTCTGATTTACCATCCATGTCTTAGAAGATAGTTTAAACATTACCTCAATAACAGGAAGTTATCCTGACTGACAGTCATCCACTGGTGTCCACTAAGCAAGAAGGCTGGAAAATGCTGACTCCTTCCCCAGCTCCCTCCCTGGTCCCCTGTCCCACTGGGATGAGACAGAGCAGAGCATGTTTCCAGGCCACAGTAACTTTGTGCAAGGGTTTCTCCCTAGCTCCTCAAGGCTTTATATCCCACACCAGGCTCTGGCCCTGATCTAAGCTTTGAAGAATCTCTCGACAGAAGACTACACTTGGCGTAGTCAGAAAAATCTCAAAAAACATCTATGTCTACAATGTAACTAACTTCTAAAGCTCACAATTGCTCCTCTTAGTGTATAAATACAACAATAATAGGCAGGGATGACAACCTCCAGCCACCAGATGCCACTTTTGTAAGGACCCAGGAGAGATGAGGTATGACGTTTTTGCAACCCATGAAACCATAGGAAGCTGTGCCACTGGGAAGCCTGACTGGAGAATAGGCCTCTCCTGCACTGGCTTGTTATGGCACATCTCTTGGGAACAGTTCCTTGCTTGCTCCCTCTCCAGAAGTTTCCTCCAGCTCAGGCACTGCCAGCACAAAATTTTGAGGCTTGCACCTCACCTGCTCAGGTGCACCTCTTTTAAGAAATATAAAAGAGAATATACATGTATCTGATTCTGAGCCATTAGAACAGCTATGCCAGTCACCACCATTTGAAGAGCAGTCCCCAAAGGAAGGGCTCACTGCCAAACCTGAGGGTTGTACTATGCAAGGTCTTGGCAAAAATCTGGTAAGCTTTCAGTATTTTTATTAACAACTTGGATAGAAAATAAGTTACGACATCTATGGCTATCACTGAATTGGGAGGGGTCGCAGGCAACCTCAAGTGCAAGATTAGATTTCGCACTAATTTCAGAAATTGGATCAGAGCTATCATATCAACAGGATTCAATTCAATGAAGGTAAAAATCAAATACTTCACTGCAAAAAAATGAAAACATAATATGAAACGTTTGCTACCTGGCTAAGCAGCAATCGAAACAGAGTTGATGTTATAGCAGCTCAAACTGAACAGAAGCCAAAAACTTAATGCTGGTGCAAAACTAGTAATTGTCAATCTGAAAAATTATTTTTAAAGTGTCATGGGAAAGACATGGGAAGTTTTCCACTCTCCTGGCAACGAGGAGGCTCAGCTGAAACATGATTGGGTTGGGCCATTTCTCTGTGAGAAAGGCGGAGAGGCTGCAGAGAACCCCAAGGGAAGCCTTAAGACTGACAAGATATTTCACAAGCAGCATCTAGGAAGATGGGTTAAGGGAACTCAATATGTTCAGTATAATGAAGACAAGATAAAGACGAGGAAGGGCTTAAAAACAGAGTTTTTAAGAACAATATTTAGAATTTGTTACAAAGAAGGCAACAAATAATTTCTCTCCATAACTACCAACATTTAGGATAAGGACTTATTCAGTTGTTTTTCAATAAGAAGGATTTCAATTAAATATTACAGGAGACTTTTCTCATTCTAAATGTACAGGCAGAGACTCTGTGCCACTGCTTTTGCTAGAAGGGGAAATTGTCAGAAGGAAAAATAACAAATACGAGTGCCAGTGTTCCAAGCTCATGTAGTCAAACTCATGAAGAATAATAGCACTGGAATCTCTCTGCAGATTTTCAAATAAAGAAAATTTTCATGAACCTATTTTTTTTCTGGGAAAATGTTTCAGGAGAGTTTTAGTGAGGAATCTGCTAGAATGGAGTTGGCCTGCTTGCAAAAACTCTGATGTGAAAAATAAATGCTTTTTTTCCTGACATAGAATTGGTAACTTTTTGAGAACAAAATATTGTGCTGTGAGGGGAGTAGGGGAAGGTCAACATCAAAGAACAGCAAAGAAAAATACTGCATCAAAAATCTTGATCTTCAGAGATCCCTTTAGCACAGTATTTTTAAAACAAAAACAGCTAACAAAACACAATTATACAATAGACTGGGAAAAAAAGCTGTCATTCTGCCAAGTGACACAAGAGATTCTTTTGGTAACAGGATAAATTGGTGACACATATAGTTTAATAGTTCAAGAAAAACTGCATATTTCTTTTTAAAGGTACAGCACAGTGAACTTATATTACATAATGAAATTGCTATTTTCTACTTTTAAAAGGGAATCTTAATTGTTGCCAAGTTGTGTGCCCATACCTGCACACTTGCCACTACCTATCTTCCCTCCTGGGGAAAAAAAAAAAAAAAAAAAGACAAATAAATAAAAACTAGGAAGAAAACATATTTTGGAAGTGCTCATCACCAAACTCACATTTAATAAGGCATAAATAAATAAATGCAGAAAAAAGCCCATTTTATAAAACAGATTCTTTTTCTCCCTGAGTAGGTGATTCATTGTTGAAAATATAAAACAATCTGGCAGGGTGAGGAGCTGTTGTGTGGAGTTTAAGAATACTTTTATAAAACAGATGAAAAAGTAGTTCTTGGCATGTGGCTGTGATTCTAGATGCAGATAAATGATAAGGGGCCAATAAACATGCTAGAAGAGGGAATGGATATGCATCCCCTTCAAATGCACCTGTGCTCACCTGGGACAAGAACTCTACTGCTGCTACTGGCACTTGTCATCACTAGCACTGCTATTGATAGTGTCCAAGGAAACTAAATTCTGTAGTTTCTTTAGGAGATCCCATGCTCCACTTAGATATATCATTATTTCCTGGAAATTAATAATAATTTCCAGAGTGGAAAAAACCATGAGTAGGATTTTTTGTCTTGAAATTCCATTTCAAATAGGGGATTTCATACTCCCCTTGCATCCATCACAAATCTAGAAAAATCAAATGGCAAAACTTTTGACTTAGAAAAACTCGATGGGAAACAGAATTCTCAACTAAAACAAGGATCTCAAGCATTATGAAGGCACAGATCAAAGGACGTCCCATATTCTGGTAAAATTTACTTCTCTAGCCTACAGTGGCCACAAGAGTATCACTACCTGAAAATGTACATCATTTAAAAATGAACTGAAAGACCTTTCAATCCATAAAAACATGATTCATAGACCTTTCCCCTAGAAGGATCAGTGACATGAAAATACAGAATAGGCATCTGAGAGGGAGTTTTACCTCTACTGGATTGGGGAGGGGGGAATCTGAAAGGTGGGGGTTTGGTTTATTGGTTTTAATTCCTGGTTCCACAGTCAGTGCAAAGAATTATATCAGAGCCAACAATTACAATGTCTTCCAACATATTCCTGTCTGTCCTATAATAATACAGATTTCAAAGACTACCTTAATGATGCCATACATCTGGCAAGTTTTAATGGGCACCAGGACGAAGTTCTCTAAAGACAGTATTTAACAGGCAAATAAATAACTTGATAACAGGCTTGATATGGAGATTTTTAATGCTTGCAGATTTTTAATGCCCAAAATCTAGGCTTAAATGAAAATAAAACATTGGCCTCACTCTGTTTTCCCAAATCCATGGACAAATAATTCCAAACTTTCCCAAGCACAAAGCATTTAGAGAGGGAGTTTCTGCTGCTACAGGGAGAGAGATTTTTATTTTGGGCAGTATTGTTTGAGGCTTTTCTCTTCAAAAATGCCTATAAGTGAATTTTGTTTAGGGTTTTTACAAAAAAAAATTGCAATCAAACAGAGATATGCTAAATTACAACCAAACAAACCACCACCCAAAGAATAGCTCTGTAAAATACCTTCAGGAACCTAAGTTAAAAAAAATGATCCAATTTTGATAATCCACATAATTTACTAACATAAAAAATTCCATTTGCTGATTTAAAAGGTGGCACCACTATAATTTGGTTAATCTCAGTGTCTTTGTAAGCTGTTCACGTAAAACCTCCGGTTAAAAGGCAGCCAGTGATGGATGAAACAGGTCTAATTACATATCTCTTTGTAGGTTTGTCAAATGCATAAATATTACACAAAGAAAATGGCTGTGTGATAAATTATAGCAAATTACTATAATAAAAAAAGTTTACTTTTGTTTTAGATAATCAGCAAATTAATTGTGTTTGTTGCCAATTTAAAATGTATAATTAGTACTACATCTGTGTCATTTAAATCAGCTAAGCAATTCTCATTGTACCATTACTGGAGGAATCTGAAGTGTACTTAATGTATTAGTGATTCACAACGGGGAAGAATTCTCATTAGTGGAAACTTTTGCATAGTCAATAACCAAGAAAATTAGTAAATAAATAAATGAGTTCTCCACTAACCTATGAATTCCATGTAGACAAATAAATACTTGCTAGAAGGGTAAACCTCTCAAAAAAATAAATTAGATAGATAACAAGGCTGGATGTTTGCAAACGCCATAGACACAAATGTTTTTAAACATTTAATGGAAATTTTGAAAAATTAAATAGATAACAAACATGTTAACAAATATATACTGGGCAGAATACAATGGTTTTACCTGTCCTTGCTACCAAATCAGTCATGCATTTAGGTCTGGTTGAAAACTAGACAGATTAGCAGAATTTTAATGCATTCAAGCTGTTCATAATAGTCCGCTTATGAAAAAGAGGAAGGAGCAAGCAGTGAAGCACATAAATGCAATATTTCAGTGCACTAAGACAGCCCTACCAGCAAATCTCAGCAGGCACACAGCTGGGACAAGACTGCTCACTGAGGGTGCAAGTGGCGACTGTAGACCATCTTATATTTGGCCAGCACCACTTTCCTGCCCCTGTGCAAAACAGGCAAATTCATGCAAGTCCCATAATCACAGAAGATGTCAAATTGGAAGGGACCCACAAGGATCATTGATTCCAGCTCCTGGCCCTGCACAGACACCCCAAGAATTCCGTGGTACTGAGTACCTCTTTTCATCTGATCTGCAAGGATAGTCAGAAGATGGACCCCACTGCCAGCTAAAAATCTCAGATTAATGATCTCTCACTCTCATTTGAGTGTGGGCCTCATTGTCATCTTTAATGTGTGCTATATAAGAAATCATAAGATTGCAGAAATCAATCAACTTATCCAACTATTTCAAACTGCTACACTGCTAACATTTCTGCACTAGTTACTCTAGGTGCTTTTTAGGAGGCTAAAGTGCAGAAATTAATGAAAAAGTACAACCAAACAGAGATTTTGGGTTCTGTACCTCTCTATGACATGATCCATGATCATTTAGGTTTGCAACTTTTGAACTTGGACCAGACATAAGACTGGAAGATCTAGAACTTTTTCAATCTATTCTTCATCTTGCCCGGTTTGTTTCAGAAAATAATAGCATTCCTGTCAAATTGAAAATTTAATGGAATTTCTGGCTTTGTGCAGTCACTGTCCAGATCTTTAAATACATGTATCTACAGCAAGCCAAGAGAACAATTTCAATAAAACTGACCCATCTAAACAGCCAAAAAAAAAAAAAAAAAAAAAAGGGTTTTTTTTTTTTCCCCCAAAATTTCCAAGTCTAGTTAAAAGTTGGCAGAGCAAAAATAATAATTGAAAAACCCAACAAAACAACTCTGTGTTTTAGTAATAATTTCAATTTACTAAAGGTAATATGCGTGATAGTAGCCTCTCCAAGCCCTTTTGTCCCAAATTATTCTTGGCAAATATTAAACATTGTCCTTTTCCTGAGCAAGTAGTATAGATTCATTCAGGGTGTTGAAATAAACATGAAAAATTAGATTATTGTACACACATGAAAAAAATTACTGTGTGACTAAACCCACTACAAATGATGCCCTTAGTTCTCTAATTCACTTCATGAGAAAAGCCAGAGATTAAAGCAAATGTTTGTGGAACGGATCACATTGTCAAAGACTATAAATAGGTTGCAATAAATACAAACATAATCAGTAATTTCTTTCAGGCTAGAGCAGGAAATGAAATACTCTACCACTTCCCTCAAAAATGGAGGAAAGAAATTTCCAGAGAAACTCGAGCTGTTTTTGTACTTCATACCAATTTCAATGACCAGGCCTGAAGTTAGCAGGGGTGTTCTGACTGAAGTGAGGGATTTGGGGTCAAACTCTTAGGTCACTTCAGCAGGGTGAAGGTTGCCATGGAAAGCAGAACAAGAAGAATCAGAGTCCCCACGTGAAAGAAGCCAGGACCAACTCTGGAGGAAGATGTTGGCTGGTTTGTTCTTTGTTTGAAATACTGTTTGGATGTGTGTGTATATGCTGTATATTTCTGCGTGTAAAAGGAATAAAACTGGAAACAATTTTGAAGACCTCCTCAGGTCTTCTATATATAATCTTCCAAGCTACCGCCAAGATATTTAATTGTAAAAAATAAATTTTAAAACAATGCTAACAATACAAAGCTTGCATTTTGAAAGAGCCCATTTTCTCACTGGATTAACATGCAATTCCTATAAGGAATCAAGTGCAATGCTTTTCTCAAGGGCCTTTTGAGTGGATTATTTATTGCTGTTTCCTGTTCAAGTTTTTATGGGCAGGTCAAGTGCCAGAGTGTTGCTCTGCTCTGTCTGCCAAGAATGATAAAAGACGGACTCCAGTGTGACAACAGGACCATATCTAATTATTAAAGCAAGCAGTGCACAGATTGCAGAAGGGTCTCCCCACCAACCCACTCATCCCTTATTTTACTAATTTAACATACAGCATCTTCATGGAACAGTAAACAGCAGGACCAACAGCAATGCTTATTTATAATGGATTCTTTTCAAATTTCGTTTTTCAAATTTTCCCTTTCTTTTCTTTTTAAAAAGTAAATAAATACCAAAGAATGTATTCCCTCTTCTTCCAATTTAATCATATAGTGGCAATGGGGACTAAAGATCTCTTTCACAGCCATGAGCAAGTCACAGTCATGCTGCTCTACTTGAATCCCCCATGCTGTGCTGTCAGTGACCTCAGTGGTGACCTGAAGTAATGGTTATATTTCTTTTTTTTTTTTTGTCCTGAGGAGTAACAATTCAGCCTCTGTATTCTAGGCATTAGTTCTGTGCTTCTAGTACTGAACAGAGACCAATCATTGTACCAGTGTGCATTTGTTACATCTTCTTACACAGTCAGGTTTTCACAGCAAGTTCATTTGAACACAGGCACAACATGTACAACCCATGATTTACTTAAGGTGTCAATGACGGATGTAAATTTCTTTTCCTTGAGTGCAGCAATAAAGTGGATCACTTGCTTCCCATTGTAATTAGTCCAAAAACTGGGAGACTTTTGAAGAGGTTCACTTACTAAATAAGAGCTTTCTTCCAAGAACATCAACTACTCCAGATAATATTCAGTCCCATACTGTATAATGAAAACTGTCATACACATTTACATTTGCAATGAATACAAAAAAAAAGAAAAACAAATGCAAATAAAACAGGATCCTTGCAAAACTCAAAAAGGCTTCTGAGTCGCAAAGTTTTTCTAATATTGTGATCTTTTTTCACTTCTGGGTTTTCCATTAATTCTGTGCTTCTTTTGGAAGTTCAGAAGAAAAGTAAGCTAAAGATGTTTATGGTTTAAAACATCTAATGCTTCATGTTGGATGAAAGCAAGCAGAGCCTCTGCAGATGTACATATTAATGAAGATTTAACTGGGAGGCAGGTGCATATAAATAAGAAGCATGTGGAATAGGACAACAGCAAACACAGTAACAGCACAATGCAGATCTAGAAAAAATGGAATTTAATCTTTTTTATATTCATAAGATTCCCCATAAAAATGTACTCCCATAAAAATGTACTCAAACATTCAAAATTAAGTACACATAGCCTTATATTTGTTCTCCAAACCATGACCTGAGAATAGTGGTAAAGACTATATTCTGTTTATCAAAATGGTGGCACTTGTGCCTAACTTTTTGGTTATTAAAAATCTGATGGACTAAACTAAATTTGAAAGCAGGATAAGAGACTACTATTTCATGTGTGAAAGACTACATTATTTCAGAAACAGAGAAAAAAAACTGTCTTTAGAAATATTTCAGTGGGTGCTATTTGAACATCAGAGGTAAAAAGTGTGAGTACTTTCTGGATCTGAAATATAAGAGGACATATTCAAAATTAAAGATAAGGGATCTGGGCAGAAAAAAATAGGATTGGAGCCGAGTCTGTTCCCTTGATGCTCTGTGTCATTTTCAATTTATATTTCAAAAACAAACTAAAAATAATGTAAATTTTGTTGCCTCTCTGCAAAGGAATTGGGAAATGTAAAGTAAGGCTGTAATGTATATGCAATAAAAATCAAGTATAAATCAAATCTTTGAATTTGAATTGGAAGACAAACAGTGCTGAGTTACTACTTAGCAATAATCACAATAACTATAATTATGGTAGGTGTTTCCTCAGGAGAGAACACTCCTAAAACACTACCCTGCAAAACAGGTACTTTGCATATTGCAGAAATAGGTGGGTATTTTTTTCCATAATGAAGTAGCACTCTTTTACAAATATTTTTGTGCTTTATTTCTTTAATATCTTATTTTTTAATAGTGTTAACTCTGTGCTTTGACCAGGAAGGAAGATACATGCTTCATCTTTATTCTCTTTACACATTCCAAACAAGCTAGAGTGAGCTGGTTTTCACCTACTGCATAAAATAAGCAAAAAAGTTACACAACCAACCACAAAAAAAACAAACCTACGCAAGAGTCAAGAAGAGAAGAGAATTTGGCCAGCAAGATTAGAAGCTGGCAAAGTTGAAACAGAGGTCCTTCCTCCTTTTCTTATCTGCTAGGTACTGCCAAGATGTGCATGATGCCAATTACCACGGAAAACATTTTACCTGGAGTATTACAAGAGATCAAGGCCTCCAAATGGTGAATATATGGGATGATCGCTTTATAGTCAGACATGTACTCTGGCACAGCAGAAGGCAGCTAGTCAGGAAAAGAAAGGCAAGGAGGACTCGAGTATTGGTAGCCCATTTGACAGAGTACTGTAACCATCAGCATTGCCTTGTTCAGAGCCAGCTGGGCCTGCGATAAGACAGGACCAGTGCCACTGTGCAAGGCCATCTGAAAGTGTGCCATTTATGGGGAAGATGAGTTAAAGTTGGGCTGGTGACAGCAAACAGCTACCAGGGGATGCAGGGAACTTGTGGGACTGGTTTCTGGGAGGCCTCTGCAAGAAGAGAGCTTGGTTAAACCCAACAGAACAAAAGTTGGCAGCACCTGAGAGTGCTTTTTATTCCCACACAGAGGGCAAACACCAGGCAGACACAGACAAGAACTAAAAAATGGCTAGGCTAAACAGCCCAAAGATGTCTCAGGTAGAACTCTTTATTAAAGCCCAAGTAGCCCAAGGTGATATCTACCAATTACACCACTTCTCTTAAAAATGCACTCAAGTAAAATAAGTAAACAAAGCCTGCCATGTACTTCTGCTACAGAATTACTTTTTTTAACATCTGGTTAGTCCAGATAAACCTGAATTTCAAGCACCCAGACAGTTTTCATCTCAGAAGAAGTAGTTTGGTCTTAATGGGCTGAACATCCTTGAGTTTAAGAGAAATACTTCCCTTCTTCACCCAATAACTGTATTTAATGCCCAGTATGGCAATGACCTTCTCTCAGGATTTATGTGAAAATAAGCATGTTTTCTACATCCAGTTAGGCAGACTTCTTAAATGACAAGAATCACTAGGAGGAAAGAGACCCCTTTTTGGTAAGAAAACCTAACCCCCTAAAATGCAAGATGACCTTGTCATTTGTAAACTATGCTTGCCTACGATGATAAATTGTGGAGCAGATAACATGAGACACCATTGTTTCATTTAATTTGCTGCCATCTTGGTCCAGAACTGCTTGATTTCAAAATATCCTTGTTTCCAATAGAAAGATGAAACATCTATGTGGACACAAAATATTTCCTAAAACAAGAGTGATAAAGCATATTTGATTTTATTTTGTCACAATAAATAGATAAAAAAAGACCAACTGAGCTATCTCCTATGTCTCACTGAACTTTTTTGTTCATTCCCTATAAGCATTCAAAGTGATTTTTCCAGTCTACCTATTAATGTCATCAGCAATATGAACTTTCACCACTTCCCTTGGAAAGTACATCATGGTCTGATAAAACCTTTTATGTCAAGATAATTTAGAACAGACATCAGGAAAAACAGATTTTATTTCATAGTCGTCTTATTGCACCTCACCCTCAGCTATTTATCTTCCTCCATAATGCTTTCTATACTCAGAGATGGTGAACATCGTTTTGTCCCATTTAGGTAACCAAGTTGCATTATGGGGCCTGGATTTTTCATGCATTTTGTAGTTGGTTTCTACCAAACATGGAGAAAGCCATTTTGTCTAAGGTGCAGTAAACAACAGGCTGCTCCAGCTCTTTTGGAAAACAGATGCTGAACTGTCCCTGAACAGTCGTGACATGAGTGAACCTGCAGTGGGCACCCACTGACAGCACAGTTGCAAGAGTTGAGCCCTACACACATCCAGAGAAGAACAACACACATTTTACAAAAGGGTTTGTGCATGAAACATGTAAATTGCTGATGTGCCACTAAGCAGTGTGCCAGTGATTATGGGGAGTCTGAATGCCACAGCTTTGTAAGCACAAGAAGGCATTGAATACAACACAGGTAACTTCTTGTGTGTAGTGTATGCACAGGCACGTGTAGACATATTTGAGATCCTAATGCAAATAAATCTGAAATTAGAAACATATATTGCAATGCCAGCCAGCAGTGAACTGTGCAAAGTAAGTGAAGTGAAGCTGTTCTGTGATGTGCCTGTGCACAAGCACATCATCACTGTTAGGTGAGAGCACCAGCAGACAAGGCTACACAGACTTCCTGGTTCTGCACTATAGAACCTGCCACAAAACCTACCCCTGTCAGAAAACTGTGTTGCAGAGTCTAGAAGATTTAGTTTTTTTAAAATACAAAGTATGCTCCCTAGCTCTTCGCAGTCACCAAGACAGCTAGGCAGTCCTTATTCCACTAGTAGCTCAGTGCTTTGGGTAGATATGTTTATTTGCATGGCTATGCTGGAAAACCAATCAACTAATAGGTATAGCTGAAAAAAAAAACAAAGAAACAAACATATATTTTTTTCCTCTGTTCCATAGGGTTACTTTTTCAGCCAGATCTTTTTTTTCACTAAAGCCAAGAGACAGTAGCTACAATGAAAAAGCAGAGATGAGCTGCCAAAGCAAAGGCTGCTTAAGTGCTGCTGCTGTGTGTGTGTAGCACAGTCTTGGATAAAAATACATGTATGCTGATATATATATATAAAAATATGTCTGTGTAGGTATGTGTGATATGCATATATATGTGTGTGTGTGTATATACAAGTATTTCTGTACAAATTTACACACAGTATAAAAAACTAAAACTATTCTAAACCAATTTGTCAGGCCCTCTAGTCTTCATACTTGCATTGTAACAGACCATTACCTCAACAGCAGCGTTAGCTCTCCAGGCTCATCCCCTTCCCACTGTTAGTCCCCCACGCCCAATTTTCACAGTTTCTGAAGAAACTCGATACGTTTGCAATCAAACTTTACAAAGTTGTTGATGAAGTCCAGAGGAAACAAAAATACTTATACAGTGCTTTATCTGCATATTAAAAGGTAAAAGAAACAAACCCCACCCAAACGTTTTGCCTGTGAGAATAAAGAAAGTCTTGGAAGGTTCGTATTCAGGTCAACGCATTTACAACATATCTGACAATGTCATCCTGACCTCTACTGGAAACCCGCAGCATATGCAGGATTAAACGTGGAACATCAGCAAACCCAGAACTAATAGTTTAGAGATGAAACAAGTACTTCCCAGCACCTTTTCTACATTAATTACGAGACACTACAGGTAATAGCAGAGAGCTGCAATACTACCAGTAACTAAAGAGGATGTAAAAAAAAGTACTTTGCAATGTTCAAATAAGCTCACCTCTTCAGCTGGGTTATATCTTCCACAACTATATATAGGGCTTAGTTATTGCACTCACTTTTAATCTCATCACTTATCCGTATTCATTTTTCAATGTCCATCAAGGTAATGAAAAATAAGTCAGAATAGGTACAAATATTTCCATCATATCATGAGCTCCTAAAGCCCTTAGTGTTTAGAAGATTAATCTGAAGTTCAAAGTAGCATTCAGAAAAAGGCAAGAAAATTATCATCTTCTAAAATCTCAGGTAGTTACAGAAGAATTATTAACCCTTCCAGGTTTGTACCAAAAATGACAAATGCTGCACAATTCCCTTATGACAAGCCCTGGAAGAGGTTAGAAAACTTAGAGCCTGGAAACTGCAATTGAAATGTGTAGTTCTGCATTCCAATGCAACCACATCATTTACTAAAACATTAGGAGTAACATCAAACCTCCTGGAATGGTTGCATTTAGGTTCACTACTTTTCTCAGTACATAAAAGCAATATAAGCCTGCGAGTGGCTCATAAAACTTTTCTAGTATTTTGAGCTATTTTGGTGTTTGCTAAAGCAATTGCTATAGGTGAGTCAAATTTAGAATTGCTCTACTCTGCTTGTATTACACACACAGTAAGTCAGAGCTCACTGTCCCAGATGGGACTGCTCTTGCAAAATCAGTATACACCAGCTGAGATCTCAGCTGGTGCAAACCATGGCAGCTCTAGCGACCCACGAGAAGACAGATACTCAATGTAGAGGTAAGTCCTATAAGGAGCAGCTGAGGGAGCTGGGATTGTTCACCCTAGAGAAAAGAATTCTTGGGGACACCTTATCACTCTCTACAATTACCTGAAAGGCAGGTGTAGAGAGATGGGGTCAGTCTCTTCTTCCAGGCAACCAGCGACAGCAAAAGAGGACACGGCTTCAAGCCACACCAGGGAAGGCTGATGTGGGCTAGAGGAGGAATTTCTTCCAATAGAAAGGATTGCTAAACATTGGAATGGGCTGCCCAGGGAGGTGGGGAAGCCATCCTTCAATGGAAATGTTCAAGAAATGACTGGATGTAGAACTTGGTGCCATGTTCTGGCTGACAAGGTGGAGATGAGCCAAAGGTTGAGCTTGATGATCCTGGAGATCTTTTCCAGCCTAAATGATTCTGTAATTCTGTGAATGTGAGGAGCAGCAAAGGGAAGATCCTGTAGTAATGCACACACTGAGCAGCTGAAACCAGTCCCCAGCCACACCAGGAAGTGTGTACTCTGCCTACTATCAGTCAAAGCCACCTGAAGCCAACTGGACCATGCAACAACACAAAATCTTGACACAGCACAGTACATAGGGCTGTTAGAAAAATTAGGGCTTGGCCTGCTGCAGAAACCAAAACTTTGGCAGACAGCAAGAACCTTTCTCATAGGGGCATTTGACAAGAATAGCATTGAAATCAGGAATATTTTAACAGAATGGAATGACTGGATGTAACCTAATATTTAAATGGTACATGTTTGAAAGAGCTCATATTGATGCATATCCAAATGCTGCATATTCTCACACAGACAAATTTGGCACTTTGAAGACTGAACTGGGAGTGGGGGGATCTCCTTCCTACCCTTACAATTTATGGAGCATCTCACATGCCAGCTTTCTTCTTACATAACATAAGGTGATAAATCTGCTTGACACAAATCAGTTATGGAAGAACACAAGCTTACAAAATGCATCTTCAACTCAAGGGCGGGATTCTCCCTCAGTACTAGATCAAAAGCTCAAGTTATAGTTGAGCTTTAATGAGAAGAAGCCTTATTTATTGGTGGTTGGGGCATAGGGCCAAGAAAACGTCTGTGTTCCAAATCTGTAGCATACCAAATTCTTTACAGTTTTGAACAAGTCTGTGGCTCTATTTCTCCATCACATAAATATGGATTGTAGTATTTGGTTACCTCAGAATAATATATATAGTCCTTTAGTGTTGTATTTAATAAACTCCTACACTATAGGTTTTGCCATCTAAATCTGAAAGTTTTCAGATCCCATTGAAAAGAATGCATGGGAAAAGATGTGAAGCAGAAAAATTAAGTGATTCTTACATTAGAATAACACACCTTCAGGTCTGATGGCTTATATAAAAACATCCATAAAGGGAGAGTCAGAGAGACCCTTGTTTCTCTAACTGGCTCAGCAATAGGAGAAAACCAAACAACCCCCAAATGACAGGCAACAAAAAAAGTTATTCCTTGATTCTTTCTGTGTCTGTTAGTTTCATTCACAACAGCTATTTCTTACAGAAAATTACGCCTTTGGCAAGCCACAGAGCCCCACACCCCTGAGGATCCCTTGCTCCGCACGCCTCTATCCCTCATGCTCCAGAGAGAGTGATTCCTGTGGGAACCCACTGGGAAACAACAACAAAGCCAAATATCAGTTTTTGAAGGAAGCAGCAGGCACACTGTGGCTCTCCATGGAGCCACAGGTCACTCCAGAGGGCACCATGGACAGGTATTAGTGCCGAGAGGAGGGAACACATCTGGGAGCAGCTCTGTGTGCTGTACCAAAAGCTCAAGGGCAGACTCCCGATGTGCATCCATGGACCACAGCCAGCATTCCTGCCAACCCACACGGGAAGAGAGGCTTTCCACTTTCCACCCTATGTAAATACAAGGAGACTTGGAACCAAGCATGACTTTCCCAAAGGACCTGCATGGTGATGCGCTAAGCACAGACCTGGAGCTAGGGATCTGGAAGATCTGGGAGAAATATCCGGTGTGGGCCGGCCAGACAAGTTATGCTCAGGCACTGAATTTCCAGTGGAGTACAAGCAGGTGCTAAATCCATACTGTTTGAATAACAGCCATGTTTGTGGTGGTGCCTTTCACACTGTATTACCTGAAACCCATCCAAGCACCACCATGACTGACATTCCGGTATCCTCATAAGGTAAGGGACCACCTCTCACAGCAAAATGTTCATGTGCCTTTTCAGACTTTGCAAGTTGAAGAGTCTCAAAAATATACACATGGTAAAATTTTACTGCATGCAGCAAAGAAGAGAAGAAATTTAAAAAAACAAAAATCCTTTCAAGTCTCAGACCATTTGCACTATTTCTTGAACAGTTTCTCCACTATGGAATAAGAAAAGGGTTTCTCTAAAGACAATCTGAATTATGAGTTCTCTTTCAAGTTCCAGTTGCTTATAGGCAAAAAAGTATGGATAGATGTGTTGTCTGTCAACAAGAAGTGAAATTAACTTGTAATTTCAAAGATGCGTGACCAACAATGAATTTAATCTGTATTCACTCAGTACTATGAATATTTAAGATGAGAGGAAAAACATGCAATTATGACAAAAAATAATTATAGTTAGAAAATAACTGGGTTTAGAACCATTTTAATCTTCAAAATTGCTCACCCTCACAACTACTTTCAACTTTATCTTAAACCCATTTCTAAAAATTTACAAATCCAGTGGAAGTGTTTGATAAGAAGAAAGTGATAAGAAGGAAAAGGAATGATGGCCAAGGGTCACATTAGTAGACAGAAGCTCAGGAGACTCACAGACTGTACTGCAATAGTCTCTATTTATAAAGACGATGCAGCCAACTTGCTGCACATAGGTATTTTGGAGGAAAGATTCTCACAGTCTGCAGGATAAAAATTCTACAGAAGCAATTAACATAACAGTAAACATACAAGGGAAGAAAAGGAATTAGGAAGTAATGCCTTTCTATATCTATACAGAACACAATAAAATTCCTGCTACTAATTACGATATTGGCATGAAAGTTATTCCCACTACAGTGTCAAAAATGTATATTTAATGGAAAATAGATTAATACAAAGACTTCTGAGGCCTAACAAATATTTCAAAGTCATGCCTTTTATTTCCAAAGCTGGGGCTATTTAAGTGTTTTTTTAGTTGTAACAGTAAGATTTGGGCAAGGTACAAATAAAGGTTCTAGACCAGAACAGCTTAATGAAATAGCGCTATTTATACTTTAAATAAAAGCAACAAACAACTTTGAAAAAGTACAGTACATCATATTTCAATGTGAGAAGCTTCTTTCAAGTTAAAACAGTAAGATCCAAAGTGGGAAACCAAGCCACAATTTCATATGTACCACCTGCTAAAATAAGACGAGGGTTATAGCCTAGAGTAGAGGACTCCCAAACTGAACAAATATTTTCCAACAATTCACTGATCATGCCATAGATTTAAACTACACGGAAAACTGAAGGGACAGAGAGATGCCTTGAGCCACATGCTGAAACTCAGTGAGGTTTTCCCCACCTCTGCCAAAGATTTCTTATGTTACCTTTGTCAAATGAACAACAATTATTTTTCCCAATACCCAAAATTCAAAATCCTCAGCCTGTATCATCAAAATTGTTCAGTAATTATTTGGTGATTGAAATACTGAGAAGATAAGCATAGGGAGCCTACTGCCATGGGAACATTTAAGTATGACTGTTCAAAATCTGAAACTGTAAAATTTTAAACATCTAAACTCCTTGTGTTGAGGCCATGAAAATTTCCTCCGTGTTTTGGTTTGTTGTTTTTTTTTTTGTTCCATTTTACTCTCTCTGCTAAACAAGCAATACTACTTTTTCTTTTTTATCTCAGACAGTCTTGTGTAATTAGACTATAAGAAGCTCAAGTTTTGCCTCTTTCCACACACATAGAAAGTGAGACAGCAGAACCATAATTGTGGGTGGAGTTTTCAAGCACAACTACAATAAAAATAGCACTCTACACTTTTCTGTTTATTACTTTTTCTTAAGAGTTACTAGGTATGAAGGAAATCATGTAAGGCATGTAATAAACCCAAATGTTTCAGTCTTGGCCCAAAAGATGAATAATTTGTAACTGGTTACAGAATATATGTTTTAGACAACATATTGTCTATATATTGAACTGCCTTGCAGAGGGGGAAAAAAAGGTTTTCTAAATACCGATGAACTTGGGTGTAGATCGGACAGAGCCTATGATAAGCTATAAGAGCATTCAAGGTAAACACAAAATGGTCCTAAGAGCATTTAAAATCTGTGGGAGCACAGTATTGACAGTGCTCAAATTGTTTCAAGTGGACAGTCTTGCCTATTATTTCTACATAATGCTATTACACACATAATAGCCATCTTTTCCTGATGTATTATATTTAAACAGGTGCTACTGTATTTACAGCATCTGTTTCTTCCTCAGAAGGAATTAGGATAGGGTGCTTCTACAGAAATTGACTAAAGGAAATTTATCCAACCTTTCTAATTTTTCCATTAAAACAATTGAAAAAAGAATCATATGCAAAATCATAGTCATACCATACACCAAGTTATGCAACTATGGAAAAATAAATCAAACAAAAAAACCCAACAAAGAGACCCAAAATCAGGTGCACCATTATTAGATTTTTTTTTCCATTTTTTCCTCTTAAGTCAGCATCACCTCCTCACAACTTCCCACATAAAAGCTGTAGGATAATTTTTGCTTCATCATTATTCTTCTTCCTTTTTCTCTCCTACAATAACTTAAATCAAGGAAATATCAATCAAGATACCACCTTTCAAAATATATTTTCATGTCTGAATTTGCATGTTCTGTAACATTCAGAAGTAGAGACCTGCTAAAAATGAATCCTCAATATGTATACACAAATCCAAGCAGGGAAACCATCATGGAATCTGAAACTGCAAGCCAGCTCTAGAAGAAAGCAATCTCTCCCAAGCCATTTTGAACACTCAGGTGCATTAATTTTTTGCAGACCATTCTGATCATCCTCCAGATGTTCAGCACACTTTGTCTCACGAGTGTTATCAAGTGCAACCTTAAGGCATTTTCAGTGGGGTTGAAAGTACATGGGAAGCAAACAGATCAGAGAGCTCTGTACAGAGAATGTTAAGGGTAAATTGCATTCATGTCACAAAGCATTTTCACTTTTTCAAGGAACCCAAGCTGCGGGCATTTTGCTGTCACTAAAATAAAAGATTTTTTCCTGAACTTCACATTTGAAGAACAGGATGTTAAAAAAACACATTACAAAACAGCGTCAGCAGCCACTACAATTTTTTTCAAATGTGAGGGGAAGGCATAAGACTATCTATTACAGATCGTATAAACCATATTAAAAAAAACCCACATCACCAGATACGGAGTTTATTCAATAGAATACACATGTACATGCCAAGATAAGTCTTTAAATTGTGTGAAGCTGCAGAAATAAGGGTAGGTCTGGTAAATTAAAAGTTGGGTCTTACCACTGTGCAGCTTGTGCTGGTCCCTGCTTTCTCACTTATCCCTTCAGTCCCTGGACAACTGAGAGAACTCATTTTATTTACAGTCTAAATTGTCCTCCTGTTGAGAAGGACAACATTGCACCTCTCAGCAGAGCAAGCTCAGTACATTATTTATAGTCCAATTTTAATTATTTAATTTTTCACAACCCACTGAGAGAAAAAAAAAAAAACCTAACCAAAAATACAAGCAACTTAATTGTCCCAATTTTTCCTCCTGCACACTTGGGAGGGAAATTCTCTGGGGTGTACTGTCTCAGGAATAAAAAAGTTAATGCTACCCCCAAACAGAAGAGCATGTGTGGAGGTTATCTGAAGAGTGTGATGTTTATCACCATGATACACAGATTGCTACTCAGTGGTCTCTGAACTGTTCAGGAAAAACTAAAACTCCCTTCACCCAGGTAGCTCTAAAACACATGGACCTACTTCTTAGACAATAGTATTTTGTTACAGAGGCAGAGTTATGAAATCAGCTCTCTTGTGGAGAGCCACCTTTTATGTAACTAAATCAAATCTTCAATCGTCCACACAAATAAATTAAGATCCCTTTTCCAAACTCTAGAAGAAGAATATTCACTTTCTTTTGTTTTGTTTTTATGAGATTGACAGTGTCCTTTTGTTTAGAAAAGAGAAGAAACACTAACCCAGTTTTACACATAATACATAAGCTGCAAAACAAATGTATTGATGCTTCCACCAAAATGTCTGTCTATATTTTTGTGAAATAGCAATTTTAAAAAGTATGAACTAAATACTGCTGAGCAATACTTGAGAACAAGGAAGTGCCAGAGAAGCTTCCAGTAAATTATGCAAGAACCAAACAATTGACCAGTTTGTCTACATTTAAACCAGAATAACTTTCCCTTTCTTCTACATTTCTGCTTCAGTTTAGTTTAAAAACTAAATGGAGTATTTTAAATGACACTAAAACCCAACTGATTTATGAACACTGTATAAATGACACCATCTTGAACAGGCCAGCACTAAAACATCTCATGGTGACTGGTTCGTGTCATTTACATTTTCCCCTCTGAGGGGAACAAAGATTTACAAGGCTTCATTTGAGTACTAACTTTGAATACAGAGACAAAGTGGCTTAAGTACCTTATCCTGAATGGATGAAAATTGAAACCCTTTCAACACTGCAAAGGCTTGCAGTACACACAAAATTTACAATTACTAATGACCAATTATCTGCTAATTAAACATAAGTGGCATTGCACCCTAACCAATGGCGGCATTGGGATACCACAACACTTCTCTATTCTAAATGGTAATTATAGCAAAGCTTAATGTAAGGCTGAGGAGGCAAAGTTTGAATATTGGCACGTAACTGCTTACAGCTGAGTAACAGTAAGTGCTGAGCCTGAAGAAAAAACACCCCATCTCTCCAGTCTTATGTCTTACCTGGACATTAGACATTTTAATCAGAATTTCAAGAAAGTATCTATATGCACTGGTGATCCAAAGCTGAAAGAGAAAACTTATGTCCACAATTTTTCCTGTTTTTTTCTTGTGGCTTGAGACTTTCTGGTTAATTGGTCCTTTTGATAGCTTGTCTCTTATTACTTGCTTTTTCCCTTCTAATAAACTTGGAAATTTCCACAAAATTCACACAAACCAAGTAGCACCAGACAGGGAGCCAAGTTCTCTAGTAAAGAGAAACGTGGATTTGAAAATGCAAGGACAGTTGTCAGATGCCTTAGCACAGTTTAACTGCAAAATTTGACATATATCTCAAAATAGCTTGTTTTATTACTTTTCAGGCATAAATTGAAATCTTCATAAGAACTTAATATTTCTCTATCCTAAAATGTCAGGCATTAGGAAAAGGGCTCAGATACCTGTGCAGCCTTCCTTCCATCCTACGTCATAACACAGAGCAGGAATGTTGTGTTCATGGACGGATGGAATGGCAGGAGACACCACCCAAGCAGGAAACCTGGACACTGGAGGCAAAAAGAAACATAAGGAAGAATGGCAAATCAACTTGTTGACTCTTGCATAAAAATGGGAATCTTTGGTTAGAGAATGCCAAGTGCAATAATTAGTCTAATAATTCTCTTTCCAAGTGGTTCACATTGTAGTGAAGAAATAAATAAACATTTCTTCCATTTCAAAGAAAACATTTTTTTTATTTCCATGGTATGAAATTCCAAACTTTGATATATATCCTGAATTTTTTCTCATAACAGGAGAGTTATTCTCAGAAGAAGAAAGTTTCTTCCAAAGTCTTGGAGCTATTCAGCTGCCTGAACTCTTCCCTTATTGAGTTTACCTCATATGAATTGTGAAAAGATCTCTCACCCATATGCGCATCTTTACTCTTGGGTGGAGTTTTAAAGTTATTCCTCATTTCTTCTACACAAGGGCAAATCACTTTTAAAATAGGCATTCTTTGACCAAAATCACATTAAAGAACAACATGCTCAACTGTTTCTCTCCCAAATGATGGAAAAATTTACAAGAAAAGGCAGAAGGAGAGAGAAATGAAGAAGAATCAGATAAAAGAAAGGTGTGAAGAAAAGCTTAAAGAAGGGGAAGCTATAGGGGCACAAGAACAATTAAGTGTGTATGTGTGTGTAAATAGGAGAAGCTACACAGGGGAAAGGGAATGGAAGAGAATAACAAGGAGTCAGTTTGTTTTGCTTGTAAAATATACACTGATTTTTTTTTTTCCAGGAATGATACTTCACAGTCAGCAGTAACTCTTTCTGAGTTTTACATGCTCCTTGCTTTTTCTATTTTTTCAGAGTTAAAATGCCAGCGTAGTTCCAATTCGAACTGATATCCCATGACCTTGTTAGTAGTCAGTACAGAGAATTCCTCTGTAGCATGGAAAAAAAAAATCTGTCTTTTTGTACCAAATCTGTTTTATGTCATGCTATAGTTTAACTTTTAACACAACTCGGAGACGATTAATGCAACAGCAAGTCTCCTAACTCAGAAAGTATCCTATATTTTACACTGGGGTTGCACAAAAACCCTCTTCTAAAACAGATACTGACAGAGACTAATAGATGCTGTAACTTAATCTCAGAACCCCAATGATGTCAAACCTCTTGAGCATCACATACAGTTTATGGTAGGGTATTATCACAATCCTTCAATGGAATTACAGTTTTGTAACTAATCTCTCCCTATCAGTTACACTACACAGAAACTGTGAAGTCCAAAGAGACCATAGGTGTGAATGATTGCACTTGAGTCTTTCCCCCCAACCGTATTTCTAAGCCCAAGAGTGATAAATGGCATGGCAGTTATAAATGGGCCATAGGGTCAGTGGAACTAAAAGCTGAGAGTTCAAAGAAAAGTCACAATTCTTCAGAGTTCAGCAAAAGGCCAGAGACTGATGTTGCAATGCTTAATGATAGATGGCCAGGGTTGTTACGCTCCAATTAGAGAAGATAGGAGATTGGCAAACAACCGTGGCAATGGGAATGCTGCAGCCTCAGACCATCCACAACACCTCACAGGTCTCTAAGTGTTACGGTTTTCCTGTATTAGTCTAAAATTCTTCATTGACAGAAGCTTAGCAGTCACAAAGAAACCAGCCACAAGAGGTTCTGGTAATACAGAAATTAATCACACAAATTTAACAGAAATCAGTCAAATCTACCTGAGTTCACAGAACGACTCTGAAGTATGAGGAGAGGGACTTTGTCATGAACAAGAGTTATCACAGCAGACTGAAGGCCAAATCTACTGACAATTTAGGTACCTAAAGTGACAAAAAATCAGGAACTAGAATTTAGGCACACATGAGTTCAAAAGGCTGATTCAGGAATAAATGTGTACCAGTACTTGAATCTCTGCCTGTGCCACTCAGAGAAGTGGAAGCTGAGAGAATCTTTCTTTTGTCGAAAAGGGATAATTTTTAGATCATTTTCGTAGGCATTGAAAGATTCCAGACACATACACATCTTCCAACACACTCTTACAATCCAAGTGAACACCCTTCACACCAGGCATGTTTTCCATCCTGCACTAGTGTGCACTGGTGGATCTGTAAGGATTGCCAGCAGGAGGACCCGGCCTTTTGCCATTCCTGTGCAGGAAGAAATGATAAGAGAATTCCTCATTCGAACTCCAATATTACTTCTACTTTTTAGACAACAGACTAATGTAAAAACAGTCACCATTGAAATGAGGCCTGAAACAAAACTCTTTCCTACTAGATAAGATCCAGATTCTAGAGAGACTATGTTGGAAAGATCTCCAGGCATCTCTAAAAAAATTTCCAGAACAGACTTTCCAAGTGTTTGTTCAGACTTGAAAGCACCAGATTCCCAGAATGTTCTTACTATGATCTTTTATGGTTGAATTTTAAGGACCACAGTCTAAAACTGATCACAAAAGCAATCACGCACTGCAATATACAGAAAAATTTGCATTAGAAATTAAATTACATGCATTTTCTACATCCTGCTCTCAAAAAAAGCTCCAAACTTAATCTTCACTTATTACTTTTTATTTTATCTCTGCAATAAAAACAAAGAAATTATTCTGTGTTGAGTATTTTTACATAATAGCTTGAACAGTAATGAACTAAAAAATAGATATTTATTTGTCAGAAGATTCTTAGAGACAGCACATGAGGAAATTTTGCATAAAACATCTATTCAGGTTGCCTGAAAATATTCTCCAGAGATGTATATCAGTGCCTACAATGAAATCACATAAACCAATTAATTGGTCATCCTCACTTTTGTATTATTGTCTTACATGATGGATTAAATGTCCTAGTAATGCTAAACCAATTCATCTATAAATTAATAACTAGGCCCCAAGATTCAAAAGAATTTGCTTACCTTTAAACACTAAAGTTGCAACAGGAATAGGAACCACTGTTCACAACATCCAGAACATTTCTTAACATTTTTTAAAATATCACTCTTCGACTTCCCCTATCAAATAGCTCATTACCATGGGACTTCTCCCTTGTTTTCAGAGCTTCACTAAAAATAGTATAAATGTTCTTAAAACATTCATAAGGCAGGAAATGGGGAAATTAATTCCCCATCTCATTCATATATAGAGACTGAACAAAGTTTCTTTATGTGCTCATGTAACATTTGCTAAATGAGTGCTCACCCCCTCATTATAAATACACAGTGTGCAGCAATTCAGTTTTTCACTGCAAAGTCACTACCCTTAGTTCATAAAGTTCCTGAACTACAAATTGTTGAAGGTTAGGAAAATAATCCTGGGAAGTTTTACTGTTTGCTGATACGCTACACTTTCTTCCTTCAGCATCCAGTGCTGGCAACTGCCAGAGATGTAACACTGGGCTCTGTGGTCCCAAGTAACCTTGGACTGGTTATAGTCCTGCTGTCACACACACTTGCACATGCAGTTAACACTGCTGCCTTTGTTCTCATATGGCAGAGAACTGCATTTACTGCACCAGGGCTTTTTTCCAATATGCTCTGGAATACATGCTCATCTGAGTGTCAGGAATATGTTTTCATCTATATGTATATTTTGACATTTTAAAATATTTAGAGGTAATTTTCCAAATAGGCCTGATTTAGCAAGAGGCAAGCCCAACTGATCTATAAATTCTCTGCAACTTAAAATGCAATAATTTAATTTAATTTTGTTGCAATCACTGGCTCCCCTTCTGAAGCATACCTGAACACTCACCTGGGTACAGCATAGGCAAATCTTGTTTAGTCTGATTTCTTAGTTTGGTTTGGAAGGGACCTTAAAGCTCATCTTGTTCCAACACCCCTGCCAGGGACAGGGACACCTTTCACTAGACCAGAACCCCAGGCTCAGAGCCCCATCCAACCTGGCTTTGAAAACTTCCAGGGATGGGGCAACCACAAGTCCCCTGGACAACCTGTTCCAGTGCCTCACCACCTACACAGCAAAGAATTATTTCCTAACATCAGATCTAAATCTACTGTCAGTTTGAAGACATTCCCCCTTGTGCTGTCACTACATTCTCTTGTAAATAGTCTCCATCCTTTTTGTAGGCTCCCTTCAGGTATCAGAAGGCTGAAATTAGATCACCTCAGAGCCCTCCCAGGCTGAACAATCCCAATTCACTCAGCCTTTCTTCATAGGAGAGGTGCTGCATCCCTCTAATCAACTTGGTGGCCCTTGACAGCAGTAGCACAGGCAGGACAGACAAGGAGGCATGGAACAGGTGGCAGCACTTTGACAAGAAGCCTGGAGTGGACAGTGAGGGAATAAAGCAAGGAGGAGGCAATGAAGAAGACAACAGAACAAGGCTAAAGTCACATGGATGTCTCGCAACAGACTGTTCTATAGGAGGACAGTGGGTCCCATTCACTGAAACTAGAATCAGTTCACAGAAGCCCTCTATCACGCAGTCATCTGCTATTCAGCCAGCCAATTTGTAGCTCATTTAGTGGGGACCACCCTAATTTTAGACAGAATTTTTTAATTCACTCTATGAGGAATTATATTTAAATTATCAGTACTTTGCCTTCTTTTACACTTCCCTCCTTCTCCAGTTCCCTCATTACCTCCACACCTTTCAGGGCAAAGCTGGGATCGCACAGACAGTCCAACTTGCTCCACACAACCCTGATTTCACTCCTTGCAGGTGATGGGAGCAATGCCTGGCATTTAGCAAGCATTCTGCAAGAGCTAGGAGGGAGGTAAGAGAGGGTCATATGGTCACATGCCCGTTTCACCCTGTCAGCAATACTCATGTGGTGTTATTACAGACTGCCCTACAAACTAACAGAGAAGTCCTGTGGAAGGTCAACAGTTAAACAACAACAAAGTTCTCATCAGGACAGAAAGGAAGGGATCTCAGATTTTTCCATTCATTCACAATTAATGGCCACAGATTCACTTCAGAGCACCCTGGCTCTCAGGACTCATCTGGCCTTCTCACACGTGATTTGCTCAAAGTGGGATTCTACATGACAGACAAACATTGTGTTCAAGCTGATCCAAAAGTGGATTCGTCTCAGTGATTCAGAAAGGGGTTTTGAACTGTGATCTCCAAGATCCCAAAGCTGTAATTTGATCACCACTTATTTTGGAGAAAGTACCTCTGGCTCTGCTGCAGCTATTCCACTCTGTATAAACAGTGCAAGGAGGCTGCCTGGAAAGCTGGTGGCTGGGGAGTTCTTCCACTCATGCAGGCAAGATGAAAATCTCAACATGAACCTCCGCTTCAGGGTAGGAGCTTTCACAGTGGTGTTACTTGCTACTTGACAGCCCAACCTTTTGTCTCCTCTTCCACTTACCCAAAGGGGCGGTCAGGAAGACTTCCTATGAATAAGATCAGGTTTCTTTAACTAGAAAATTTCCCATCAGCTCCACTCGTGCAAGGCAGAGCTGTGCAGGCATCCTGACAATTCCCACCTTAAGCAGTCTCCTGAAATAAAAGCCAGAATTCAGCTTTACGGAGGTATGGCTTCTCCCAGTCAATTTCAACCTGAGACAAAATGAGTAATTTTGAGAGCAAAGATCAACCTCACTTCAGAGTCTGGACATCAGAAACTGGCAATTGTTGCACGACAAACACTGAACTTTGAAGTCCTGCTCTTTCATTTAGTACAGCAAAAGTCCTTATCACTGACACTTAAACCACAGCAACTTTCCTCCAAAGTGCACATTGCACTGAAGCTCTCTTCCAAAAGACTGAACTTTTATCTTCCATTTTGAGAATACTCCTTGAAAAAATACAATTTTGCACTTCAAAAGAGACATTTGACTTGTCCTTGTCTCAAATGATTGCCCCTTACAGCCCTTGAGCAACTGCAGCTTTGGGAGCATTTCAAAGAGAAATGCTCTAGCATTTGGTATCAGCGAAAGTAGTTTGAGCTACTGTAATTCCCCATTATAATCTTCTTTGAAAACGTACTATCGCTTAGCGAGACACACAGCTTAATTTTCTCAGTCCTATTTTTAAGCTGTGGTACCTAACAAGGTTGATACTTAAGAAGAAGAAAAGGTGGTTTCATGCATTTCTTTTCATTAAATCTGAAGAAAATAATGGCTGTATCCATTTGGGGTAGAAATAGATAAAAACACCATTAAGTTCTTAAAGCTTGTGTTAAAATTCAATCTGCTATCCTCAAGAAAACGATCATTATCTTCCATCTTAATGAAATATAATGTGTGTGTACACTCATACATATGTATGCCAATGCACACAAACACAGGTTTTTCTTTTTTAAATTTAAGTGACAGCACATGGAAGCAAACATGCTTTGATGTACATACTTATGCTCTAAAATCATTTACCGTACTTGAAAGGCCAAAAACCCGAACAACAAAAATAAAATCCCAACCCCAAACTGAGAGCTATCAATATTTTTGTGCATTTCATTTAAAACACTTCATTATCCATTCTGCTTTCTATTAGGTTCTCAGATATGCTCCATCTGACTTAAAACCTTATAGCAAGGTTACCAAGAGGAACAGAATCAGGTCAGCACATTAAACTAGATATTTCTTTTACAACAGCTTCCAGGCAAATCTTCAGATTTTCCATGTTATTTACAAGGACATTAAGAAGGTCTTGTGCTTTCTACCTCACTGATTTATTTTTCCCATATGCAGATGTGGTAATTCTTTAGAAGCTGGTTAATTAAATATTCTAGCAATAACAGTAGGTTCTTGACAGACTAACTTTGATTTACCAACCTTATAAAAAGGCTGTCCTCACCTTTCAGAATCTGACTTTACTATGGGATGTGCTAAATGAGAATAATAATGCTTAAAATAAATTAGCTTAGAAAGTTATTGTCTGACACCCTAAGATATGGCTGCAAATACAGTAAAAGCTTTTACATAAGGATTTGACAATTTGTTATAAAATATTTATGAAAAGTATTAGTAATACCAGGAGTACCAAAAGTTAAGCTATTATTAGAAATTACTTGCTGATAAGAGATGCTCTTAAACAGACACCTACTACTTTTGTCAAATTCAATTTGCAAAACAGCAGTACACTCCCACACAGTTTTGCTAAGAGATAAGGGAAAACAAGATCTTCATTCAGATAGATCTCTTTTTTTAGTTTTTTAACTAGTATCTATTTTGCATTCAAAACAGGTCTAGGTGTTTTTCGAAACACCACTATATTTAAACAAAACTATAAGTATGTACTGTAAGTATGAATCAGTATGAAGGTCCAAATGTCAAATTTTCTTCTATTCTGTTTTCACTTGGACTGTGGACTCTCTTTATAACCTTGATTTGATACAAACTACAGAACATCTGGAACCACATGTGTTTTCTTGACTTCCTTCATGCTGGATTTAAATATTTGTATATTTAATATTTGGATTTATATATTTGTATTTTAACTGTACCGTGTGGTACATGATGTAATACATTATTACCACTAGAAAAATTGTCAGAAACCATCTCCTGTGTATCCTGCCTGCCCTTTCCAATCTTCTTCCTTCTGCTGCAAAAGACTCTGATTCACCAGGACAATTAAATGTTAGATGAAGTGTGCTGTAAGGTGTGAACCACATGATTCCCCTCTTGCAGAGAGCTGTAGGTTGTTGTAAGAAAGTTTTAAATAATAACTGGGGGTTTGTATCATAAGCAACTGATAAATCTGGAGTTACCCATTCTCCTCCGTTTATTGTTAGAGGCAACAGTGTTATTGTTTTAGGTAGTGAATTCACAGGAGAATTAATTGCTTGCAAAAGCTTTTAGACAAGAAGAATCCATATAGAAAAAAATATCCAGGTAATATCAGATTTACATGAGATGAAGAGCAAGTGGCAAATGCACCAATGTGTTCTGAAAGACACTTAGGTAAAACTAGAAGCATGTTCTTCAAGAGGCTATTTCCCAGGAGGGTGATATTTCTGTGTTTACATATTCCATCAGGCCCAGCAAAAAATTCAAACCTTATCTACACTGTAACAGCATATGCAATTAAGGAACATGTTCTATAGGAAAGATGTTAATATTTGTTTCCTTAAATGCAAATTGGAAAGCTGCAGTTTTTCACATCAGATAATGTCACACCACCAGTCAGTCATACACACAATCAGATTTTATCTATCAGTTTTATCACCAGACTGGCAGGATCCAGAATACGAGTACTGGAGTCCTGCAAATAATGATGACAAACAAATCCCAGCACTCTTGCTGCTACCTAAACATGCTCAGCAGCTTCCACAACTGGACACTAACCACAGGACCAAACTGGGACAGTCTCCCCTAGGCTGCTTTTGTTTAGGAAAAATACTGTTCTTCAGTTACTTCAATTTATATAGCTCAACAAACAAATATTAACATTCTTCCTACAAAACTTAATGGCACATTTGTATCACAGACACCATTAGCTTGCCTGGAAAATCCCTTAGGAAAAGTCTTACCTTATGTTGAGGAGACAAATTAAACCCAAGTTTGTAGTTTGAGACTTTCTTTTTTCTTCTAAAGATGAATTTATCTCTTTTCAGTTCAGTACCTCTGTGCTCTCTTCTGACCTAATTTTGTCTGTGATAAATGCCAGAGTTTCAGTGGAGTCACTTGAGCTCCTGTAAGAAAAGAACTGAAGTAAAAAAATGAATGCACTCAACATTCCTGCTCTGACAGATTGCTTGACAGGACACTAAAAGCCTTGCAAGGCTATAAGTGAGGTAAAGCCCCAGAACTGCCATTCTTTTAGACAAAATTGTATTTCAGTTTTCTGACAATTATTCTGTACTAACATAACGAAGTTAAAGCTCATTCAGACTAAGCAGATCTACAATTTGTACAGGCCTGATACAGGCTGTTTTGTAAGAATCATTCCAAGGGTATTGCGTGACCAGAAGACATTCAAATTAAATTTCAGCCTTAGTTTAGACAGGAGAAGGACAAAAAAATGCTTTCTACTGAGAGGGACTGCAAAGCATAGCTGGCAAAGAAGTTTCTCAACTTAACTGCTCTCTGTTCCTCCCCTACCCAAACACCTCCACCTCCTTGTTGATGGAGGGTCAGCAAATTGCATGGAAAACTGAGCTCATTTGCACCTGCTCTTGCAGAAATGGGCAGAGAACAGGCCAAAGAGGGTGCAGGGAGGCTTCCAGTCTCAGCCCTTCTGGTGGGATCCAAAGGAGCGTCAGAGGACCTGGACAAAAGCCCACATTGCAGGATAAGGTAGGCAGGAGAGCTCAGACCCCTCAAGTAAAAACAACACTAAAAGGGCTCTACTGGCCAGAGCCAAAAGCTCTTCCAGCCCCATATTCCTCCCAAATACTAT
This sequence comes from Pardalotus punctatus, assembly GCA_013400915.1. Taxonomy (NCBI): domain Eukaryota; kingdom Metazoa; phylum Chordata; class Aves; order Passeriformes; family Pardalotidae; genus Pardalotus; species Pardalotus punctatus. Next base: position 43,788 of record VZTX01022775.1, on the reverse strand, counting down.
CCTAGGGGTAACACAGGCAAGCACACCATGATTTTTGCTCTACTGTTTGCTCCCAGCTTCCAACCCCCTGCAGCCTTGGGGCTTACAGAGCCAGCAGGTGTTTCTTTCCAGGGCTACAGCAGGTCTAAAGCCATCCTGGATTTATAGGACTCATTTATCTCCGCCTCAACAAGAGAAAACTCCCTCACAGAACAAAGACTTCATCTGGAGGGGAAACCTGAAGAAATTAGATCAGATAATCTCATCACCACAAAACATATTTAGGGAGAAGAGTCTTTCTCTGGACACAGAACCAAAGCATGTGACACCTTATGAACCACTTGGTGGGGGGCCAACAATTAAACAACATGAGGCTATATGTTACACAATCTTAAGCCTTAAGATTATTAATAAAAAAATTATTAAATGTTTGCTTATAGTAGCAATTTAACCAAGTTGGGCTATTTTGATACCATGATCAGGTTTACTGATTCACTAAAAATGCTCCAAAGAAGTTTAAACCTCCCAGAAATAATGAAAATATATTTTGAGATGTTGGTTTGTTGAACAAGTAAATGTTTTGTTAGGTAAGAGAAAAGGATGCCCAGTTCCATTCTGTATTAGCAAAAAAACTCCGTAAGATACTTTATCTGAAGCATATGAGAACTAAAACTGGCCGTTTACACAGCTAACAAACAATTTTCTTAGAAGATGAGCAAGAAAATATTCATCAGAAAAGGAAGTTTTTCTCTATTAAAACTGCTCCATTTTCCCTAGCATCTCCTCAGTCCTCTGGAAAAAAAAACAAAAACAACAAAACAAAACAAACCCAAAAAAAACCAAACCAAAACCAAACCAAACAAAAAAAACCCCAAACAAACAAACAAACACACAAATAAAAAAAATAAACCAAACCCTTTTATAAGGAATAGGATTGTCAGATTTTTGAACTAGTAGTAAAACACAATATTGTAGACATATTAAGGTTATGGTGTTTCCTAAGCCTATGTGATAAAATTCCTCAATGTCTTTAAACAATTGACTGAGGCTCTGGAAAGTCAATATTTAGAAGCATATTTCAAGCCTGACTTTTAGATGCCCAAGTGAACAGTTAAAAAAAAAAAAGTTTTAAAAATCTATATTTAAAACACTACAGTCACAGCTCCTCTGCACTCCATTATTGTTAGAAGATAGGTACATTCACATGAACACCATAAAATAGCACACCCATATTGTTTAGGTATTATCAAAACTTGCATATCTACATACAAGGAACAAATTTATGACAGCATTTATAGATCACATTCTTGTTTTTGAAGGAAGAGCAGACAGTTTCTATATATCCTATTACTTAAACATTTCTTCATCTCCTAGAAAGTATTTGGATTTTCAAAGCTTTAAGGAAATTTAGTGTTGTTCCCCAATGTCAATGATGCTAAGGTGTTTACTGAAGTAGTGTCTCTTTTGAAAGTTTACCTTAAATTAAAAAGAAAATGTGAAAGGCATGGACATAGATGTAGCAATCACTAATACTCATACTTCACCGTCCTTCTCCATCTTTTTTATAGTATTCAAATATCTAAGCCAAACAAAAACAACCTGGTCATGTAAAAATTTATAATTAGGAGAAAGACATCTGTAAAAAACAAAACACAAAACCAAACAAACAACCCTCCCAAAAAACAAACAAAACCCCCCCAAAAAAAACCTAAACAAAACCAAAATAAAACAAACAAACAAAAAACAAAAACAAAAACCCCCAAAACAAATCACAACCCCCCAAACAAACAAAAAAAAACCCCACCAAAAAAAAAGGTGAGGTATGACCTGGGCACCCAAAAGTATTTTGAAGTAATGAGAGTTAAAAACCTCAGTGCTTCATTCATTTCTGACAGCAAAGTAATAGCATTTATCTTCTAATGATCTTTTCTTACAATGAGAAATACAATGTTGTGTAAGTAATAGATAATAGTGATCAGAGTGCCAGCTACAGAAAACACAGCAGCAATATATCCATAGTTTCTTACCGCTGTTGTTATACATTTTCCTAGTTTTGGCACTCCTTTTATAAACACTTTTTAGCTTGTGCTTGAATTATTCTGGCACTTAATTTTTTTCCTCAAAGTGCTGAAAAGATTTTAGAAAAAGCAGTTGGGACTGTACCAGAGAAAGGAAAATAAAGTCATGTTTTACACGTGTCTAATGTTGCTCTCTGCCTTCCACAATTATAGAAATAACGGGATTTCCAAAACTAGGATTCAAAAACTGCGCGTTTCCTCCACTTCCAAACCAAGCCGGGCATTTAGGTCTGAGGACTGGAGGAGGGATTTAAAGGAGTACATTCAGCACTGTTTTGTAAAGCAAAATGGTAACAAAAACCTCTGTCAATATTACTATTATTACTTTACAAGGAGCACCAGAGCAGTTGGGACCAAAAACTATCAGGGCAAAAGACTGCTAAGCCCCATCTTCCTTACTCATCCATCCCACAGGAGTCCTGGTGAGGCAACGAGCCTTACTATTAATTGCAATTACTATTACTATGATTATATTACTGCTACCAGCAATTGTGCAGCCCAGTGCCAAAGATTTTTTTGCAAGGAAGCATCCACTGCCTAAAAGCATCTCCTGTGAGCCTCTCTGGTTTCTGCAGCACCATCAGTTCCATGCCGGCAACTCTTGATTCAATTCTGTTTCCCCTCAGCTTCTCAAGGATCATGGGATGGGAGCTGTCTGTTGTGGATTTCTTTATTCCACCTGCTCCCAAGAGGAGCTTGCACAGTGGTTTGATTTACTATGAGACGCTGAGAGTAGCTCAGCTGGGCAGAGCACGGTGTTAATAACACCAAGGTTGTGGTTTTGATCCCTGCATGGGCCATACATGTAAAAGGTGGACTTGATGATTGATCATTTTGGGTCCCTTCCAACTCACAATATTCTGTGCAATCTGAAACAGGACTAAGAGGACTGGAAGACAGCTCATTCTGACATGACTGATGAGAGAAAACCTCATCCCCTCTTCTTCCTTCAGGAGAAGTGCAACTAAATAAGGACTAAAAGCTGGATCCTAGGACAAGCTGACACTAAATGGTCATTTGAGTAAGGCTGTTTTGCATTGGTATCCAAGTCGCTTCTGCTGTTTGTGCAAACATTGATCCATGGTAGCCATGCAAAAAGCCACACACAAAACACTTCTGACCTCTGGAATCTTACAGTTCACTCAGAACACAAAGGCTTCAACAGAGAGGAAAAACAGCACAAACTAGAAGCCAAAAATGATAGCTTAAGTCCACTTTTATCTTTAGTATTTACCCCTCAAAATAGCTTTTTGAAGTTCCATTTAGCACAGAACTGGCTAATAGGTGAATAATTCCCTACAGTGCACTCATTCCAATAGTTTTAATATTAGCATAATAAAGCTGAATTTTAATTGACTTTGACATTACAGTTACCCTGAGTCTTATTCTGCTTTCAACTAAATAAGTAACATTTTCCTTATAAAGCAGCAATATTATTCAAGACTTGTGGTGTGAACATATCAGCTATCCTGGGTAACAAACATTCTGTAGAGTGTTGGCTCCACATAGCACTCTAAAATCTGGACACTTGCATTTGACCTATGATCTCTATATATTTTTTCGATTTCTTCTATGCTTTTTATATGGTTCATTACTTTTTACTTTTGAAAGTGATTTTTAAAAGAACTAATTTTTCAGAAGTCAAAACAAGCAAAAAAAAAAATCTTTAAGGCTGTTTTAAGGTTGCATGTTTGCAGAGGTCCGAGTAGCTTTGAACTAAAATATTGATTAGCAGCTTTCAAGGTGGAACTACCAAGCCCTTGCAAACAAATCTGCTTGATTGGCAGCCTACAGCCATCCAGAATTTGTTAAAATGAGAGTCTGAAGGGTTTTGTATTTTTCTGAACATACAGCATATTCCATTTTCTCCTTTGTGGAGGACGAATCATAATAAACACACAAACACATGCACACATATATGTATATTCATACACAAACATTTGTGCCAATCCCAGATTACACACAGCAACTGTTCTGTCTGTTCTACAGGAGGAGCAGATGAAGACTGACTTGATAGCACATAATCAAGACATTTTTTTTTCTTAACATATTTTCAGTTTTCCTGAGTGGGAAAGAAGGAACATTCAACCAGCTTCTCTAGAAGCTTGTGGTTCTAGAAGGAAGACTCAGCACCCCAAATAGAAACACAGTCTTTAAACACATGTCCTAGCCTTACTCTTCTTTTATTTCTGCTCTGCTTCCTTTCCATACACTGGGGAAGACACATCTTTCTCCACTCTGTCTTTTAAACTTAAAAGATGTTCAAGATCATTATTCACTCTTACCATCACTGATTTTAGTAGAGTAACAGCATAACTTTTGTCTCAGCTGGGGTTTCAAGAACGTATTCTAACACAAACCAGAAGGTGATGATGAGACTACACATCCCCAAGTCTTGTGTCCCTCCCTGCTTCAAGTGAGTGTCAGGTCCAATTGCTGCAGGGCTGTGTTTGCTCTGGGGTACCTGCTCATAAACCACAACTTGGCTCTTCAAAATTGAAACCACATTTCCAAGAAGTGTATAATCAATCTTTCAGGGGAGGAATAGGGCAGGAATCTATGTTTCATGCTTTTATAACCCCTCATGACAACATATCACATTAAGATTTTTTCCAAGTGTGCGTCATTTCAGACCGTACAGGTCACAACTACATATTCCCAGTGAGCGTTTCCATTACAGCATAAACTCTGCTGAATGAACCACACAGAGCACTTGCAAGCCTTGATATGTGAGGCAGGGGATAGCATTGCACTATGTTAGTTTTAACACATGGGACAGCTAATCAGTTCAGAAATCTCCCAGGATATTCTAGAAAGAGTTTAGCAACTGCAAGAACATGGACTATAATGGCAAAAAAAAAAATTTACTGTACATTTTGGTTCTGCAACAAGGCATCAATATAGCTGGAAATAATGTAAGGGCAGGCAAAGTACTGGGCTTTTTGAGTTTATATTAAGAAATTACTCATTTTATTTTACTTCTTCCACCACATAGGTACTCCATTAAGAAAAATTCCATATCTGAGTCTGCAATTCCATAGCTACAACTTTCTCACTCGAAGTGGAACCTGGCAAATTTGCATAAAAAGAACAACGATAAAAGAACCAAGTGTTATCACTGAGTGTTACTACTGCATGCAATAACTCTATCCTTGACTTCTGGCAAACTCTCAATATTTCACAGTGAATATGATGTGCAGCTGAAGAAAGTTCCTGATGCTTCTCAGCAAAGCATTTGGAAGCGGAACCATGGAAAAAGCTCAGCACCAGAAGCATGACATATTTCCTTCTGTTCCATTCTAGACAGCAGGCTGGCAGCTGGGGACTGCTGTCAGCCCTGGAGCTTTGAGCAGTGACAGAAGTCACCAGGCTGGCAGCCCTGTGACGTGCTGCCAGCAGGGCACGGTGTGACATGGCTGGGACCATCAGGCTGAGCTTTCTGGAGCAGGTAGAGCATCAGCTTTGCTCCAGACAGCAGCAAGGAGAGCAGCAAGCACAGAGCAGCTGCTGTGTTAATTAAATCCATCAAACAGAGGCTCTTTAGCATGAACACAAACGGCTCAGTGCTGGCCTCAGGTCTCCAGCTCTCACAGAGTAACTTAAAAGCCATGGAAAAGTAATTATGATGGCAAGAAAGAAAAATGTAATGGGTGTTGAGATTTGGGGGGTTAAAACTCCTTTTTATATGAAAACTGAATATCAGAGAGATTTTCTGCTGTACATTGGCTTCTCTTTCATAGAACAACTTTGAGTAAACACACATCTATCTTCTTTCTTGCCCAAATGATCTCATACACTGCACATTGGGAAAAAAAGAAAATTTCACAAGTCCTAAAACATATGGGGTAAGGAGAAATGACTGCAGCAAAGCTCTTATAGACATGCAACAATGACACAAATTCATCCATCTTTATAACTTTGATCACGAGTCACAATATCTAAACATCTCAGGTTATCTCTGACATGTTCATGTCGTGCTATCTGGGTCTTGCACACATGGGATTGAGCGGCACAGAACAACAAACACCAAGAACCTCTTAAATTCATCAAGAATTAAAAACTCACCAACGGAGCTGGTCCAAAAATTGTAAAAGACTATTCATACCTGCCAATATGCCCAGAAAACAATATTATTCTACTTTGTAGTTTTTCACATGCACGCTGCCCCTTCCAATTTGGCCAGTCATTCTCAGTACTCTGTAATGTACATCTCAGGGGGAACCCCTTACAGTCTGTGGGATGACGAAATATAATATATGCCACAGGAGGGGCAAACATAAAGGCAAGATAGCATCAAAGGAGAAAAAAAACCAAACCACTCTCTTTGTGCGAGTTTTATTTCTTCTTCAGCCTCCTGGTAAAATCCCAGCTGGTTCCATGAGCAGGATGTGATGGAGAATGTAAGGCAGCAGCTACTTGGCCATGCTGAGAACCTGCACCAGCTTCCTCTCCTGCACCCCTGCCATTGCAGAGCAGGGACACAGAGTTTTCCCTGCCCTCCCTTCCCCAAGGAGCAACTCAACCCTGCCTGCCCTCTGCTTGTCAGCCCTGCAAGTGGAACCAATAGCTGGCTGCACATTAGCTCAGAACATGCTGACATGCCACTCTGGAAAGCCTGTTTAAAAGGTTAATAACTTTTTAAATCCAATTAGAGGGCCTAATTAACTAATGCAATCTTTGATCTGCCTACTGAATCTCAAACTAGGTGAGCACAATAAAGATTAATCTGCTCTTCATTCTTTTGCAGCAAAGAGGATGCTGGAGCCTCTGAATGTCTCAGTTTTCAGGTAGGCACTGGAATGACCTGAGCAAGTTCACATTTGAACTTCAGAAGAAGTTCAAATCCAACAAAAAAGCTCAAGCCACAAACCTTGTGTTCCATTGTCATGATATCATGCTGCTGATACTTCAATCCTGACAAGCACTGCCACACATGCTATTTTTGCCATTTTTGGGCACATGAGGTCAAAATTATCTGATTTGCTAGGAACAGTAACAGTAAAAAACATGGTACCCAAAACTTTAGATGGCAATTTTATTTCTTCACTCAGGTATCTCTGTGGGACTTTTCCTTTGTGACCTTGACTAAGCCAGATCATCTTGTATTCACTGTTGCTTCTTCACATGTACACACTTCCAAACAAGCAAGAAACCCATCAGTGAGATACTAACCCACTAACTAATTAGCCATAAACCTGCTCTAGGCATCCAACTGAAACCTCATTTCATAAGCTATTCTTTCTTTTTCCTGCTAGACATCACTAGCAGACGTAAAAAGTAAATATATAAATAAAATTAGTATTTTCACAGAAATTTAAGCCAAACCAAAATAAAATAATCTACAACAAAAGCTCCTGAAAGTTTCCAGTGTATGGCTATCCTGAATTTCCCATTTACGTGCAGCCTTAAGTTAGAAAGACTAAATTCACAATGCATCAGATTACTTTTAAACGTCTGCTAACAAACTATCCTGAATTCTCTTGTTCACAGGCACATCCAAATCTCACAAAGCCCCACTGATTTTCCTAGGAATGCTTCCTGGGAGATGGTACATCCTGCCAAAACCATGGCACTGGTACCAATGACAAAGTGCATTTCAGAGGAAAAGGACCAGTTGCTAAGAGCACCACCCCAGGCTGTTTTAAATTCAGAAAGCAGATTAGTATGAATAGCCACAGGAACTGCAGCCATTGGAACAAACTACTGAGAGACGCTGCCTGTCCTAAAACAGTCCCTCATCACGTCAGGCCAAAGAAAGAAAGAAATTATCCTGATTTATGTGAACACACCGCTAAAAGTGTAAAATTATTTTCCCTTGCTGCAGATTTGAGAGAAAAAACAGCCTCCACGAGACCTCTCCGGAGCCTTTCTGCCCCGGCAGAGCGTTCACTGCAGGAAATATCAGGTGTCTAAGTTTATTTCCACCTCCTCACCGTGTCCTTAGGGGCTCGCAGGCCTCCGGGGCTCCCTCAGGAGCAATCCCCGAGCCCGGCCCCGCACGGAGCGCGGGATCCCGGCCCGCAGTGGCGGCCGCGGCCCGGCAGGTGCCGCTGCGGCCCCGCGGGAGGCCCGGCCCGGCCCGGCCCTGCCGCGGCTGCCGGGGACGGGAACGGCCCGGGCTGGACGGGGG
>VZTX01022775.1:0-34711 GCA_013400915.1 Pardalotus punctatus | reverse complement strand
CTGGGCTGGACATGGCCTGAGACACCGGCCCGGGCTGGACGGGGGCTGAGACACCGGCCTGGGCTGGAAAGGGACCTGAAACGCCACCCAGTTCCACTTTCCTGCCACGGGCAGGGACAACTCCCGCCGGACCAGAGTGCTCAGAGCCCCATCCAGCCTGGCCCTGTTAGCGATGGGAGTGCACAAGCTGCTTGGGCAGCCCGCTATTCTCATCATCCAAATCCAGACTTAAGTACTTTCAGTAAATATACAGAGACCGAAGAAATTCACTGTGTTCCAGAATCCTTTTACCCTGGAGGTCCCCACAGCATCCCCAGATGGCAGCTGTGTCCATCGCTGAGGGAAGCATTCCTGTTTGTCATGGAGCACAGCAGAGACACTGAGCAGCCCGTATTCCCCGGGACAGTGCTGCACCAGAGGCTCTGAAGGGATCACTGCCAGCATTAGGCTCTTCAGAAAACATTAAAAGTATGACAGGCATAAAAGCAAACTAACCCTGGCCCAGACAAACCCCCAGGCTCTGTAAAATCTGCAATATAAAAGCATTGTCAATAGCACAGAGATTCTGTATATTCGCAGAATAAAAGTTGTCCAAATTAATGCATTCATTTAAATTTATTTCCTATGCACATCAGAGGAAAAGCTCAACATGTTAAAAAAAAACCAACTAAAAAGTATGTACACTGCCACTGAGGACTCCAGTGACAACTTCCAGATTCTTAGTTTAAGGAGATGGGCCATATAAGATAAGAAACAGAAACTTTTAAAATATTGTAATGCCGTAGGTAAGAGCTTGGTCAAGACTGAACTTCAAGTATTTTAGTTGCATCTGACAGGGACGGATGAGGTCCCCTCTCAGCCATCTCTTCTTGAGGCAGAACAGGACCAGCTCCCTCAGCCTTTCTTTGTAAAAGCTCTTTTGCTCCAGTCCCTTCATCATCTCTGTAACCTCTGCTGGACCTGCTCCAGGAGCTCCATGTCTCTCTGGTGTTGAGGAGCCCAGAACTGGACACAGCACTCCAGATGTGCCTGACAGGGCTGAGCAGAGCGGCAGGATCACTCCCTGACCTCCTGGCAAGGCTCTTCCTAATGCACCCCAGGACACCATTTCCCATCTTGTCCGCAGGGCACAGAGCCTTTTTGTTTATTCCCTAGACATGATGTCGTGACAGGAGATGTATTTTCTTACTGGGAACTTCTTTCCAGAGGAAGCACTACTAGTGAAGGGAAGGACTCACATCCTGCAAAGACCTCTTTGTCAGGGAGATGAAATATAAGCAGTGACTATGGAAATCTGAAAATGCTGTAAAATCTGAAGGAAGGAGTCACTTTGCCATGACTCAGTGAGTCAATCACAATGTAGCTGAGTACTCAGTGAACTGGATTCACTTGAGTGCAGGTTTAAGACAGGATACTCTCCTTCACTGTTTAGAAAGTAAGGCCATAACTTCCCTTATCCAACAGGGCTTGTACCATAGAAAGGAAAGGCTCAGAAGGGACTTGAAGTAAAAATGAGCTTGCAGGTGTGACACTGCACAGGGGTGTCACTACACAGGAGCATGGCAAAGCTGGCACTCAGCTGAGGAAGCAAACGGCTGAGACACTCAGCTGGTGACAAGGAGGGGAACAGCCAGGGTGCAGTGACTGCAGTGGAAAAGATGGGGTTTGGCCCAACTGTTTTCAGCTCTCTCTATTCCAAAAAAAGGCATGTCGGTCCCACTAAGGTTCCTGTCCAAAATACACCCATTTCACCTCTTCTACAGGAGGGAGCCCCACTCCATCATTTCTCATGGACTAAGCCAGTTTTGCCTACATTATTGAGAAGCACTGAGTCTCCTCTGGGCATAGAGCCTGTGGTTAATCAAACACAGGAAGAGGGAATGAAGCCACCTGCAGAAATCCTGATGGAATATCTCTGTCCACTCACACCTGAGTGTCTCTGTAGTTGACAACACCTGTCATGTCTTCTCTGAACTCTGCAGGGATCAAACTCCACAGTACTTTCCCTCTGGAAAGAGGTGTTAAACTGCAGTACATAGAAGCCCTCAACATTTACTCATCATCCAGCACTTCCCTGTAGACATTCTTTGAACAGCACCCTTTTACAGACAGCTTGTGAACAGCATTTGCAACAACTCACACACCACTTATAACCAAGTTAGTTAATATTAATAGCAGAAATAACTCAAGACAGATTAGTTTAAACCTGGCAGTATTGCTAGCCTCTCTTCCTCTCTTAGCCAGAGCTTACCAGTATTTGGTATCTATCTTAAACCTCTTGTAGCTCTCTTTGCCACGTAACCGATCTTTTCCTTGAAAAAAAAAAACCAAACCCAAGCAATCAACAAAATTATAGTCTGCCCTGAGCCCACTACTTAGTTTCAAAAGTGCCTCGGCTGGGGACAGCAGGGAGTTAACCAGGTAACAGCATAGACATAACTGAGGATAATTACTGCAAAGTTTCACAACTTCACTGAACTGACAGAAAATTCCCATCAGAACGCATCATATTTTCTTGCTTAACAACAAGAGCTGACATCAGGCATTTACAAAACAAGCCTATATAAAGAAAACATAAAATTACTACAAAGCAAATAAAAATCCACAATAAATACTTTTCAATCAGTATTTTCAGCTGTGTGCCTACTGCAGGAACAAAGACAGGAGAACAAACATGCTATCCATGCAAGTGCCCTCTCAAATGGATTGTGACCAGTTTGAACAGTTACCAGATCTTACCTAGAAACTTCTACTTTCTTAGAAAAGATACACAGCATTCCTAATCTTGTGGGGAACTGTGTCGAGGGAGAAATTATTTGATTTTACTTTGTCATTAAATAGAAAACATTATGGCACTTTTCTGTCAACTGCAACCAACAGGTAATTAACTCTGTCACCTTCCATTTCAAACCAATTCACAGAGCACAAAGCCCCACAAAATCTCTTAAAAAAAGTCCAAGTAGCACAGAGATGTCACAGTCTCCAGTGGAGTAGAACAATGGCAAACAAATTCAGTGCGGTTTTAGTTGCTCACTGCAAAGCATTTGAATAGCAGCCTTAAACTGGACCAAGATAAGGGGGAAGGGGAGTAAATTCCTAAAGCAGAGTAGTATAAACTCTTGTATGCAAAGAATGTTGAGAATTACATCCTACAGAAGGAAGCTGAAGTGACATATCATCTGTTCAAGCATCTTGCAACAACCTCATATCTAAAAATCACCGTCAGGTGAGGGTGGTACAAGTGCCAGTGCCAAATATAATGACAGGTCTTAATCTCATGCTGAAAAGTATTGGAGATGACAAATTTTCCTTCAGAAATTCAAAGAGAAATTAATTGCATTTCAAAACATAATGTAATTGTTCAAACAGACTAAGCAAGGGAGGGAGGAAATAAGAAGTTTTTTGAACATCCAAACTCAGACTTCTCAGAACAATATTATCTTCCTGGAGGAATGGGGGGGTTATTTGATTTTGAGGGGACAGGTTGTTTTTTGGTTTTGGTTTTGTTTTTTTTTTTACTTTCCAAACAAAAGTTTCATAAGCAGATTACAAGAATGTATTACCCTGAGCTATTAAAAGGTACAAGTTTTTCAGTTTCACAAATCAAAGTTCCTTACAAAAGCCAAACACTCCACCCTCTTCTCTAAGAACACAGTAAGTTTTCTTCAAATTGCATTATGTAACAGTGACTTCTTTGCTTAAAACTTATTTCAACAAATGATTTGTTTTTCCTAATCCATATAAAAGTTTACTATGTTTACATAGCAATTCCCTCCATCTCATGATCCTGCATTACTGATAATTTTAAAAAGTAATCCCTCTCCAAACTCCAACAGGTTTCCCAAGCCCTTAGTCCACATTCAGCTGAAAATTTTGCTTTTACAAATTAAAGGTCACAGACAAAATGCAAATTTTGTTTCTTGAAGAATATCTACAGGAATTACTGCCCTTTGCCTATTGCCTGTATACCACAAAGTACAAATGGCACCAGGAAACTTTAACACAGATAACAAAGCACATACGGTCCTGAACAGTGATAGGAAACACCCAGACACAGAACACAGACGTGGGTAGGGACTGCAGTTACCAGCTGAAATCAGCACAGCAGGAAAAGCTGCTTTTTGCCAGAAGTTATGTTTGACTGCAGTTTTAATAATTCAAGACAAAATATAAGGATCAGGGTAAACTGAAGTAATGATTATTGGACAAGAACCCTCTGCAAAATTTCGTAGACCTGTACAGTGCCAAGATACAGTGCACAAGACAGCCCTCACACTTCTAAAGTGCTCAGTTCAGAGAATGCTCAGTTAACTCAGGCGCCAACAAATTATTTCCTTCTTTTTTCCTTTTTTTTTTTTAATATGCCAAGACATGGTACAAAAAACCTCTGCAGTTTAGTGAGCTAAACTTTGGCTAACTATCCATAACTTCCCTCTTCCAGGCTTTCAGATGCTGAGCTGCCAGACAGTATGTGTGTGGATAGTATTATCTGACCCACAGATCCTGCACAGGCATTTCCAGGAAAAGCAAGACAAAAACTGAAGCCCACACTAATCAGATGGAAGCAGAGGAATCCTGGTTCCATATCCTGGAAGTGAAGGCACAGTGGTTAGTTCAGCTAATGGTGAATCAAAGACTTAAGCAACTACAAAGACAAAGCCTGGAAAATGGATATTCAGGTAACTTCAATGGGGAACAACAGGGGAGGGGGAAATAAACAGTGAGAGTGAATGAAAGAACCATGGAGCCCAAACTTTATTTGAGAGGTACTTCCATTTCAGTATAAAGAGAGCAATGAAGAATGACCATATCCTGACACTCATAATGAATCCATCCTGTGACCATCATGCTGAAAACAAACCTTTTCCCACTATGCATTTCCCAGCCTGTGAGAAGGGGGTTTGGGTTGATCCCAGCCACCAGAAAGCAAGTCAAGCTGTTCTTTCAAAGTGCTGCTTCAAGAAACCATTTCTGAGAAGTGCAAGTCCCTTCCTACTACTTACAGTGAAGATCTGAAATTCACAATGAAGAAAATTCCATAGCCAAGCCCAAGATTTTAAGGGCATGACAATAAAGCTGGAGCACACGTGTGTATGACAGTAACAGCCACGTCTGCAAAAGTGTGAGGGCTTGCTCCCATATGGATCAGAACTGAAACAGAAGTGCTGAACCAAGCAGAAGTGTTCTACTGATGAGAACTCAGTTAGGAGAACATGGATCCTGTCAGTTTGCCCTTAAAGAAAGATGCTCTTTAGAAGTTAAGAGTGCTTCCAGTTAACAACTTTTCCAAGCCCAGGATTTCAAAAGATCTTCACAGACACAGTACATAAAGAAAAACTGGATCTCAATCACATGAAAAATAATTCTGTTTCACTTTTATCACTCCCCTTTGGAATTCTATATACTGCATTTTGCTAGAAGACCTCTTTAGAGAAGAATGTTTTTACATTTAATGTCCTCTCCAGAAACAAGGAATGGAAAGATGAAAAACCATTTTCCTCTTACTCCCAAGACTGATACTAATTTTTCTTGCATTCTTCCAGACTCAAACCTAGAATATATTTTTTTTAAAAAAACACGTTTATGTTGAAAAATGCTGCACAGATGAGGTGACTCATTGCAGACTTAGACTGGTGCATTGTTCCATCAAAATTCTTTACCTTGTGCTTATATAAGGCCTCCCACAGACATTTGGACGCACTGGAGCTTGAGAAGGAAACGTGACAAAATTAATATGGACAGCAACTATTGTCTTCCTTTATGAACCTTTACATTTGTTGGGCAGTATCCAACTGTATCCTGTGTGCTACTGCTGGTGTCCAGTTCCTTTCTGGAGCTGCAGTCTTCATGGAAGTAGCCTAAAAATAACCTGAAAGATACTTAATACAGACATTACCAAATCTTGTTATTATAATGCTTGAACATGAAGCACATGCTTTTGGCTCTGCTCGTACTTTGGGTTTTCTAGAGCAAGCCTGTTCCCTGCAGTAAAGCACAGACTGTCCACAAAGCAATGCTGACTCAATAGAAAGGTCAGGTCTTTGTGTCTGATGTGATTCTAAGTATCACCACATCTAAAAAGTACAAGTTGACTCCATTCATCCTCTTCATTTGTTCTGCTCAGTTCTGCTGCTGCTCATGGTCTTCTGCTAGGCTAAGAGACCTGCTATGGGAGCTTGAACTAGAAACAACAGGATTCCTGACACTACCAAAATATCACTTCGAGTACAGCAATAGGATCAGGCAGCTAAAGTGAAGACATATTTAGAAGGGATAAAAAAGCAATTAACTGAAGAAGAGTAGCTTCAAGGTCTTTCTCACTACGAAGCCACATCTGGAAGAACCCCACCTTTCACTTGATGGTGCAGGCAATTTCATAAATGAACTTTGGTTCAATTTCCTTAACCATCTGTATCTATTAACTGAAAAAAAAAAAAAACCTTGATAAAAACCTTCATAATCCCCATACTGAAGAGCTCATATCTCCCTACATAATTTAGTCACAGATTATCAGGTAGCCCAATAGACTGTATGCTTTGCTACCTTACAGTTATTTGTAGAGGTTTTGTGCTAGGCATTGTGAATCCAAGCTACCAACTACCTTACTGTAGTGAGAAAAGCAAAGCTTTTAAGACAAAATTAATGATTAATGATTTCACTGAAGGTTTAAACTCCGATATTTAAAATATACTAAAATACCAAAATACATATATATTGTTTCTGCTCTACCTTCTCAATTCAACTCAAAAATCTGTCTTTGCAATGGACTACAGTTTTATCTTCAGTACTATGAACTTCAATGGATTATTTTCATACTTTCAGAAACTGAAAACAAAAAACACAAAAGAAAGAACAAATCTCATTCTTCCTTGCTCCCTTTTAATTTTTTCAGGTATTCTTCACAAATGAAATAATTTCTCTTTTTAACTTAGAGTGCCATTGCCCCTGTGTTTGTTGTGAAAGATTAAACAGATGAGGGTAACTGGCTCCTTCAGGGTAAGCGGGGAGCTTTTCTTAAAAGCTTCCACAAATACTCAAACACAAAAGCTGCTCTTTCACATCTAATTATTTTTAATATTATTGAAAAAGTGAGAAGTCTGATCTGTTCAAAACCTTGTTTAAAATACAGTGCTAAGTAGCCATGTTCTTGTGTTTTAAATCAAAGTGGAACAGGTAGGTGCAAAATGTGAAAGCTTTAAAAATGTATCCTCTCCCATTTCATAGTAAGCATACCTTTTTTCTTGAAGAGTGGTATTTCACGCATAAACAGTCCTAGGCCTAAAAAAAAGGTCCTGAGCAGTATTTCACTTGTAAAAAGTCAATAAGCATTTTTTAAAAAAAAAATTTGATAAAATAAATGGCTAATTCGAAAAAGCATGAAGCACTGCAATACTGAAAAGAGTGGAGAAGAGCCCTGAACAGATTTCGAATTGAAGGCCATGTTCTATTCCCTGTACATTGTGATCCGGTCTCTCTCCAGTGAACTTCTCAGACTGATACGTGCTAAGATTGAACTCTGCTGCTTCTTCATATGAGACGCCCACATTTCTGCCCATTGCATTTCTAGGTGATCTGAGCTTCATCATTCCTTTTCTTCCCTCTGTGGCCTTTTATTAGTAGATATTCAAACATCACTCAAAGCCTGTAAGGAAAAGTTGTGTCGCTCCAATAAAAACATACAAATAAATATTCACATATTTTACTGATCTAACACAAAACGTTCTCTAAAAAGAGAAAGAATCAAAATAGTGTCAGGTAACAGGACTACCTAAGGATGCATTAAATCTTTTTTTCCACAAAATAATTAAGTTTCATCATTAAAACCAGACAGTATTTCAGTTCTACAAAACAAGCCCAATAGATATGCTCTTTTACTTCCAACAGAAATTTAATTAGGACAGATAAAAGATTTCTGAGATATTTTGTTGCAACAATAGCAACCCATTTCAAGTAGAGAATTAATGTTAAGATTTTATTTCTGGTCACTTACATGACTAAAATACCCATTAAAAATGGATTAATCCTTAAGCTTCATAAATTCTGTTTTTTAAAACCTTTATTTTCTCTACTTAAATCAATGTTTAGAAGTTTTTCTCAGAGGGTGTAATATATTTATACTGAAAATACTTTAAATCTTTTTACTTTATTTTTTTCTAAGAATAGAAGGAAGGTGCCATTATTGTTTTGCTTCAGAAGCCAGTCCCTACTATTAGAAACAACTTGGCATGGCCATTCACACGCACGCTAAAGTGCTCAGGTGCAGTATCATACAGACCAGTGAAGAATATACAAAACACCATTGTGTATAATACTGTGACAGTTTTTCAATATATTCACATACAGTAATCTCCGACTACCTGAAAGGAAACTGGCCATAAATCCTGAAGAACCTTGTCTATAAAATTGAGTAACCCATCAATATACGGTATCTTTTCTAAAAATACCCGTATTTTACAATAATATACAATGTATCTGCTTGCAAACACAGAAGTAGCCATAAATAAAACTTTATTCTTTCTTTTCATTTACAAGCTACCAAGTACCATGTATTTACACAGCACTGGACACTTAAAGTAGTTGCAGTCACAAAATGATCCAGACAGCTGTTGATAAAGTAAAGGATCTTAAGATAAAAGCAAAGTAATACTGTAACAGATAAATGGCAAAAAAGCAGTTTTGCCATAATGATCAGACTTGCATGTTGCATCAATTCTCGTTGAAACGACTGAGCGCCATGCGATTCTCAGCTTTAATCGTTTGCAGTCTGGCTAAAGTTTGTACAGTCATTTCTCTTTTGCAGTTATTAAAATAAAAAAGTTAAAAACTATAGCAGCAACAAGCAAACCCTGTGACAGAAAGGCAAGGTTTAAGAACTAAAAAAGTTTATACAATGTGCTTAGGAAGGTCTGCAGAATTTATCTTCCATCGGCTGGAGTTCGACTGAGTGACAACATGATTCGGGCGTATCTTTCACACAGTTCATGTGTGGAGTAGGAGGGTAACTTTGGCGGGTCATTGAAACCTTTAATCTCCGTAGAACAATCTAGCAGTTTTGGCAGGAAATCTGTCAGCTTTTCTTGCAAGTTGGCTGCAAATCAAACCAGAAAAACAAACATAAGCATTTGTGTCTGCATGTGGAATTGTCCTTTTTATGCCCAATGTTGACTTTTCCTTTATTGGTGGGTGGGAAGAGGAGTAATTTCATTTGGAATAATTCACATTCTTCAGACCTACCAGCAACAACCAGAACACACCAATTCCTAGTAAGATGTTGATATAAATTCCCCTTTAGATGGCCTAACAACACAAACGATTTTCCATTCAAAAAGTGTGTTTCCTTTATAGCCTGATATCCCAGTGCAATATATGGAAAACCTTTCTATTTAAAGGTGCACAGGATATTTCAAAAGTCAGGGTGGCTCAAAACACATTACCAAGGCACAAAAGACATAGGTTCAATTCCAGATATCAAAAACATGATATTTATAAAAAAGGTGCCCAAGGGCCTTTTACCTTAGTGAATAAATGACTTACGTTCCATTTCTTGTCCAAGATAGGAACACCATCGGTTTCTCATATCTTCCACAGCAACAATATCTTTCTCTTCCATTTCATCCACCAGTAGCAATGGCAAACATGGGACAATAAGCTCGTTCATAATGATCAGGCCATTGTTTACTTCCTGATCATCTCCTGACTCAAACAGTGCTGCAGCATGTTCGTTTAGTTTCTTCAGAAACCACCACAAAAAAGGAAAGCCTTTAAGTACACAGCATTTCACTTTCTACCCATCAGTTTTATCAGTTTGTTTTAAAGCACAGTCTTTCTACAGAATTACCTGACAATTTGTATTAACCCCAGCTGTGTTTTAACGTTTACAGCAATGATGCATATGCTCTACTAATCCACTTGGACTTGTGCTGTTCCTCAAGCCACTTCATTTCATACCTGCCAATTCCAATTTTGCCACTGTTTTGGTAAGACTGAGATTCTATCACCTACTTTTATTTTTTAAACTGTTGTTAAAAGTGACATTACAAAGAAAAAATCCCTTGTTTCAGGCAAGGCATCATTATCATTGCTGATACCTTTCCCAGTATTTGTCTCCCTGTCAAACTATAGCAACAGGATGTGTCTGCTCACCAACACCAACCACCATTGTTCCTCCCTAGCCCAGACGTGATGGCAGTGAGCACACTATTTATAATCACAAACAAAATGACTGGATATTAAAAAGGTGGGGGAGGGGAGTAATGTTTTCTTTTTTACTTTTGCTTTTTTTCCCTTACACAAGCCTCAGTACTAAATTGCTAATGGAGCAAGTTTTTGCGTTTGTTGTACATGATGGCAACACTTTTCTACTATTTAATTTCACGAAAGCTACACAGCAAACTCAACTTTTTGAGACATATACTCCCCCCTTCACTTACTAGCAAACACTCTCGTCTGTAGTGAGATATCAGCTCTTCATCGTGCCCTCTGTATGGGCCTTTGGACAAGAGTTCTTTGTTATTCTGGTAAGCATAGATAAGGTAGAGCAAGGCTTCCATGTAGCTGAAGTGAAGAAACAAAAGCATTAGATGCAACATCCACACACCATCTGCTTCAAGATAAATACTGTGTTCCTCAAAGGACAGGTAACTCCACTTGCTGGATGGCAAGTCCACCCCTCCCCACCCATCTCTTCATAATGTTTTTTTAAACCATACAATTTTGCCTTTTACACACATTAGAACAAATAATGTTATTACCAGGTTAGATCATTGCATATGAAGTCTGATCCAAAGCTCACTGAAAGCAATGGGTATCATTTCACTCACTTCAAAACCAGCTTTAGATTGGCCTTGAGGATCCATGAAAACTTATTTTTTCCTGTGTGCATTTATGTCACACTGGGTTTGAGCTTCTGTTGCCATAAATATCTTGATAACATTCCGCACCTCACCAATTAACATTTAAAGCTGTCACCTTATTTCTAAAACAAAAATGGTGAATTTTTAAGCTTCACTAACTGTAACTTCTTCCAAGTTTCTGAAATCTAATGTGATGGAAGAAGTCATCACAGTATTTCAAAAGCAGAAGCGCTATTAGATTGTTGATATTTCTGTCTTTAATCTGAATGCAGAAGATAAATGCAAGGCTAATTGACAGAGAAGGAAAAAGAGAGGATCCAAGAACCTTTCAGCTAATAATTGACAGGCATCCCTTCAGGCACAGATGAACAATCTCTCCTCACACTGCTGCACACTATCTCCTGCAAACACCTGAAATGGTTAATTCTATGACAGACAAGCATTGAAAGCAGTTCAGGCAGCTACTCTAAAAACAGGCAGTTTGATATCTCATTTTTATTCAAGTAAAAAAAAAAATCTAGGAAGAGACATTTTCTAAGGGAGTGGTCGAAAGGAACGTGAAATTCTGCACTCACTCACTCCTGATGAGAATATGAAGTCATGGGTCAAGCTGAAACTACCAAAACCAAACTACCAAGCTGCTGAAAAAGGCTAAAGATTATGTGCACACACAAAGCCTACCTGAAAAATACATGTCAAGTTTTCCAAGTAAAAAAATCTAAGGTAATACCTCCCAATGATACAACATAAAAATAAGGGAAAAGGCTATTTGAAATAGCAGTGGTTCCTTAAAGCTTGACCTTCTAATACGCCTGTTTAGAAGATCAAGATGAATCTCAACATTACAATTTCATAATCTACTGGGAACTTTTATTTTCCACCATGAGATCTGCTCATAGTCCCTGCAATCTGAAATATTTATTACTTAGGTAATAGAAGTAGAGTCACAGTTCACCAACATTCTGTCCTAAAAGTAAAAAACTATGCTTTCATTTAAAAAGTAGTCTTACTGTCTCCTCAAGTCCATTCTTCCTACCCATGATAGCTCTTCATACCATTGATCACCAATAAAATTGGCCAGACAGTTGAAAACTTAGTGTAGGAGGAAAGGGGAAAAGATGATTGCAAGGAACTGAAACTGCTAGCTATAAAGGCAGAGGAGGATGACCTTTTTCTTCCATTCTTAGATCATTTATTTGTGAAAATGCAGGCTGAAGCTACAGTGTCAACAGCTCTGCTGATGCACATTAAAACTCAGTGGTGGTGGTGGCCTTAGTTCCAGTCATCCTCCTCTTGGCTCCTTGCCCCACTGTGTGTGACCCTTTCCTGAAACAACTGTGGTGTCATTTAACAGCAAGGTAAATTATTTTAAATTGTCATGACTGTACATTCAAGCTCAGACTCCTTATAAAGTATTGGGTATGAGAAATGGGACTACAGTGTAAATTAGCAAACAGATCCATGGAATCATAGGGTGGCCTAGTTTGGAAGGGACTTTGGTTCCAAGCCCCGTGCCACAGGCAGGGACACCTTCCACTACACCAGGCTGCTCAGAGCTCCATCCAACCTGGCCTTAAACACAGCTTCTCTGGGCATCCTGTTCCAGTGCCTCACCACCTTCACTGCAAAGAATTTCTTCCTGATAACTAATCCAAACCTCCTCTCTGCCACCCTGAAGCCATTCTCCCTTGTCCTGTCACTCCATGCTCTTGTAAAAAGTCTCTCTCCATCTTTCTTGTAGGCTCCTTTCAGATACTCAAAGGTTGCTTTCAGGTTTCCACGCAACCTTCTCTTCCTTCAGGCTGAACAGCCCCAGCTTTCTCATCCTGTCTTAGACAGGGCAGGTGCTCCATCCCTCTGATCACCTTGGAGCCTCCCCTGGGCTGGCTCCAACAGGTCCCTGTCCTTGCTGTGCTGGGACCCCAGAGCTGCTGCAGCACTGCAGGTGGGGTCTCAGCAGAGCAGGGCAGAGGGGCAGAATCCCCTCCCTGCCCTGCTGCCCACGGGGCTTTGGGTGCAGCCCAGGACACGGCTGGCTTTCTGCCTTCTCACACTTGAAGTGCACATAAACTAAAGCCTGTGCAGCCTAAGCCTAAGATCACAGAAGCTGCTCCCAAAATTCTGGAGGTCACTGGCTCAAGGCTTTGGAAAAGATGCAGAAAGCACAGAATGGCAAAATTTTAGCACTGCTTTAAAAAAAGCATTTCAGTTAAAACTGAAAAGCTGTATTGGCTTTCCAAGAAACTTAAAAGGCAACTGGTAAAACCTACAGTTTGTTCACTTTCAAATTGCTGCCACAAGAGTGAGCTGCAGGCAAAACTCCTGCCAAGGCTCAGTATCTGCCTGGGTTCATCCCAGCCACAGCAGGTTTCTGCTCCATAGTACAGTCAGAGGAAAGACCCTGCCTGAAAGACCCTTTAATTCTTCACGTGCAGTGGCAAGTGGGCCTTGTCACCTGCCATCAGGGATCACGAGTGACCACTGAAAGCAGGCATGAAAAGATACACCAAACTACTTCTTTAATGCTGGTATTTCTGTCTGTTCAACACAACACAATTAAAGAAATCAGAGACTGCTTGAATAAAGGCTGACTTTTGACTACATCAATACATTGAGTGCTGCTAGGTTACCAGTGTTATTAAAGCTAAGAAAAATTGGTCAACAGAGAGGTGGGTTTGCAGGGAAAAGAAGCCTCAAAACAGTCCGACTAATGAAGGTCATATTTATATTACGAAAGTCTATCCTTTCATAAGTATTTTTAAAGTTATATTTTTATTATTTCAGTGTTAAGTAACTGAAAGTGTTCAGCAGCTTAGTCTCATTTCCAGCATAAGGATGGTAACATTGCTCTTTTGAGTGTGCAAGGTGGGAGCCTCAGTAAATCCAGGAGTCCTTTGGGAACCTGAAGCTGGAACTCAGGTATGTATTTGCACAAGATGCCTTTGGAGCAGTTTACTGGATACCCAAATCCTCACTCATCCACTAAATATACTTTAGTCCTACAGTCTTTGAACCAAACACTTCTTGAAGCACTTCTGAAATTGGACTTTTTATTTCTGACCCATATTATATGACTGGTGATCATGGGCTTGTTTTCTAAATTATGAAGGTGTTTTGTAACAAACACCTCACCCAAATGCTGCAAGTTATTTTAAATAATGGAGAACTGTGTTTAGCACAGAGCAGAAATTTGTGCTTCCCCCTCTCCTCCATGGCATAATCAGAGTATGTTATGGCAAGAAGAAATTTACTGAAAACATAGGTGTTTTACAATTGAAGGTGCCACTCTGAAGTCCCAGTGCCAAGGAACTTGAAGATGTTTCACCCCTGCCTGCAAACTTAGCGAGTGCATAAAGTACAGGGGTTCCCATAAACCACACCAATGCCTGTGATATTTTTGTCTACTTAAGGGATGAAGCAACACCAGAGTGTTTCTTTTTCAAATAAGCCAGGCAATATTCTGACTAACCTTTGTACATTAACTGTTTAAGAGCGACAGTGTAGCATATTTCAGTTTCGATTATTAACAAATGTACTGTTTATTACATGGTGATAACCCAAAGACAACCCAAGAGTGTGGGCTCATTGTGTTAGCCAGTATAAAAAAACATATCTTGTCACAAAGGCAAGGCAGTGTCTTTTGCAATCAATTTTCCTGTATTGTTTGGGGCCTTTATTTTTTGGGAGGATACAAGACAAGAAAAAGAAATATGAAGCAATTTACTACACAAAAGAGACAAAGAACTAAATTTGATTCCCACTACAAATTTCCTTACCTATTGTTTTATACATGAAAAATCTGTGATTGACTACATTTATATTGTAATCACCATTCTTGTTGCACGTGTAGATCAGAATAAATTTGAGCTGTTTTGAATTAAGTACATAAATGTCACCCATTTTATACAGTCACAATTTCTGACTTGGTTCAAAAAGAGAAGGGAATGAATCACGACGGAGTTAAGGCAAATCAGCTACAACTATGACAGCTATGCACGACAGTTTTTCTCAAATAGGTTCTGTTTTCCCAACCTTTAGAGCCCACCACTGGTGGAGCTCTGGCTCAGGCTAATGCAGAAGGTAAAACTGCTTCAATGGGAAGAGCCAGTCAAAAGGCAGGTAAGACAGGGACTTGACTAATTGTATCTCCTGATGAAAGCAGATAAAGGCATGTGCACAGGTGGTGCCAGAGAAGGATTTTTATGGCTGAGGGATACCCAGAGCACTTAAGAGTGGAAGAGAAGGAAGAATAGGGGTGCATGTGGAGGGTGCTCTTAGAAGAGCTCATGGCTTGGTAAGAGATTGGAAATGGAAATTAAGAATAGGAAGATGCAAGACTGAAGACATTAGTAGACCAAATAAATGCTTACTGAAATGAAGAATACATTAAACACTTCTTAATTTAAAAAACAGCTTTACTTATCAATGTTACATTTTGCCTTTACATCATTCTACTACATTTGAGTTCTATACTACCACTTACCTCTTTTTTTGGAAAAACTCCAATCCTACCATGAGAAACATGGTTGTTTCCCTGAAATGTCTATAGTCTTGATGCCATCTCTGCATGTAAGAAAGGGTAAATAGAACTTCATCCACAAAAATGAAATATAATTAATTTTTTTAAACACACACCCCCGCCACTTAAATTTAGTGTCCAATAGTCACAGTAAGTGCTAAGGACCCCAGTAGGCTTGCATATGTTGAAGTCCACCTGAATCCACTCTCCCTCAATAAAAAGAAAATTCTTAAATGTCTTAAACATGTCTAGATGAGATTATTCTTACAGAACTTATTACCATTTGAAAGAAATACAAAGCATCTTTGGAGAGCTACAGGTAAAATGATATGAGATTTTGTTTTTTCTTCCCTACATGACTCAGGAAGTGCTGGAAAGTTTTTTCATATGCCAGATATTAAGCTTAATTTTCAATACAAGAATGACGTAGAAAAAACCTGAACACTTCACATGGGAAGTGCCAGAAAAACCCCAATGCAACTCAGATGAGATGCTGGCACTGGAGCAGAACATTTATCTTACTGCATCACCATTTATATGAAGTGACTCCTGCTTCACTTTACAGGTAAATGCTCCAGGTGAGAAAGGCACTTTCTCTATAGAGGGTTAAATGCTGACTTTTAATTGTGCATTAAAGATAAAATAGGGGACAGCGCACCATAAGACACAGTCACTTGCAGATTCAACAGAAAGAGCTTGAGAAAGGTGCATAAAATGCCAACTCACTATACTGGACTGACACAATCTATGGAGAAACTCCCAACTTATTGCAGGAGCTAAAAAAGGGGCATGCTTCTGCAGAGAAACAGAAGATACACCCCACTTCCCACTCTTAGAGCTAAGTCCAGAATTTTTTGCTCTCTCTGTGTAGCATCATTCAGAAGATGCTAAAACACTGAGCACTGCACAGCCAAAAAAATGCAACCAAAATGCAACTCTGAGGGTCCTTCCCCATTACTCACTACGGAGGGCACACTGTAATGTAGTAGCATCTACTGTAGGTACTAAACCTGGTAATGAGAAGTGGCAATTAAAATATTTTTCATTTGATTCGTGAGGGAAAGATTTACTCCCATAATCCTCCTGATCAAGTTGTTTGGACCTAACAGCACAACAAGGAGCTATAGGTGGTGCACTGGAACCTACCCAGGACATAAATATCCACTGTTAAGAGGTCTTAACAAACAGTATTACTCAGACTTGAAACTGATGCTGGAAAACCAGCTACAGGCTTAGCTTTAAATATGGGATGAATAATTTTGGCAACTATTAGTCACGATTATTTAATGTCTGAGATTCACTCTTACTTTCCCTGCAAGTTTTTATAAACAACACAGGAGGAAAAATTAAATGCATAAGCTGGTTATGCATGGTCTCGTCAAAGAAAAGAATGTGCTGCTCATAAGAAAATGGAAATGGTTACAGAGACTGCTGGAGGAAAAGCATAAATGGGATTGTGCCTGCTACCCAGCTCTCCAGATGAGCAAGGCTGGGAACAAAGTACTCTCCCTCCTTCCCTGCCAGCTGTGTCTGCCTAGAGAAAACCATGTGGCTCATGTGGTGATAAATTGCAAAATACTATTAGTGATGTCAAGACTCATTAACAAAGTAAGGACAGACTCCAACCTGACACTTATTTATGGCTCAAATACTGGAATTACAGATGTGGAAAAACCAGCTTTAGCTCAATAGCAGCCTTGGTACAAATAAGGGGTCTTTCAATAAATAGCCAGTTTTAACTTCTCAGTTTTAGACAAGAAGAAATTTGTGAAGATAAAATTCAGCTTTGCTGATACCTATTTCACATTGCAACTTAATTTAAAGAATAAGAAACACTGACCTCATATTCTTCCATGTTAACTTCATCTGGCTTTATCATTTCAAGTTTGGCTTGAGCAACTTTCATTATGTTACGGCACCTTACAAAAAAGCAATAAAAGAATCATGAAATATTACTAGAAATTCACAGAGGATATTATTCTTACAAAGACAGGATCCTCAAACAGTATGAGCTACTGCCTTATGCACACCACTATGAAAATGCTGTTGAAAATGGACATTTTATTATGCATGGTATAATCAGCAAGAGAGGGCATACTTTTGAAGTATGTGTGATGGAGGCTCGTGCTATTTAAAGGATTACTTCTTTTATTTAACTGAATTGCCACATTGCTCAGTCTTTTAATTTAAAATTTCAGATAGTTTGAAACTCCCTGACACTTTGCAGAAGTTTAGAAGATTATTCCCTACACAGAAATCAGACTAATGCTTTCTAACTTTCTATTTACCCATTTATGTAAGGCAGCAGAAAGACTTATGAGTGGAAGAGACATTAAGCTGGTCTCAAGTCAGTCACTCACCCAGCTGGAAACACTTTGCTGTCTACTGCTGGCTTTCAGGGCAGTGAGGAAACACACAGTGAAAGAAGGTACAGAAATCTATGTGCAAAATTACGAACAACGCTGAGCATTTCCACTTATTTTATATGAGTAGAAACCCAGCTTCTTGACTACTCTTTTAATAGAGATTTTTATAAAGATATGCTATTACCTAGGAGACAAAGCCAAACACACCAGTCAAACATGAAGGGGTGTTTCCACACATGAGAGAACATTCATGAACACAGGAAATGAGATGTGCAGATCTTATTACCTCTCATCAAAGCTGAGATTGTGATCTCCAAACTGCTCCAGTAATGTTCTCTCAATTATCTTCTTTGGTGCCTGGTTTTGGATGAAGTAAACAATTGCATGACGCAAACGATAATCACATTCAGGTGGTGGATCTTCCTGGGCTAATTTTAGCAGACGTGTGTATTCCAATTTAATTGCCTACATAATTTTTAAAAAACAGACATTATTCCTTCTGGCTTTTAACTCAAACATCATAGACATAAAATAATTTATGTCCCACTGTGTTTTGCCTATGAAATTTTTTAACAGTTCTAAAGACCACCCTTCTAAGAAGTCTAAACTACGTTTTAAAAAGTGCAAACAAACAGAAAACGTAAGATAAATTGTCAAGTTGGTCCTTTCTCTCCCCAGTTAAGCTTGACAAAATCCCAGGTGAACCCTCCCTTCAAAAGTAGTTCCAATCCTCTGCTGTCTCCCTGAGAGGAGATTTATCCCATCCTTACAGAGGTTTCTTAAGCCCAAAACAAGTATAAGATTTCAGACATTTGACCTAAAGAAATTTTCTGAACTCTCATCAGGTAAAAGAAAACCAACCTTCTAATACATGATTAAATGCAAAGACATGAATAAAAAATATCCTACAGAAAGTTTAACATGTATGATTTGGAAAATATTAAGTGAGAATGAAATATGTCTTTCAATGAAAAACAAATGATAGTATTTCTGAAGAAAATAATAAAAAATTCAATATGAACAGTATTGCCCTCTTGGGCAGGATGCAGCCCTCACTGAATGTTTTAGATAAACTTTAGAGGTCATCAGAAGCATTTACTTTTCCAGCTTTGCCAGCACATTAGGTTTTAATGAACATCATTTGATATGTTCATTAGATTTTATTCACTGAAACAATACAGCATAAATAAGAGAAACAAGAAAAAGAATTAGGAAAATGGTAAAAAATGTTAACACACGTTTCATAAATTCCCTCTGAAAACAGGGAGGTTTATCAGATGGTTTGCTAACACATTAGCAAAGTTTCAATACTATGTATGCACAAAATAAAGCACCCATGCAGTCTGGAAAAACCTGCCTGTTCAATATTCCAAATGTCTTTATGTTGTAATAACTGACATTTAACTATCAGAAATTCGGGCTCTCATCCTCTATTAATAACACATTTTGTTTCAGGACTAAACATGTAGGATAATAAACATACAGGCTTAAACATTAACGCATGTGGAGAGCTTTAAAACTTAGGAGAATGTTCTGCATCAATATCTTTAAATACTCATATATGCACTACCATTAAAAAGCATGTTTAGGAGAACATTATAAATTCCAAAACTCATAGAGTTTCTATTATTTTACATCAGAAGTTCTACCATTAGAAAGCCAACATGGCTAACAATTAAACCCTGTTTACTGAGGAAGAAAAAACAAACTGCTATTAGACATTTAATTTTTCATATAATTACTCAGAAGTAGAAAAAATGTAACAGAAACCCTCTATTTTTATGTTAGTTTTAAAAATAATGTGGTGCTCTACAGATTCAGAAATCTTAAGCAAAATGAAAAAAGAATAGTACTTTTCTACACAGAATTCAGGAAGGAGGGGCAGTAGGAAAAAAGTATTATACACTTTCATTTTCTCACTAAATTTTATATAAAGATCTTACGGCAAGCATTCTGCAAGGAGCTGTCTATAAAGGTTAAAGAACAACGATTTGAAGAGATCACTGACCAAGAAATATCTGAATGTTAGTCATGTCTTCAACCTGCGATCTAGAGGGGGAGTGAAACCTTGGCAGTAACTGTGACCCACACCAAAGGGGTTTCACCTGAGTTACAGTAAAACAAAGATACAGAAAACACCCCCAGTTTTCTGAAAACACTACTTCATAAAAAATAAACACATGAAGGAACACAGTAACAGTATTGAAAGAGATCATAGAAGCTTTTACAGTAATCTGTGGGAAAACATGAGATTTCATCTAATGCACTCCAAAACAAGAATTTGGTTCCCAAGAAGAACGACTTCATCTGCATCCATTCATACTAATGTATTCCTCCAAAATGAACCATGTTTCACTTCTAGGCTATTGCAAACATGATTCAGCAGAAAATGAATAAGGAAAGTTTGTTACTTTAGGTCAAAACATTTTCTCACTGAAAAACATTCTGCCCCCATGAAGCCTAAATGTTTAAGTGTTCAAAATTAAAGAATGAAAATCATTTCAACTGAGCGTTGTTTTGACAACCCTGAAGCATTAAATCTAATTTTATTTTGAAGTAAATCTCTGTTTTAACATTATCAAAACACCCTTCATATTAAGAAATATAATTAGGTATAATTGAACTTTGTGGTAAGGAGTGATTTGATCAAATGAGGATTTTTTTTTTTCAACTTAAAAAAATTGACATATTCTCATTAACTAATAAATTTAGGGGGGGGGAAAAAAAGCAACCAGCACTGAATCCCAAACAAACCCATTTTCACTCAACAGAGGCTCTGGTGGGTGTCTCTCCCTTCCCTGAATCAGGCACAGTTAACAGAGACAACCCTGCAAACACATGTTATGGTTATAGCCCTTCCCTAAGTGTCCACTTCAAACACCCACACAAACAAACCAACCAACCAACCCATAAGGTTTCACTTTCCTTACCAAGGGGCTGCAGAACTCTTTGTTGGTGATAGTAGGTTTTTTTGTTTGCGTGTTGTTTGGGGGTTTTGTGGCTTTTACAATTTCTTCTAGTGGAGCTACACCATAACAGTTACGAAGGAAACAGACCACTACTTAATGACAAGCAAGAAATTTCTTTCCCCTCTCCAAATCACTTTTGAGAGGATTTTATATTTTACATCATGTCAAAACAACTCCCTTTCTAATACTGTGAAAATTCAAAAGATGATGAGCTAAAAGTGCTCAGAAGTTTGTGTATTTAAGAAAATGAACACATTTTTAAATCTGGTATCACAGTGAAGGCTAATCACCACAAAAAGCCTAATGTCTAATTCCCAGTAATAAAAAACTGCTTAGATAAATAGCATTGTCACCCAGGCAGTTGCACAAAAGCAAGCAATTCAGATTTATTAAAAATCTTAAGGAGTACAAACCAAGAACATCTCTTTGAAATAAACAACAAATGACTAAACCCTGAAGTCCCTGGGTAAAAATACCCTGATGTCCCACAGTCTAGCAAAGACACAGATTTTATTACTAAACAGTAGAAAAAACCCACATATTTTTACTGATTACACATCTAGGTTTTATGTTACTTGCTACTATTAAACAGCTAAAATGGAGAAAGGTAAATGAGCTACTGATATCAACAGGGAAAATATCTGTCTATTTTTCAAGGGAGAAATATCTAAATGAGGGACTGT
Organism: Pardalotus punctatus; assembly: GCA_013400915.1. NCBI lineage: Eukaryota > Metazoa > Chordata > Aves > Passeriformes > Pardalotidae > Pardalotus > Pardalotus punctatus. The sequence goes on along the minus strand of VZTX01022775.1, from coordinate 13,321 downwards.
TATAGAAAAGTATGTATAAATCCTGGACAAGACTTTATATACAGAAAGGAGTAGAGGGTGTATCATATCTAACAGGAAAAGTCAGAGAAGAAAAAGTTGAAAATGTTAGTTGTACCTTAAAGAACCCTGCTTCTGGCCCACACCTGTCATAAACATTCCTGGCTTTACCTATAGCCATGATAATACCTTGCATGTTCGGGGTCAGCATGACCTGCCACAAGGGATTTAAGGTAAAAGTTTTGAATGATTAATATTTAATGACTAAATTCAATATGCTTTTAGTCTCATGCAAGATGAAAAAGGCAACTTAATGCATGCAAACACTAAAATGGCACATTTCAATACAGATCTGGTGAGCATATTTTTCAAATCAAATCATGGCATGTGTGTGTATATAGTTTTACTGTAACAACATTAAAGGAATCTTAATTTAAAAAAAAAAGGAAGAAAACCGTGTCGAAAAAGTTACATGGTCCAAACTTCCCAGGAAAGGAACATGCACAGTTCAGCATTAGTACCGAGCAGAAACAGCACACTGAATGAGTGCTACCTATGGCCATCATAGGATTTTTAAAAAAAGTTTAAAGTAGAAAAATCACCCAATCACACTTCAGATATGCTGCACTAAACCCACAGTAAACTATACCACATGTATTTTATGCATATTTCAAGGTCAAAATAAGAGACTCACTGCTGCAAATGCAATCAAATCCCTGAAGCATTTGCAGACAATTTCTTAAACATCAAACCCAAAACAATTAACAAACACCAAGCCAAACACAAGACATCTCTCACTGCTATTCATATCAGTTACACACAATCTGATACATCCAAGCTACTCAGAAAAGCTTTTCTACTTTTTTATCTGTGAGCAAAGAAAAACACTCCCTCTCTCCCCGCCCAAGGTACTGCTGGCACAGCAACAAAAGATGAAGGATCTTAAACTCCCTGCAAGTCTCCCACACATAAGAACATTAAAAAAAAAGTGAATACACTTACAAAACAAACAGGGAAATAGGCAAGAAAGTTATCCTCTAGAAAGACAATGGCATGGGAACAAAAGTAAAAACAAACAAACAAACAGGTCATTATATGAGGTTAAATCTGCATTTCTCTAAAGGTGGAGACTTCACATCTGTGAGCAGCTAAACTCAATGTGATGACGTCAATTAAACGATTTTATTCCCCACCCTGTTCTCCCAGTTATAACTGATCACACTTCCAGGGCAGAATGACCTGAAATATCCATTTGCCTAGGGAAGCTAAAGCTCCCTGAGAACCCATGCTCAGACCCCTGAGAATATGGACTGCACCAGCCCTATTCCCAACTAAAACCAACACAGAGTAAGCAGTGACAAGACAGGGCAGTTTGATGACCTGCAGTATTGGTTTTTACTGCTGAAATAGAGTAGCAAAAAACAATGTCTCAGAATAACAATGGGCCTCTCAATTCTTCCTCAAGTAGTACCTGGTACGTGTACCACCCTGAGTCTGATTTTTTTTTTTTAAAAAAAGATTTGCAAGAGTCAGCTCCACCACCCGTATCAGTTTCAGGTTATTTCCATGGCTAATTTAATCCCCAAAGCCTGAAAAGCTTAACCTTGGCAAATAAGAGTTGAGACTTGAACATTAGCTTTACTGGACTGACAAGAAAGCACAAACATAAAGAACATCCCTCAGTGTCCTGTCACTTTTTAAATAATGCAGCAGTTTGCAGTCTTTCACCAGCATTTTGAAGGCTACCTGGCCTAATACAAACATTCAACTTCCACAGCTGAAAAGACAAATACACCTCCAGTGTAAATGGTACCATGCAAAGCGTGCCCAATTAGAGCTTGTAGTGCTTTCCTTTCATATTTCATTACAAACTATGACATTGTTAAGATTACGAATCGCTAAGCATTAAGTTTTGCAGAAGTCTGTTAGGTGTCACAGTGTGCAAACATGCCAAAAATTCTCATCAGGCAGCACAAGGAAGCACCAAGAAGGAGCGGTGCACACAACTGCAATCAGAGGTACCTCATCGTCATAACCCCCCTCCTCTGACTCAATCACAAAAGTCCCTACATCAGGGATCGCCACCTCTACCACTCGCTGGGTAGGAGCTGCTTGAGCTGGGGCATTATCAGAGCTCTGCAGAAGAAAACCATTATCAGTATGTGTTTGGGGGAAAAAAGAGTGATCATAATAATAATAATCAGAAAATACAGAAAATTACAGAGAGATGCAAACTGACAGGCTGATCTAGTACAATGATGTGCACTGCTGAAATTCTGAAAATTCAGAAACTGTATCTAGTTAGAGAATATAAGTGGTATTTATAATTTTTAAACAGTACATTTTAAAATTAAGTCATAGTTACTAAAATTATTTCATTTGTTCTTTATTCACTAATTCTGTCTTTACAGGTTAGTATACCAATATTACAACTCTAATATCCATTACAGATTTAAGGCACTTGGTAAAGGATGAGTCTGTGAACCATACTTTTTTGAACATTTCACCCAAAAATTACTAAGCACACCATAAAATAACAGGATAGTTTAGGAAGAGACCTGAAAGATCATCTAGTCCTAAAGATGCCACCCACTAGATCAGGCTGTTCAGGGCCCCATCCAATCTGGCCTTGAAGAGGGCCAGGTCAGATAATTCATATATGAAATACCTGATGAAGCCCCACTAAAGGACAGGATCAAGCTAAAGGCTAACATTTCCTGATGCTCTGGGAGAAAAAAAAAATACAAAAAAAAGACTCTAACAATCAAGATATTTTAAAGAATATTTAAAGGAGCATTACATTCAACTGGTTTGTTTTTTAGAAGAGTAGTTAAACAGAAAATCACAAGATTATTCTCGTCACTAAATTTCTTGCTATGGTAAAGTTTTAAACAATGAAGACAAACCTTGGCTCCTATGGTCTATCACTGAATAACAGGCAGTTTACAACATTTGCAGAATTTAAACCTTGACTCTAATCAAAGCAATCACAAAGTGCCATGCCACTTGCTCTGCAACTGTAACAACAGCCTCACACTTTAACAAAGATTCCAAAAACATCTATTTACACCCATCACTGTATAAATATAAAGGAAGACTGTACAATCAGAGGGCAGAAAAGAAGGACAAAAGGGCAGAAAATGGACAAAATGAACATGTGGTGAATAACCTACAATCCTCTTATATGTGCTGATGTTGGCTTTCCTTCTTTTAAAAATGGACAAACAAAAAGTGAATGAATGGAATATATGCCTGCATGTCTGAATGCATATGGAAGTAGAATAATTAGAAAGCATGCTGATACACTGAGAAGAAGCACAATTCTGCCTAAGTGAAATTTGGGGATACAGAGAGCTGACCACTGTGCAAAGTGTCATTATCCTGAACTACACCACTTGATCCATGGGAAAACATCTGAGATTCTTTGACATCCCACTGGGATGGTGTCCACAAATGCTGGAATGAGGACAGCATTATGAAAGACATTTTATCATGTTTTGGTATCTTCATAGCCACCTCTTCAGCTGGAGTAACACATATTAAACAGCCTCCCACTAAGCTGTTCTGAGAACTCAAAAAAGGCCAATATGCAGCAGCCTAAGGCTTTAGTGGCAGAGCATCTTTTCATCCAGGGTTAGATGAGGTTCCCTGTTAGCTCTGATTTGGGTTTAGCAGAGGAAGTGTGCTTCCCTGCTTTCCTGACATCACAGGAGGGGTGGGAAACACAGCAGGTCAACAGGTTGTCAACAAGCTGTCACATCATTTTCAAAGATTTTAAGATATCTGGGGCCAGACTGCTTGTGTTTAACGAGGGTTCACACTGATCTCAGGAAGTATTTTGCAAAGATCTGAACTGTTCATACCCCTAGTGGTTTCTAGAGATGCCTAAGGAAGCCATACTGTACATTTATGGATACAGTTCCAAGACAGATTCATGTATTGTTTTAATGGCACTTGGTTTTGTGGCAAACACATTGGCATTTATCTATATATTTATAGGGAAGCAAACAAATATTTGCTGAAAGAAAAAATGTCAACTATTAGTCTCATTAATAACCCATAAAATAGTTAATGTCCCATTCCTCTTACTGCATTTTATACATGGTGAAAACAGAAACACCGAACACTGATTCTTACAGACATTTTAAGTTAATATATGCATCCTATGAATCACAGAAAATTATTTTCATCAAGTTGTGCATCTGCACTAAAGCTACAGAATAGTGTTGAAAAATCTCTTATATCTGAAAGCTGCATTAACTTGCGCAGGTCTGTCAAAGGAACTTGCTTATATACTTACATTTCTCAGACAAAAACCTGAATGTCTAAAGCAGTATTATTCAAGTCTTTTACATGGACTGTCGATGTTTTCTCCTCAAAAATACATGGGATCATCTAATATTTTTAAAAGATGGTGGGCACAAACACCTGATTGTAATTAAAACAATATGCTGTATTCCTGACAAGCACTTTAATCCCACAGAGAACACCTATCTCAGTACTTTTTTGCACTACCCCAATTACCATTGTACACACTTTCTGGATGGACTTAAGGATTGGACAGTCCCCAAAGAAAAAGCAATTTTCAGTTCAAAGTTTCCAGACTCACACCCTTTTATCAGTTATTGTATCACTTTCACTTGCAAAATAAAAGCAAAAGAAGTATTTCAAGCTTCAGAATATCCTCACCGTATCCATTATAGCTTCTGGACCTCTATCTTCTTGTTCAGCTAAAGCTTTATTGATTGCTTGTACAGAATCTTCTTTTAAGTGCTTTGAAATATCAGTTCTTGATGGCTGTTCTAAATACTCTGGTTCTCCTGCTTGAACTTAGTGACAGAAATAAGATAACAATTTTGTGTGTTAACATAAACATGAATTTTAAATTGATTAGTTTTATTTGGATCACTGTCTCATAGATAAGGTAACTACACAGAAAATGCAGGGTAGGTCACACGACTCACAAATACAACTTTACAGCAGTCCGTGTCTCATGTAATATTAAACCGTTCCCTATAAATGGATCCCTGATTTTATATTAGGAACAACAGACCTGTCCTGTCTATAGACCCACCGAGACTCTTGAGGGAAGTTTGTTCATCAATCAATCATCAGGGATGACTGAGAACAAAGATGAGATTCTAGCTGGAGTTTCTGTGGGATACATACTCAACATATGGAATGACCTCCAGCCACTTGAGTGCCAGATTTATTTCTACTTTGTAAAATAATAAACACATTATATTTTTTTGCCTTAAGGGAAATCTCAGTCTCCTCTACTTGAGAGCAATAAATTGATTGGTATAAATAGTGTCTTATATTCCTTACATGATGAAACCAAATTTTGGCAGACAAATAAAACATTCATTTTGTACTTTCCACTACTAACAAAAGAAATAGCAAAACTCTCAAAGTGTTTGTGAACTCAAAACATACAGAAAGATGAAGTAACTCTGCAGAATTTGCGAAGGAAGCAATGCCATTAAATCACTGCACTTGTTACACTCATTTTGCAGTCACAGATAGTTATGAGAAATATATGCTCAATCTTTAGGACTCAAATACAGGAATGAGAGCATCTGGACAGCAAATCCATCATGTCATCTTCCACATAAAATACACAGCCTACTGCAGTGGAGCAAAAGGTGGATGTCACCAGAAACCTGGCAGGTTTTTAAGTGTCAAAGCAGCTCTGGTTTATAATCAGATTGCCAGTGGTCCTTAATAGCTGGGGTCCTACAAGCACTGGCCTCACTGTTGCTGGTCAGAATCTTTTCCACAATTTTAACACCCTCATTTTCACACAGTAATTTCTTAAGTGGGCCCTACTATTGTTAAATCTATTCAATGCACTGCACCAAAAAATTTTTCTGTTCTTCAGATCTAAATGCTGTTCTAATTTAAAATGTGAATGTAGGTCTCACGCTCAATCCTGAATCAGACAATATACATCATTTACAAACTAACAAATTCTCAAAACAAATTGGTGAGACCTATCTTAAAAAGCCTCAGTTTCTATTAAAAGAAAGAAAAAAAAAGCAGCAGGTCAGGACAACTGGGAGATAAAAGGCAAAAGAACCAATAAAAAATTATTTTCTTTAAATAAAAAATAAAATGCAAAAAACCACCCCAACAGGCTAAACTTCAATACAGTTACTTTGGCCAAGTAAATAGCTGTAACTCAAGATTACACAAATTAAAATTTTCTTCCTTTGTTAAACTGTAAAATTATATATACAAACCCCAGTGATTTTTGGTCCTACTCCCATTACAAACAGGTAGAAGCAGCTAACCTGGAGCAGGCGAGGGTGCTGGTGCTCTGGGTATCTGAGATAACAACTTCTCCTGCTGTGCTTTCTGAGCAAGTTCTGCATCCCACTCTTCAAGTTCTTTTTCAAAACGTTTATTGTCTTCCTTGACGTAATCCCTTAGATCAGAAGGCAGCGTGTCCATTCCAACAAGGATCTGTCCTGTTTCTTTGTTAAACTCCTCTGTGGTAACATGAAATTTGTGTTTCAGAAAAAGAAAGAACAGGACCAAAAAAAGCAGTAAGTATGTTCAACAGATTTCTTCCACTGAATTACCAGAAATGTACAGTGTAACACCAAACACCCAAAACTGTATTAGTTTTAACTGGTTTTACTATCCGTTGAGCACTCTATGATTGTGAACATTCAGAGAACAATCACAAAAACCGCATCACTGCTTGACTGTACTACTGTCACAGGGAGCTGGACACAGCTAAACTTCCCAAGAGAACAGGGGAAGGAGAGTGGCCCTACAGGAATTCAGAGTCAGCTGATAAGAACACCAGCTAAATGGAGTAATCTTCTCTTTGCTTCGAGAATGGTTTCTGCAGGGGTACTCCAGAGCCCAGGGGATCCACCAGCTGTCATTGTCCTGCAGTGAGGAGGCCTCACAATTAACTGGAATGGCACAGGCAGCCTGGAGTGCCCAAACACCCTATGGCTGCATGTCCACCACCAACCTGGCAATCCAGGAACGCCAAAGGTAGTATCTGCTCTCATTTAAAAACTGAAAAATTGAGCACTTGAGCCTTCTGCCCTATGAAAACAACAGAAACCTGAATATTTTACATAATCTATTACTGAATCTCTGGACACTTTCACAGACAGCTCTCTTGCTGCCATTATCAAAAACTTCATGCTAAGGGATCTTTGTCCTCTCTTCAAACATTTCCATACAAAGCCTTTATAGCTGCATACTACTACACAACCTGAAAAAAATTTCCCAGTCCATGTATTAGTTAGTTTTGATGTGTGATTGGTAGGGCTAAGTTATTCACATTTCAATTTACTGCATAAGCTTTCAAGTTTCCACGCTCCAGTAGAGTGCATCAGAGATCTGAGGTATAGGGGAAAAAAAGCAGCTACATGAGGATTTTAATGTCAAAAGGCTCATTTCTCTATTTCCATATTTCTCCTCTAATCTTGAGATAAACCCCCCAAAATTCTGCAATCACTTGGTTAAAATGTTTACAAATAATCTAAATTCATTCATTTTTCTCTCTTAATAATGCTGAAACATTGAAATTATCTTTATTGATCTAAAAGGTGAAGAGCAATTGTTCCACCCACAAAAACAATCTAACAGCTAGGAGCAGGAATAAAACCTTCAATAATTATTAAAAACATTTCGAAAGTCTGAAAATCCATCTGAAAGAAGTTTGCTTTACCAGTGTATTTAGCTATTTTATATGATGCAGAATCTGTGTCAGTAACATTACCTTGTATCAAGTATTGCTCCTTATCATTGATATACATTAAACAGTATGCACTGGCATTCCTGTAACCACCAAAAGAGTCCCGTTCCAACTCTTCCCAAGTTGATTTTGTCACAGAAATATCATTATATTTCATCCATCTGTTCTGGTGGTGGTCATAAATATACGCCCAGTAGTGTCCTGCATTCGCTTGACCCTCATGAACTAGCACAGCATGCAACCTATAAGGAACCTTAAAAAAACAAAAGAGAAAATAAAACAAATGTCAAACTCTCCTTGACAGCATTTAGTTCCCATTGTATTCCAGCAATAATTGCTACATTAAATAAAAGTAACTGAAATAAAGTTAATCAGGATCAAAACACAACACAGAGGAGAAACACAAGTAAAACTAGCAACTCACAAAGCATAAGGACTTGGAGCTGTGTTACTTACCACTACTAGTTACAGGAGATCTTAAAAACATTAGTGAGTGTACAACATAAATGTCTACTCTGCTGTCTTTACTGCCAAGGCATCCTCTTTTCTTAATTCCTTAATATGCCAACCTTCATTGTATCTACCAAAAAAAACCCTCAAATAAGCCAGCCTTGACTGTCTATGATTTACTTCAGTTCTAACCTGGCAAACCTGTCAAAATGCCTGGAAAGGCACATGCAAATTCAAGGTAATAAACTCAGTGTTTCCTGTGTGACAGTAAGAATTTATTTAAAGGAATATCTGTGAGTCAAATACTTCTGTTACCCTAAGGTAAAATTCCTACAGTAGAATAGAAAGACAACTGTTTTCCATTATTTTAAATGTATCAGGAAGAGCACTGCTAAGTAACGCATGGAACACCTGAAGAGGTCCTCTCCTCCTCCTGAAGCAAAGGAAGATAGCAATTTCTAGGATCAGTGTAGAAAGAATTCCAGGCTACATCTGTAAACCAACAAGTAAGAAGAATGGGAAGCTCAGTTTCTACCTATGTAGTTGGGAATCTGAAGGGGAGAGAAAGACAAGCAAAATGAATGAGTTCTTCCTTAGTTACAAGTCTTTTGAAAGTACCTTAGTGATTGACTCACTTTAACCTGCTGTAACAGCACATGCAGCATAGAAGGGAAAACTGAGCTTCCCTGCTATGCACAGTGTGCCTGAATGACAGTAGCTCAGCTGGGATGAAAAACCCAAAACTAGCTTGTGCTGGTGTCACAGTCTGGACTGAAGATAAACAGTCTATTTAACTCAAGGTGTACTCGGTATTTCTCAAAAATACCATCTGAGTACCACAACAATCATAAATTCACACGTAGCTATGACTTGAGAAACTCCTTGAAGTTATTTTTAACCTGATCATTCTCTTCCACACTATATGAAAGTGCTGCAGATTTTGCAACTCCCCTTGAACTGTAAAGCTGAGTGACTGCACAGCAGCTGGAATCAAACAGCCTGTCATTCCAGAGACCAAACTGCACTCTAAATCTCCCAAACGCAAGAAGTATACACAGAAGAAATCCTGGCAATTCCTTAAATCTGAATGCTCTGGGGTTTTTAACATCTCCTACTAAACCAGTGTGAAAGCCTCCTTAAAATGACTGCGAGCCTGTGTATACACACAAAAATGTATGCAGATCCTGAATTTTTAAAAACTTGCCTCTTAAGACTCTGACAAAATAAAATTTTCTTAACCTAAAATCAGGCACTAAAGATCCCCATTGAATTTAAATTGTTTTACTTAAAACCATGCTAACTGGGTCAGCTTGAGGGTCCCCACCCTCTCCTCCAAGTCGTGAGAAGCAGCTGTCAGTCATGCACACTGAGCTTTCAGGAAGGTTCCCCACAGAGGTCTGTCAGTTCAGTGCCAACAGGGATTCCTTGTGATAAGCCATTATATCAACAGTAATTAATAGTACAAGGCAACACAAACAGTTGGCATTAAACTTCTTAGTTTACACTTACTACTCATGAACCGGGAATGGAGCTTCACAACCCCATCCCATGAAGCTACAAAACAGGTATGTCAAAGCTGCTATATCCAAGATGAACTCCCTCAGAAAAAGAACATCTGTGTCTCTTTCCCAACAGCAAGTCACAGAAGGAAGGAAATAAATAAGCAGCTGATACAACATTCATTCAGGAGAATGAAACAGTAAAGATTTTGGGAATGCATTTCATATGTCAATTTGACAATTGCAGTCTCCTTAGAATCAAAAAGGACAAAAGAAGAAGACAAAGAGCTTCTCAAATAGTTCATAAATACACTTGGAAGCATCCTGCAAATATTATACATTTGTCTTAAAAATGTGTCTATTTTTCTGTGTCTAGAACTTGACTTGCAAGAGAAAAGCTTTCAATGCTTCAATTGTATCATGCAGAGAGAGAGAAACATCACTACTGTGAAACCACTCCCACAGAATGGGGCAATACCCAGCTATCAAATCACCCAGCATCAAGACAGGCGGGGAAAAGTAGACAGCTGTGCGTATCTGCCTCCTTCCTATTGTGCCAAAACAGCCACAGGGACAAACCAGCTGAGCTGTGGAAGGGCAGCCTGTGATTTCACATGGGCTCAGCACCTACTTAGTGTTTGACTAAGTAATCTCCTTTTTCTTTTGTAATGACAGCTGACCAGTATCTTTGCTATCCAGAGGTATTTCCTCCTGTAACGCCTAAGCCAACATAGGTAGACTACTTGGATGCAAGTTTACCAGATTAATTAATTATACTGTTAGATGACGTGAAGCCTGTAGCCTTCTTGTTATAACACAAGTATTAAGGGAAAAAAAGTGCCTGCCAGTAGCAAGCTTGAAGAAAGCCATCTAGGCAAATCTGCCTGAAATCCTTAACATCAAAGTTCAGCTGCCAGGAACTATTACAAGCCGTGTACAAAATGAAAACATACCTCAAGGAAAACTGTAAGCTGAACAGATCTTACTTGGAAGGAAAATAGTTCTTTTTACTAACAGAAAGTAACAGAGGAAGTAATCCTTAACCTTAAAACCTGTCAGAGCGAGAGAACATGAGTGTGTGAACGTAAGAAACAGCAGAGGAGCCACAACTCCACAGTAAAATATTCTAAAAACACTGTTCAGATTACATAGAATGGGAATTTGCTAAAGGACACCTTAGACTAATAATCAAGGTTGTGACTGATAGCAAAAATTTTAAAAAACCAAACCAAAAAACTAAGCCAACAACAACAAAACCACTCACTGGAATTAACTACAAATCAAAATCAGGAGCCTTGAATTTCCATGTATTAGCATGGAAGTTTCAATACACAGCGGCACTAAGCAGGCCAAGTAAATAGCACTTTCCTGTGTCTAATGCTTCACCACCTTAAAGCCATAAGGTTACTGAGTAATATGGGCAAATCAGGGCAATAAAATTTTGCTGTGCAAACCTGCATTCAGGTAAAAAAATGAGGAAGCAGAGACAGAACATATTTGGACTTTTCATCACAGTTGCTTGAATTTAAGCATGCCACCTGTAAAATATTTTAACACTCTATCACCTGACTGTGCACAACCAAAGGGCTTGCAAAACCCACTGACTTTCCAACAAAACTTCTCAAATTGTTGTATACTTGCTCACTTCTTAAGCACCTAAGAACTTCTAAAAAGTGACAAAAAGGATTGGATTTTAATTATCTCATGTCAGAATTGTACTTACTTGGACCATTGTTTTGTCTGAGTACATCAACTCAATTGTCCGATGTATTCTAGATATACTTTCTTGTAAATCTGAAAGACATAGAGAAGAAAGAACCTCTCTTCCATAAGGCTGTATAAGCGTACATGGCTACCTTTTTATTTTATCTCACAAAAAGCCAAACAGGGGTGCATTTCACACGTGGTACATCTATCTACCTGCCAAACACTAAGCCTTCTTGGATGAAAAATCTCCCCCACTTGCACAAATCCTTTCCTAGGGCAAATGCATTCCCCAGTTTGCGGCATCACCTCTTGTGTCATTCTCTACTTCGGTCCTCCAGCGATGCAAACAGCCCTCCAGGACAGACAGCTCCTCCTCTGTGATGTGCCTTGGTGCCGGATGCATCGGCAGGTCAGGGGGAATCCGTGATTGCGTGAATGGTTTGTGTATTACTGATCTTTGTACAGGAGATGTGCTTGGGACATCTGAAGATGAAGGCCCCTGCTGCTCTATTGTGCTGCATTCATTCAGAACATGAAATATAAAAATTGAATCATCACACAGACAAACTAAAAGCTACACCATAAAAATAAGCTTTTCATCTAAAAGCGGGCATTTTAAAGGTAACAATTACCTACAGTGCAATCCAGAAACGGTAACTACAACAGCAACATGGAATTAGTATGTAAATTCTGAAAGCTCTGTGGTGTATTACATATTAGCACAACAACACAGTTTGCTTTATTTGAAACACTACTGAACAATTTCGAATCACATCATACACGTAAATAACTGGTTTGAAACACTTACTGCCAAATGGCAGAGAGAGAAATCACAGCAGTTTGTCTTATGGCCCACTGACCATAAAATCCAACGAACACAAATTCTTAGTTTAATAAGTTCTTCATGTGTCGTATGCCTAGCAGACATACCTTTTCTAATGTTCTACCTACAACTTACATTAGGTGAACAACAATAATGAAGGGACCTCTGACATTTATGGCACACTGGAAATGTGCTACCAACTGACCTAAATTTGTTCCAAACCACTATAACTCGAACTGTAAGGCAGCCATCTTAGGAGAGTTCTATAAGAGCAGCAGGGTAATAAAAATGAAGACTTGTTACAGACGTTTCTCTTCCCATCAACAAGATCACCTATATATAATTACACTGCGTAAAAGGAATCTGAAGATCTTTCTTGCAAGTCACTGAATTTTTACTTTGGGTACAGTATCGTGATATAGCCTGAGGAACTTGGATTCTTCAGGAGTTTAGAAAGTTCTGAGAACATTAAGAGCAGAAAATGTCACTCCATATAACATGCTGTGGTGTTTCTACAGATGGACAAAAAAGCCACAATACTTACATTTTTACAGAACAAACTTCCTACACAGGAGTTTGAATAAAGTTTATTACTTTTGATATCGCATTTCATGCAAGCAGTAACTTTTAAAAGTTTGTCTTCTCTTAGCAATCATAATTTCTGCTGGCATTTTATCAGTAAGACATTTGAAATCTTTTTAGTCTTTCTAGAGTCATGTACTTCACTTCTCTGAACAACAAATTTAACAATCCTGACTGACCTAGAAGACAGAACCCTCTTTCTGAAATACAATATAGAGAGCTACGTGATAAACTGTTAGTGTCCACTTATTCAAAGTTATACTCGATTATCATGGAATTATTTAGGTTGGAGAAAACTTCTACAACGATCAAGTCCAACCATTAACCCAGCACTGCCAAGTCCATGTCCACTAAACCATGTCCCTCACTGCCACTTCTACACATCTTTTAAATACCTCCAGGGATGGTGACTCCACCAGTACCTGGGCAGCCTGTTCCAATGTTTGACAACCCTTTCTGTGAAGAAATGTTTCTTAGTATCCAATCTAAACCTCCTCTAGTGCAACTTGAGGCAGCTTCCTTGTGTCCTGTCACTTGTTA
>VZTX01022771.1:173934-205631 GCA_013400915.1 Pardalotus punctatus | reverse complement strand
TTGGAGATATCTCTGTCCCAGGGTTTGACCACCCCAAGAGAGAAGAAATACAGGCACTTTCCGGTGTCCAGATGAGATGTGGTGTCTTAATTTCCACTGGTTGCCTTTCATCCTTTTGGTGTCAAAGAGAATATGAATTAACACACTTTTAGGAACTGATACACTCCTTGTTTGTTTAAACTGGGTATAACTCTTCCAGGATTTTAAAGAAAGCTCTTGGAAAAAATCATCCTATTTTAGGGTGTCAAAAATTCAAGGTAGAAATCTGCTTCCGATTCTTTCTTGTTGTAAGACTTTGTTTTGTGGGTTTATGCCTAATTTCTCTATATTTAATAAGAGAATAATAAACATTTTCCTTATTCTGTGAGCATCCTCTGTCCTTAGGAGAAAGGTCCTATACCAGTAAAAATGTTGGGGATTTTTATGAAATGCTAGCTGATGCCTTTGGGCACATTTCCTGCTTTTATACAATGCACAAATGTAGGCTTAAAATAAACACTTCAAGCAGTCGCTGATTTGCTGTGTTTTCCTGAAAATGTTGTTTTCTTAGCAGATTAATTGACTTGACAGAATATATCTCCTGAAGCACCGGTCCTTAATGCTTCCGGTAAATATCTTCAGCCCTTCTTTTTAGTGGAAGCTATTTTGTGTCTGGAAGGTTCTGTATAAATGAGGTGATAAAGAGTCACTACAGATAAGATGAGCCTTTGTGCTTCTGCTTTGTGTGAGGAACTTCAGCTTTACTCAGGCTCTGAGAGGGGTGCGATTTGTCTTCCAGACCTGTGGTGTTCTCGAGCCACATTTTTTACCTCCTTTGAAGTGCTAAAATTTTTCTAGTGTGTACATTAACCTAGAAGAGCTTTATTTCTTTCTCTTTTGAGAAACAGAGAATATTAAGGGTGTGAGTGTCATCTGAATGAGAGGTATATGACTGTGTAAATGTTAACTGCATTAAATGTGCTGCTGGGATATAAACACCTCACTTAAATCAATAAGTTGTAATTGTAGAAGTCAGTAGCTCTCAGTTCTTCTTTTGACCCTAAGAAAGCTCCTGTACTTCTCCTTTCCCGTCAGTACAAAGGCAAAATCAGCTGAGCAATTTCAAACTTGCAATATGTTCCTTTTTGCCTGCCCCACAGAGTATAAAACTGAAAACATAAATGTATTTCTTGCATTTTTTATCTAGATTCAAAGGGTATATTTCACTTTAAATAATGTCTGGCTCATCTAGTCTATCACATATGAGTAATTTTTTTTACTATGCAGAGCATATGTTTCTTCTGTCTGCAAAAAGTTCTGTGGATTTTCATTCCTTCCTATTTCCCCAGCTTTATGCTGCCCCCAGTTATAAGAAAGCAGAGGTCATACAAAGTGACTTTTTAGAGTTTGCTGTAGTCACTATGAGCCTCACACTTTCCTCGCTGCTTCTCAGCTTTCACAGTTTACCTGTGAGATTCAGGATTTCTCAGACATGGAAATGTCAGTGACAGTTTGGCTTAGTGTCAGTGCTGAGGATTCTAGACTTGAGCTGTCAAACAGACTGCAGTGCAAAGGGAAATGGAATTATTATTCCTCCACTTAAGATGGCAGATCATAGATATTTGCCGGTGTCTGGAACTCTTTGTGTCAAAATATGTGCCTCATCCACGGATAAATATTTCACACACGAGTACTTGAACGCTCTCGTAGAACCGCTCTTGACCTAAATTGCTGCCAAGGCTGTTTGCCCCACGGAGCTCCTGATAAAGCAGCTCCAGCCAGCATGGAGGTGAAGCCACCGTGGCTGTGCCATCGCTCCAGTGCCACTTGTGGAGAGGCAGAGGCTTCTCCGAGAGCGAACGGTGAGTGAGGAACTCCCAGATGTGACAAACGCAGATATGGGCTGAGGGCAGTGCAGAAATGCGTGTGCTGCCGTTGAATTCCCGTCACTCTTACACCCCATGGTTCTCAGAGCACGGTGTGATGGGTGATGGGATTCTGAAACAAGACAGGATGGGACACAGAATGATGGGGCCGTTTTCCAGCACATTTTTATCCCACAACTGAGTTTTGAAAATACTGTTTTTCACATGGTTTCTTCTGTGAGAAGAAACTCGCTCTCAAATATCTTGGAGTGCTTGGAGGGTGGATGATTACAAAATTGATTTGTGCCTAATGGTCTTGGGCTTCCTGCAGTTTTTCTGTTAGTCTCTTCCACTTCAGCACCATATTCCATATTTTCTGAGCCCTCCTGAAGTGTTAACAAGCTCATCCATTTCCTCCCATCTCCCACTGCCCCTTCTTCCACAGCCTTTACAAACCCTTCCCATGTTCTAGCTGAAAAATAGATAACAAGCATCATAATTAATTCTAGCTAATTATTGATTGGTTTAAAAGAGAACCATGGAGCTGACATGGAAGCCTTTGCTGTAGCAAGATGCACTAATTTTGATCTCATATCTGTATCACTCTACTAATTCCCTGTCCCCTCCCCTCCCACTCAGGAATTTAATGCTCTGTGGAGCTGCTGTGCTTTTGTCATCGTGGCTGGAATTGGTCAATCCAAAGTCACCAGGTATGGCTGACACCCAGCAGTGTGCTGGGTGCCTAAGCTGCCAATTTGCACTTCTCAGTCACATTGTCAGCTGTCTTTCCTTAGAAACACTGGAAAAGTATTTAAAATGCCCTTCTAACAACAGCTGGAGGCAGTTGTGAACAGTTAGAGATATTTCTGTGGTGTCTCCATCAATCTTGACTCCTTTGGGTCGCAGGTCTGCCCGGACAGCCGGGCAGGGCTGGGTGGGCTCTGCTGGTGGGATTGTCTCATGAACAGCTCACCCCGAGCACGGCTGGGATGAGTTACTCTGTGAACGAAACCAAAGGATGGAGACAGCGGCAGAAATGATCACGCTCCTGAAATGGGACAGAACAGGGCAGAAATGATCGCCCTCCTGAAATGGGACAGAGCCAAAAGTAAAAACGGCCTTCAGCCGAGCGCTGGAAGCTTTGTGTGAAAGGACAAAAGCGCATGAGCTGCTGTTATTTAAGTGCTTGTGTTTTTGTAGCCTCAGTCCATGTATGTAGTGCTGGCTTACACGTTGAATCTTCTTTCTGAATTGTTGATTGACTACTGAAAGATTTAGAGCCAGTATAATGCACGGTGCCACAAAAAAAAATCTTTATTTGAAAGATTAATTATGGATTTGTCTGGATAGAGAGTCGAAGGATTTACTGTGTCCACTACATTAGCAAAATAATTCATTTTCATTTCTGTTGTCTTTTAATTTGCATGAAGCCACATATTTTGCACAATTAATAATTTAGTAATCATTGGATGATTACTACATAAAGAAAATAATTTACCTTTTCCAGCTCCCCCAACAGTCTGTGTTGGTGAATTTCTTCCTAGAACTTGAGGTGAAGTCCAGCTGTGGATATTCCATGTATTAATGTTTTCCTTTGCCTGTCTCCCTCCTGTGCTGGCAGGCTGGCACATTTTTGCCCCATGCCATCAGTAACTTCCAGGTGTGTCCTTCCAAATGCAGTGGCAGGGCTGCCTGAGCTGCTGCAGAGTTCTCCACCTGCTTCAGGAATCCCTGTCAGAAAAGAAATGGCAGGGATAAGTGGGTGCTGGTGAGTGCCAACAAAACCCCAAAAACCCTCATGAGATTTTCAGTGGGATGTCTGATCTTTGCATTTTCATTGTTCTGGTGTCACTGTGGGTTATTTACACAATTTCTGCTGGCTTTAGCTCCTTTGGATACATTCACTTTCTTAGCTTCTGAAGAAATATGTTGAGAAAACAGGACCTTTGCTTTCTGAAAAGTTTCTTGTGGCCTGCCTTTTTCCTTCTGCTCTTCCCAGTTCATCCATTTACACAGGTTACAGCAAAAGCATCCTGAACGAATTGATAATTTAATCTGATGTGAAACAAAGTATTTGGAAGATAGAAATGGAGAGACTGAGAAAACTACTCAAAATTCTGAGCTTGTAAATATTTTAAAGTGATCTTATGCAAAATTCATCCCAAACATGATTATTCTTCTTCTTTTCCATCTTATTTTATATCTTCCTAAATCACTACCTCTCTTTCTCTTCCCTTGCAAAAAAAAAAAAAAAAAAAAAAAAAAATGAAGTACTGNAAAAAAAAAAAAAAGTAAATGAAGTACTGTATTTATGCAGTTTCAATTCTGAAAATAGAGGGTAGTATTTACAGCCTTAAAGCCATGTCAGTTTTCAGTCATAGTTTCATACTTTGACATTCCTTTTCATGTTGAAATAATCACAGGAATAAATGATTTCATTTAGATGTCTCGCACTGTATCTGCATATGAAATAGCTGTTAAATGACAGGAAGCTCTGTTCTAATGAAGGGGTGGATTGCACATCGCCACTCGTGGGACCAGCTCTGCTCCATCCTGCAGTGCCTTTATTTGCACGGGAATAGGTGCTGGGGGACAGTGACAGCAGAGCTGCTGCACCCCCATTTCTGAGGGCCGTTTGTATCTCCAAGTGAGAGGAGTTGATGGAAAGATTACTCACTTAAAACTGTGTCTCCTGAGGTGCTAGAGGAGATGCCTGTAATGCCAGGAAATTCCTTTTCACCGAACATGTTTTACAAAATCACTGAAATTACAAAAAACACATACCCTGTTGCCATTTGAGGCCCAAGAGATACCCAGTTCCTCCTTTGTGGATTTGATTGATACACTTTTGAAAAGTGATGAGTCTGCTAAAATAGTTGTAAATTGAGGAACGTGAAGTACTTGCTCAGTATATAATCTAAGCCCATTTCCATTAGAATAAGAACAATAATTGTAAATTCTTTTCTTATTCTGTTATTTGCACTGCATTGCAACATTATCCAAACGCAATATTCCTTGTTGACACGAACAGTGTGGAGCTGTTTATCACACGGAGTCTATTCCATGGTCACCACTGTCCCCCTCTATCTGCAGAAAGAGGAGAGATTTCACATTAATGTTGATGTCACTTGGTGTCCGTACCAGAAATATATTGGTTACCATGGGAACTAATTATTTAACCAAGAAAGGGGAGAGGAGAAGCAGCAGTTTTTGGTAATACAATTGAAAATAAGATCAGGTAATAGAAGTGATTACAAAACGTGAGACTTTATTATGTTCTTTTGAGACCTGCAAATATGACGTGATACACAGAACTTTGTGTAAGTCATATGTTTAATAAGCTAATAACAGTTCTGTGCTGAGCTTTTCTCCACTGCGGGACAAACTCTTCCAAAGTCTGCGTGTTCTCCCAGTGGATCCGTGGCCACGATCTCCTGGGAGAACAGCAGTCCCCACCCTGGTGGGTTCCGTGGGAGGGGACACCCCGCTGCCCCTGCTCCTGCTCTGCCCAGCCTCTGGGCGATGCTCTTTGTGCCGATTCCTTTTCTCTTGGAATCTTCACTGCTGCTTTCCGTTCTTGGGCTGCTTTGGGCACTCGTGTCCCCCTTCCTCACCACTGCCCCAGTATTTGTACAGCCACTTGTTTGCAATTCCTTGGAGCTCCAGCCCAGGCCGAAGCAGGAGCTGTGTTCTGTTTCTGCGATGATTGCCGCTGCCAAGGGCGCGTGTCCCCAGTGACCCCACCGGGCAGGCATCGGCAGAATTCTCTGAATCGCCTTTGCGGGCAAAGCGCTTTGTGGCAGACGCTTCCTTTGTGAGAGGAGACGCTCACCTGGCTGCTTTCATGGCGCAGGTCTGGTGATCTGTGCAGAAGTGCTCACCTTTAAAGTGCTGTGAACTTTGGGCACGATTTGTCTCCTGGCAGGCAGGGGATGAGCTGTGTGCACGCTGTGTCGCGGGGCAAGGGCGCAGACACGGGCTAGGCCTGCAGGAAAGTCCTGCTTGTCTGCCACTCCTGCTCTCTGACATCCTGGCTGCCACTTAGCTTTTGTCCTGTTTCACGTGAGAAATGGAAATGCCACTGGATGGGGTCGCTTTGACGTTTCCTAGCTGCCACTTAGCTTTTGTCCTGTTTCACGTGAGAAATGGAAATGCCACTGGATGGGGTCGCTTTGATGTTTCCTGTGCTGGGTAGAAAGAGGAGAGCAAAGTGTGTCTTGTTTGCAGGCAAGACTTTGAAATCCCACGGCTTTAAACTGCGATGGGAGATGGGTGAGGAATTGTTCCCTGGGAGGGTGGGGAGACCCTGGGCTGGAATTCCCAGAGCAGCTGGCGCTGCCCCTGGATCCCTGGCAGTGCCCAAGGCCAGGTTGGACATTGGGGTTGGAGCAGCCTGGGACATTGGCAGGTGTCCCTGCCATGGCTGGGGGGGCACTGGTTGGGCTTTGAGGTCCTTTCCGGCCCAAACCATTCCATGAGTCTGGATCCTATGGAATGAGCACACCTTTATGGGAATTTACACCCAGACTGCGCCTCACTGGGACAGAACCCGCGTTACTGCCATGAGTGCTGTTCGGTTTGGATGCATGCGGTTGTTTTCAGGCAGAATTCTGTTCTCTATTATTCATGAAAAACTGACTGAATTTACTTGTGATCTGCTGCATACTGTATATAAATATTCTCCATATATTTTTTTATAATTTTAAAAAATGTGATGTGTAACAAAAATTATGTGAAAACTTCAGTACATCAAAAGATGTCAATACATGAACCAGGTGCATTCTATAGTACAATAAAAATAGATAAAATTCAGTATAGATCAAAGAAATGTCATAAGCCATTGCTACATTTCAGAAGTAAACATTACTTAAAAATTTATTAAAATACATCAAAATTATTTTAAGGAATAATTTGGAAGAGAACTTGATATAATCTGCATTTGATTTTTACAGAATTTTAAGAATAAAGAGAGAATTGAGACAGTCCATTATTTCTAGAAACATGACCTCTGTATGACAGAATGATCTACTGCAACCATAATGTTAAAGGAAACAAAAAATATAGCAAACCAAAATTGCTTTAACAACCTCTGCTTGGTTGTCTTGCCTTTTTTTCTCTTTTCTTTTTCCTTTTTGTGGAAGGTTAGTTGCTTGAAATTTAAATATTAGATTTATAAATCAGGTTGTAGAAAACAGGAGGAGAGATTGAACTTTATGGATGATTTAAAGGTCCTTTTTCTCCCATTATTTTTATTTATGTTCATGTACATATATTCCAAACTTTTAATTGCTAAAGTGTTGCTAAGTAAGCAACTTGTGTTTGATTTAATGGTCTCCATATGATATTTTCCATCTCCTGTTTACCATGGTCATTAAATGGGGGAAAGGATTTCATTAGCAGTTTGTGAGAGTCTCCCTGCTGAGGGGTGGGGAGAGGCTGCTGGAACCAGCCCTGCTGGCAGTTTTGGGGTTCGTTCCCACATTTGTATGGACTCAGCAGCTTTGAGATTCGTTCCCACATTTGTATGGACTCAGCAGCTTTGAGATTTGTTCCCACATTTGTATGGACTCAGTTTGGGGGTTTGTTCCCACATTTGTAGGGTCTCAGCAGCAGGGAGGGGCTTAGGGTGTGTCTGAGGGCAGAGAGGGTTTCTTGGCCAATATTTTGAAAAATCTATAGTAAGATAGCCAACTTTCATTTCTTTTACATTATTTGGCCTGTTCCCCATTTCTCTTTGAAGCAATACAGCAGGACGAAGAATGCCTTGTTAATTTTAAGTGTTTAAAAAAAAATTTAGTATCAACTTTTGATACTTATTTTGATGTTTACAGCGTTCCTTTGGTTTTGTCTTGATTCTTGTAATGTGGCATAACCTGTCTGCTTTTTAGCACTGCCTCTGCTCTCGTTTCTGAATCCCCAATGGGGCAGCAGAGCCCGTGCTCTGTGGAGGGAAGGGATCTGGGGTGTGGAGGCAGCGTTGTCTGAGCTTTGGCCGTGAGCGTTGTCTGAGCTTTGGCCGTGAGCGTTGTCTGAGCTTTGGCCATGAGCGCTGTGTGTTTGAAACTCTGCTGTTTTAGCGGCTCCTCTGTGCGGCAGAAGTGTCCCAGGTGATCCAGGGGACCATTGTGTGTCCTGTGCCTGGTGCACTTCGGACCCAGACCCAGGCTTTTGGTCTGTTTGTGACTTTTTTTGGCCATTAAATCGTGCTTCAAAGTCCTTTCCTCCCTACTGATGAGAAGCGTAAGCGTGTTCCTTCACGCTTGCATAACCTTTGTCATCAAAGCACTTTACTGGCTTTTATTCCATCACTTTATCTATATCTCTGATGTTTGCCTTCTCTCTTTCTCTGTAGTGAAAGTATAGCTCGTAGCTAATGTCCCTTAAATCCCAGAGGTGCTCTACGACCGAGGAGAAAAAAGAAAATTCTTACATTTTTTAACTTCCTGACCCACCATTTCTCTGAGAACAGAGAGGCAAAAGAAGATATCAGGGTTGGCAGACTTGTGATCACCAAGTGGTTAGAGGGTGAGGAAGCAGAAGAGCTATTTCTGCGGTGGAGGCTGCTGACCACAGTTTTAGTAGCTTGAGAAATCATAGCCAGAGGTTTAAATAAGCCTTTGTTTTTTTAAAAAAGTCAATGGCTGTTAAGGGCGTTGAAATTGAAAATTGACTAAGCCATTGACTTCTAGAGAAGAAAGGCAACATGAAAAATTCTCTGCAAAGCAGGAAGACACCAGTTTTAAAACTAGAGGAAAATAATTGCCAATGAAACTGTGTATTCCCTCCTTTTGGGGATTTGAAAGTCTTCCTGGAGGGTCTCCTTCCTGTCAAATTTGCAGCTCCTCTTGGCAGCCTTCTCAGTACTTTTGAGGAACCGTAGCAGAAATATATTGGCAGTGAAATAGCAGAAACTTCTGGAAACAATTGAATCTTTCCGTGCTGCACTGCTATTTTATTGGATTAACTGTTTATGAGGTATTTTATGGTAAAAAGTCTGGGCAAGGCTCAGGCAGTATTGCTCTGTGCCCTGCAAGGCACAGCAAGATGGAAGTGAAGTTCATTCAGTCACTTCCTCCAGAAAGCTGCAATCACGTGTGGAAACAGACTGGGAGGGAGGAAGGGAAGTAAAAAAATAATTATTTTTCTGAGAAACTGATTTAAATCACACGAAGTCCTATTAAATTAAGAGGAGTCAAATAGGATTACTGGATGTTTATACATTTAGCTCTGGGTGTGTGGGTGTGAGATCACCAAAGCCACTCATGTCTTGTGGCATCAACTGATGTTTTCTTTGGTCTTAAAATTTCAGGTCAGAAAGTAGATTGTTATGTTTGGCACAAATTAGTATTTGAACATTTGTGTCTTTGAGGAGAAACTAATGACTGAATAGTATTAACACCTGAAATGTGAGTTGTTTTTGCTGCTTGAGGATCTTATCTTGAACAAGGTTCAATATTCTCTGGTAAGATAATTAGGAGATTCACCTGTATCATCTATTTTTTAAAAAATTTTTATTATTTTCTGACTGGAGATGTTACACCTCCAGAACAGCTAATCCAGCATTTTTCTCTGCCATTAAACTGTGCACGTCTACATATTTGAAAAGACAGAAATGTCTTCCTAAAGAATAGGTTATGATAAAAACAAATTCAAAGAATTTAGAGGAGAATACTCCAGGAAAAAAAATAACATTTTTCAAGCCTGGAATAGGTGAGTGTTGGCTTTGCTTTTGTTGTTTGATGGATATTGGTTCGTGGTTCTGCAGATCTGAGTCATCCTTTCCTCTCATCAACGTTCCTGCCCAGCCACAGCTGCCTTGGCTGCAAGGTCTCTTGACAAGCAGGAGAATACCTGCACTGGATCTCACCCTAAAAATGTGTAATCTCTGCTCTCTGGAGGGCCAGAAAAACTGACATCAACAAGAAATTCTGCAGCTTGGGAGAATTCTTCTCTATTCTGGCATTTTCAAGAGGCAGCTCTCCAGGCTATTCTGTCACTTCCAGTGGATTTCTGCTCTGTGGCCTGTGTTTTTTACACTGAATTTTAACCTCCACATTTAGAAGGAGGGACCAAGAACAAGTTAGCTTGGATGGGGCAAAAATGCCTGGGACTTGTTGTGTGGGGAGGGCTGGCGTGGTTTGGACAAAAACCCCGACAATTACATTATGGTTAGCGTGGCTCTGAGGAGTCTGTAGCTAAAAATGTCTCTTTGTGTGTGTTTGAAACTGTTGTGGCCAGCCAGGGTCCAACACAGTGCTCGTGTTTTCTGAGACCCTTGGATTTTGTCTTGAAGAGCAGCTGCTGCTGTGACTGAAGGTTTTTTTGTTTATATGACTTCTTTGAACTGAGCAGTGTTTGTATAAAATGCTTTCGGATGGATTGCTGAGCAAAAGGGGTAGAAGTCCTATGGCAGGTGACAGAAATCCGGTGGGTTGTGTTTTTACATGTTTGCTCCTGAACCCCAAAAGGAGGTTGAGGTGAATGGAGGTGTGCAAGAATAAATCCTTTTTGTCTATCATGTGTCACAAACAGATTTTCTGTGGAGGATGTATCCTTTCAGAAGTTTTTCAGAATGGGAAAGGAATTAAAAATATTTGCTCAAGGGACACAGCATCCAAACTCAATTCAGAGGAGCTCTTTTAAATCTACAGAGAAGTTGCGAGAAAACTGTGGGTTTGGATTTCACAATTTCTGTTACTAGAGGTGAACTTAACCTTCATTTGTTTGGTAGTTAACGAATCCCTAAAATTCAATCAGATCATTGATATGCTGGAATATATTGAAATATGTCACAGAGTTACACCAAATTTACTAAATCCCCCCAATTCTCATAAACCTGCAGATCTCTGTGTAACTGTTGGCCCATGTAATTGAGCTGCATCCTCCTCCTCTGATAGATGTGTTGTTATTGGTTTTAATGGAGACAATTTCATTTCTGTGCTGCCCCTTTCCTCCTCTGCTACTCACCAGATTATTTTCTATTTGTTGCTTTATTACATCTTCAGAGCCTTGTGGCTCTCTGTGTAATAGATTTGGGGGAGGGTGAAGGTATCTGTTCTTAATTTTACAGAATTTTGTAGGAAATTGCTGATCTTTAGAATAGTTGCAAATCCAGAAAGAAACCCAAACAAACAGAAAAAAAAGCCAACCAGCCTTGAAATAGTTGAAAGAACTAACTCTGGAAATGTAAAATCAAAAATATTTGTAATGCAGGTTCTAATTTTACCTTGACATATAACAGAAATTGTAGAAATAATGCAAAATACTTTAAAATATTTACTTATTTTTAATTATGTATTACTGCTATAACATCTCCTTCTATTGCTATTTTAATTATTTTATTATTATTTTACTCACTGTGGAGGGTCATGGAAGAAAGAGAGAAGTTAACTTAGGATCGAAGAGTTGTTCCTGAAACAACTTTTAAAAACCTAAACAGACAAACACAGACTTCACCAGATTTGCTGGGGGGAGGCATCCAGCTGAATTCTGGAAGTGTGGGCCTTGTTTTCGGTTGGTTGCTCACCCTGCTGTGGTGCCCAGCTGTGCCTCAGCTGCCCAGAGGATGCTGTGGTTTGGGGTGCCCTGCGTGTACACACACCCTGAACAGGCTCACACATCACTGATGTGCAGGAAGCAAAAATAGAATTAAAATAAAGGAATGATGAGACTCGGTGCAGACCGTGAAATTTGCAGTGCATGCACTGGAGCCCCTCTTTGCCTTGCCTGGTCTGCCATCATTTCCCCAAGGAACTGCTGCAGTCCTGCAGGAAACTCAGCCCCGGTGATCCTTGGTCCTTCTGGACAAATACACAACATTATCACTGTGCTGGGATTAAAAATAATGTGGGGAAAAGTTATGGACCAGCTCAGGAGCGTTTAGGACGATCGTGTGTCCTAAGAATGGTCTGTAAATCCCAGCCTGAGAAGCATCCTTGGAGGAGGAGAATTCAAGGTCTGCATCCTCCAGAGAGGGACGGTGAGCAAGGCTGGGGTTATTTGTCTTCCTGGGAAGTTTGTGGAAGAACAGCCCCTCCATATCACCAGGCATCTGTGGTGTGGGATTTTTATTCTCTAGATTTAAAGGGCAGCAGCAAAGCAATCTGTTGTTTGTATAGAAAAGAGTGATGGTAAAGAAAGAAAATACACTCAAGGGAATAGCTACTCCACTCCAAGATGCCACTTGAAAAACAAGCAGAGGGAAATGTTTGCACAGCACGAGGCACAGAGGCAGAGAAAGGCAGGAGGCACCGGGTCGGGCTCCAATGTAGAGCATCTCCTCCCAAAGACGAGTTCCATTTTTAAAACTCCGTACTTCTGCAGCGCACCGAAGGATGAGATCTGACAGGAGGACTTGACAGCGTTCCAGCTCTGAGTGTGGTTTCGAGGGGACGTGAGGAGTTTTCTCTGTCAGCCTGAGCTCCGGGGTCCGGGCCAGGTCTGAATCAAGCAGCTGTTGTTCACACGAGAATGGAGCGTTTCAGGGCGGTGAAGAGGACGTGTGTGAAGGTCATGAGACTTGAGACCAATTCTGTTCACAGCAGTTGAGATAACAACATTCTGCCTGCAACTTTTTTCTTCCTGGTAGCCTGCCAATAGAGTCTAATATTATCGGCCCCTCTTTTAATAGTTTCCACTAGATATTTCTAGAAAATATGCTCGCAAATTTCCATTTTATTGAAGCTGGGATGGATGGAAGAAGGATTTAGAGAAAAAAAAATCATAGTTAATCATTGGTTGAAAACTAAATAAGCTAAATCATCAGAACGCTGAGGAAAAAAAATTACTATTTGAAAAATTACTTGATTTTTCCCATGGAAAGTATGTTAATCGATTCTAAGTGAATTTCTGTCTGTGTTAAATGCTTTGTGGTACCTACAAGTGCAGATGGAATACTTGCTCGTGCTTGGTGTTTGTATGTTCTCAAATCTTCTCACTTCCAGAGACTCAGAAGTAGATTCACAATGGTTCACTCATTTTAAAATCAAACCCCATTTTCTAAAATGATGCTAGTGATAAATTATAATAATTCTGAAGTTGACAGGTTTGTCACAGGGGAAAGGATTTCTTCAATTATTATCTAGGCTAACACAATAATTTGTACAAACTATTTATTACATTTTAAACATCTACCCTGCCCCACCAAACCCCAGATAAAATGAAAACAACAAAAACCCTCAGCCCCCATAGCAATTAGAAAACCTAACCACCCACTAAAAACCCTCAACAATCTGAAGAATTTACATTAAAATTTGCCAGATTTTAGATTGCAGATACTCTCAAGCTTCACTGCAAATGTACACTGGAAGAATCTTTGCACATCTTTTCATAATTGCATATCAAATCACACGAAAAAGTCAATTTCCCAGGAGACTTATCCCATGGTGACAATTGGTTCATTGGTTTAGAAATACTGCTTCAATTTTATTTATCCTTAGAAAAAAAAATTGATTAATTTGGAATCTGCAAATAAGGATTCTGGGTTCATTAATATTCACTGTCCAAGTTACCAGACCACGAATCATAATCAACATATTTTGCTGGAACATGAAACTACTTATCTATAATGTTTATGTTTTCTCTGACACTAAAAGACAAAAAAAAAAAAGTATCAAATAGCTGTTCTTCATTAAATACAAGTATTGATTGAAGGACTGAAGAGAGTAACCATTCTTGTTTGAAAGCATCCTCTTGTATCTGTTTGGGAGATGAGTTGCTGTTCCCTCTTTTTGCTGTGCTGTTTCCCTGGCACAGAGAATGTCAGGTCCTGTTTGAACAGGAGCTGCATCACAGGGTAAACGAGAATAAAGGAACGGAACAGAATCAGGAACGAGATGAGATAAAGCCCCACCATCAACAATCACAGAGCAGAGCAAAGCCTGGCATTGTGACAGACACAGACAGTGGAACTCGACTCCAACCCTGACCCCAAAAGTGCTTTGCCCACAGCCAGACCTCACACAGTGGCAGCCCTAACGCAGGGGGCCAAAGGAGCAGATGAGAATGGAGTCTGTCACCAGTGTGGGTGACACAAGGAGCGTCCGCCCCAAGGCACCCTGTCCTTGTGACCAGAGCAGGACAACACTCATGCTGAAAAGATGCACCTGTATAATGAATTTCAGACGGTAAGAACCTGATTATGGATTGTGTTCTCAAGAGCTGGAATCTGCATCAGAATTGTGCACTGACATTCTGCCTTTCTCTTGAATTTAGGGATTAATATCAACAGCAGGAGCACAACCCCGTTACTTCTCAGGTTATCTCGTGCTCGGGCCAGGGAGTCCCTGAAGCACTTGAGGGATTCTGGTTCAATTCCTTTTTACTCTTGTTCATATTTATCTTCTTCAGTGCGGGCAAAGCTTGTGTATCCTGCTCTGGACTCCCTGGACAGTGTCTGGGAGGGCAAAACTGCCCGACTGCAGGCACATGGAGGGCAGGACACAGCAGGCACGGTGCTCTGTGCCCTGTCTCACATCGCCTTTGTGACCGCTGGCCTGGGACTGCTGCGGGTTTGGTTTGTTGGTGCAGCCGCTGTTTGCTCAGGGTCTGCAAGTTCAGGAAATTGAGACTTACTTCCAACAAAATAGATTGGGAAAAACCTTCAGGTTAGAAAATGGAGAAACTGAACACAGAGTAGTGTGAGATGAAACAGTGCAATTCAGACCTCTTGTTGGATGGGTCCTTTAGGCCCTTTCGAAAAAAAAAAAAGGGATTAAACTGTGTTCTTGTGGTTTTCTTGGGTGTTAAAGCATAACGTCAAGGCTCTCATGAATTGAAGTGCTAGAAAGAGCAAATGTAAGGAAAATATTCTGTCGCTGGTGCACTTCCCACGCTGTGATTCTCTGATCTGAACAGGTTTGCCATTGCTGTAGGATTGTGGCTGCTTCAACAGGCTGCTCCAGCTTGTACGTGGTTCAGGAGATTCAATGAATCTCAGCTGATGCAAAATCTCTTCAATGAAGCCAGTGCTCCTTGAGAGCATCTTAAACTGATATAACTGAAACTCATGTTAACTGGGCCAGGTGGGCATGGATGACTTGCTCAGGCTGGTCTCTAATTGTGTTTCCAACTCGTAATATTTTAGTCTGCTGTTGCCGTCAGCAAAGGGGAAGTAGAGGATGAAATGTGTTTTGCTCTCTTTTGCTAAAGGAAAGGTTTTGTATCCTGTCAGGTTTATTGCTTGTGTTTGTTGTTACACAGGAGCTCATTTGCTGTTCTTCCCTAATGGATGTGACTGCTGCTCTCCTGGAATGTGTAACAGTCCCAGGAAAATAAGGCTGCTCCTGGGCTCAGCACAGCTTTTCTCTGCACCAGTGCCTCACTGTTAGAGTGAGTATTCACAAAATACTCACCTGTAAAAGGCAAAAATGTAGGAATGCTCCGTGAGTTTGTGTTCTGTCCTGTAGTAACCCATATGGCATAAATAGATGAGATGGGCCTTGTCCTTTTTTAGAGGGAGGAATATGAATATACTGGATAAACTGGAACCACAATGAATTTACATGAATTTACATGATGAATTTACATCACCTCTTTCTGTGCACGTGAACTGTATTTTGCAGAAGAATAATTACATGTGAAGTAAACAACACTGGGGAAGAATGGTTATTATACCTTAATATCAGAATTCTGAGTGGAAGAGTTTATTTGGATGGTGGGGTTTTGAGTTTTGATTGGCGCTTATTTATTTATTTAGTTTTCTATAATTCACTTTTATTGAAAAGTTTACAGAATAACTAATCAAAGATAGAGAGGAACTCAAAACTGACATCTCATCTTTTATATCCCATTGATCATAAAATATGGATTACCTACATAGCAGAGTTTTTATCCATTTTTTTTTAAGTTCTGCCTTTTGGCACCTGGTCTCCCTGGCTTTCTGTTCAACTGATCTGAGAACTTCTCCTGACTAATGCATCAGTTCCTAGAACACTGTTTGTTTTAGAACCAAATTCTGTAATCCTATGATATTATTTTGCTGTAGAAACTTGCCAGCAGAATTACTAACAGCAGAAATACACGGTCCAATTATTAGGGACAGAGTCTGTTTTGTTACTTTGCACATTACAGCATTTTTGAAGAGGCTGTGGCTGGGCAGAGAGAAATCCCTCATTTGTTCTGTCCTCATGGAGGGTGGGATGAAGGCACTGGGCACGAGGTTGCTCCTTCTCATGGACAGAGTCAAGAGGAAAGAAACTCCTGTTGAGCAGTCTGAGACAGAAATAAAAGAGTGCAGGAAACCTACAGTGCAGCAGGGGCTGAGAGTGCTGAGGAAGCACATGAAATATTTTACCCAGAGATAGAACAGAGCATGTGATGGTTCTGCAGCCTTGGGAGCCCTGAAGAGCAGCTTGATTGAGAGCAAGCCTGGGAATAAGGGAAAACCCTGCAAGGATGCAATAGGAAGATGGTTGTTTACAAATCTCCTTTATTTCTGATCTCTCTCAGTCATTTTTAATTCTCCCCATACCAAAAATTATTTGTTCTGTTGCGTATTTTCAAAAAACCTGGCATTTGAGCTTAAAAGCTGTTCTGATCTTTTTAGATGTGCTTGTTTTTAAGAAAAGGTCTAGACGGATTTTTGTCAAAGCTCCAACCAATTTGAGCTCCTGTCAGTGTAATAGGTGCTGACTTGTTTGTCTGTACTCTCAGTGAGAATTGCTGTTCTAAATGCCACTTGTGCTTGTTGATATTTTTTCTGGAATTACCGGACTTAAGAAATCAGATTTGCAAAAACTGTGGATTTTGGTCTATAACATAATAGTCCAGAGTTTAAATTTTCCTGTTCATCGTTGTTAAATGAACGATGGGTGGATATTGAACCTTCCTGTGTTTGGAGTAAACAGGAAAATAGAGCCAAAGAGGTTTCGTGACAGTATTGTGAGTGCCTTTCTCATTTGTTCTGTACCAAGTGACCCTAAAGTCTGCAGGTCTCCCTTCTTCAGCTGTTAATGCTACCCTGAAAGCTGGGACTGCACAGGACTTTGATATCCCTGTTTTGATCACGTCCCAAGCAGTAAACTCTGAATTGTATTAAACAACTCTTTTCTCAAAGAGGGGTCAGCTGCTGAGCCAACAACTGACTCGACTCCTGAAGAACTGCAGGCATTGAGTGCTCAGCCTGTCCCGAGGTTCAAAGGAGCCAACAGCCAAGGAGGGCAGTGCTGATTTTACATTTTTTGGTTGCATTTATTGCTGATACCATAAACGCTGTCAGGTATCTTGCGTTCTTATATCCAGAGGTGTGTAGGCTTGGTCAGTCCGGTTTGAGAACAGGAGGATTAGGAAATGCCTCTTCTACACTTACAAACACGGGAATGTTCTGCAGCTTCTGCTCTCTGCAGTGTCTTTGTATTCCCCAGTGGGGACAGTTTGTAGTTTCTAATGGAGACGGATTTTAAAGATGGAATTTCCTTCGAGGACAAGGTCATTGCTACTGTCCCAGCACCTCGGTGTGAATTATTCAGCAAAATATATTTTCTGTTGGAAAAATGCCAGTTATTAGGTTCTTCCAGATCTTTGATAAGTGCTTTAATCACTGGACCAAATGTAGGCTCTCGTGCTGGGCCTCAGGGAAATGTCTGTAATGACAACAAGTAGGATGCCTCCTTTTAAAGAGAAGGAGAGCTCTTCAGCTGCAGGCTTCAGGCTCTCTCACGATAGCTCACAGTCAGCTTTTGCAGGTATTTAGCCCCACACTGGAAATAATGAGCTGGACCATGGACTCAGCTGGGTGGTGTTTTTAGTAAAAGCTTAGGAACCCCGTGCCACAGGATGTTCTGGATGTGAAGAGTTTACACAGCTTCAGAGAGAACTCTATTAATTCTTAGAAAAGAAATCATTACAGTCTGCTGGCTACAGAAATATTTAAGAAGTTCCTGAGCTGCAGCTTTGTTGTCTTATGGGTGAAGGTGTCTAATATGTAACTTCGTCAGTGTGAGCTAAATTGGTCAGTGTGGCTGCTCCTGCATTCTTGGTGTGTTTATCAGGGAGAGCAGTGATATCAACATGAGGCTGCCATATCGCAGGTGAGAGCCTCATCTGCAAGATTTACAGTCTGTTCGTGTGGGCTGTAAGATGTTTTTGCAAAACATTTCTAAGCTCTCCGTCTCTTTGTTTCTCATTAAATTGAATTCTTGTTTTCTAGTCAACCTTTCCCTTAAACAAAAAAAAAAAAGAAAAGGTGGGGAAGGAAACTCATGGATGATAAATAATGGCTTGATGGTGAGGCTCAGTGAATGTGCAGTAGAGCAACTTTGTAAATGGGGAAATAAATGCAATTTTATCATACTTTTGATGTAGAAGGGGCAGGGAAAATGTGAGACCAAGGACAATGAGAAGCAGGCAATTATTTCTTAGAAAGAGTTATAATCCTCAAGTAGGAGCTGAGAATTTCTTTCCCTGCTGAAGTGTCTTTCTCACCCGGTGTCGCTTTCCTTGCGCGTCCCCATCCGAGGTGGTTTTTCTTTGAGCAGCACTTTGGTGTGCGGAGGCCACGCAATTTCAGCTGCAGCGCAATGAATTCCCGCTGCAGTGCAATGAATTCCCCCTGCAGCGCAATGAATTCCCACTGCAGCACAGTTAATTCCCCCTGCAGCACACTGAATTCCCCCTGCAGCACAGTTAATTCCCCCTGCAGCACACTGAATTCCCCCTGCAGCACAGTTAATTCCCCCTGCAGCACACTGAATTCCCCCTGCAGCACAATTAATACCCCCTGCAGAACAATTAATACCCCCTGCAATACAATTAATATCCCCTGCAGCGCAATGAATTCCCCCTGCAGCGCAATGAATTCCCCCTGCAGCACAGTTAATTCCCCCTGCAGCACACTGAATTCCCCCTGCAGCACAGTTAATTCCCCCTGCAGCACACTGAATTCCCCCTGCAGCACAGTGAATTCCCCCTGCAGTGGAGTCAGGGTCCCCCTTAGCAGCGATGGAGGCCGCCCGTTCACCCAGAGCTGTCCATGAAACCCAAGCACGGCCATTTGGCGCTGCTGGCTCGGACGGCCCCGTAAACGCGTCGGAATCGCCGTCCTGGACGTGTGGGGCAGGCCCCTTGTCTCCTTTGAGCCGCTGCTGTTAATTTAAGGTGTCCCAGCGCCTCGCAGGGGGGAATGGCAGCTGAGGATGGGTAACCCATGGATCTGCTCCCCTTCACTGCGCTGCTGCTCTCCCCCATTCCTCTTCTCTGCTCTCCCATCAGCCACAGCTCTCACGCTAATGTGAGATTAAAACACACGGATATTCCGAGAGAGAGGTGTTTATGTGGAGTTTAGTAGTTTTGTTGTAGTAACGTCGTTTGTTTGTTTGTTGTCGTTTGTTTGTAAGGAATGGAATGTTCGATTGCGGTGTTTCTGTTGGGTTAAACTGTACATTTATGAACATTAGTCATGAACGCAGACCAATTTATGTGATGAGAAAAAGGAAATAAAATCTTGATAAAACCTTCCTGCTTTTGAAGCTCCTGTTCATTGTTTATGTATGGTTATGCAGCCCTGGATATTTTTAGATTGGGACTCCCATTGAAACCACAAGTTTTGAAAGTTTAAAGAATGCATTAATACATCTTTATTGAGATCATCTTCACGCCTATGTTGTTCCAGTTTCTTTGCATCTACTCGTTTGGCCAACTTAAAGCTTTTTATCTCTTTTGCTCAGCTTAGCATAATTTTTTTTTTCTGTCTTCAGAGATATAAATTTTGTAATGTTGTAATAACAGAGTTTGCAAAAAAAATTTTAAAATGGTTTATTGACTTGGAATATGTACTTTGCTGTTTGCTTGGCTAAACGACATCACGAGAAAGTATTTTTCTTTACTTATACTGACCACTTCAGTGTGCTATTTGCTCAGAATGCTCTTCTGAAGCTTGAAGAGGAGTTTTTTATTTTTATCACCTTCTCTTCATTTTCCCCAGGAGCATTGTTAGCCTACCAAGCCATGATAATTTCCACGAAATGCCATGATCAGTGAAAAATGACACTGTCCAAGTCTCAAGGTGATATCAGAAACGTTGTGTGCATTTCCTAACAGATCTGTTAAAAGAAGTGCCGTGTCCATGTGAAACCCACCCAGGTGGGCGTTTATTCGGTTATCCTGGCCACTAAGGAATAAGTGTGGTCAAATTTAGAAATGTAATGAGACTCGATCAAAATCCATATGTTGAAGCTTTTTCCTGCGTGCTGAAGCTTTGCAGCGCTCACAAGTGTTTGCAATGTAAACGCTACGGGCTTTTCTAGGTCATTTAGCATTAGAGGAGAAATCACTGCTCTGACCCCATATGGTGAAGCGTCAGAAGCTAAACAGATTGGCAGGGCAGGGTCAGAATGCGCTCTAATCCTTGAGGACATCAGATGCTGTTTAGCCAATTCAAAGCAGCTTGACATTCCTTTCACCAGTGACACTTTATTTCTCTGTAATAGTTCTGTCACAAAAACTAACTGCAGCAGACGGATTTGATATGAATTTCCCGAAGTAGTTTCCGCAGAGGTGGACAGGGTTTAATTCTAATATATATTGTGCTTTAGTTGGTTCGTACAACAAACTACATGGCTTGGAAGTGGAATAAATCTCTGGCTCTTGCAGTTTTTCCTGAACGCATTACTGGGTCATGAGGGAAGAGATTATGTGCTTTGAAGTATTGTGGTTTAGCAGTCAAATCACAGAGGTGATAGATAGGCCTCCTACATTCTATTTTCATAAGTATTATTTGCTGTGAATAAAAATCCCATTGCACTTCCTCTGCCTTCTCTTCTGCATTCCACGGTATGAAGTGGAAAAGTGGATCTGCAGAGAGGGAGGGACCTCAGGAGACTCTCTGGGCCCTTTCCTTATGCAAGATGGAATCAAAGCACAAATAGATGCTGGCAAAACTTATACTGAAAGATCTCTAATGATAGCAACTTCACACCTTCTGTAAGCAATCTGTTCCAGGGCTGCAATAATGTAATTTTTTTAGGCTGGCTTTTTAGCTCTTCTAACCATGAAAACAATGTGGTACATTGCGGGAAGAAAATGGGTGGATTTTGCATGAGAATCCTTGAAGTTATTTTCTTCTAGACAGCACAAATGTTGCTTCTCTTCCCGTTTATTGTTATGATAAAACATCCAACCAGACTTACCAGTACTTTAGTGTGTGTGTATGCATTTGTGTGAATGCTCATACATACGTGTGTTTATAAATATATATATATATACATATATGCACTGAAAACTGTATTACCATCAACATAATTTATAAAAAAACCTGTTAAAACGGTTAGAGATTTCTATCCCTGAAGCTGAAGGACTAGGGATATAGAGATTCTATTCATAGCAGTTCCCTTTGCCAAAATTTGAGCTTGTTAGGTGGTACATCTCCTGTCTTCACCTTTAGAGATGATGTAACACTTCGTGCTGTTGTAGAACACTAAGAATCTGGCATTTATGACATGTTTTGTTCTTCTGCTTCTCCTTTCGTATCAGCTTCTCGATGGTTTTGCTTTACTTTTATCTGCTTGGTTTTATCAGGCCAAAATTATATTCTGTAAATAGAACAGAATTGTATTTAGTGTTAAATACCTGTGTGAAACCGTATTTAAAGTCATTCCATGTGGAACGCACATATCTGAAGGTGTGTGCTAACATATAACTTTTTGTGCTGTATACCAACTGTATTTAGAATCTCCTTTATGAAATTCCTCAGGGTCAATTTTGTGTTTTAACTCCCAGGCAGAAGTTTCCTTAGATACTGATCAGGCTGGAGTTGCAGCTTGAGGTGTATTTGCTATGAATACACCAGGAATAAATCTGTATATGAGCTCATGGTACAATTACTCATATAATTTATTTATAAATTGACCTGTGGAAGTATTGTATATTTTTGGATGGCACTTGCAGTTGGAGAAGAATGTCAGCTTTTCATGTTATTCAGCTTGAAATGCAGGGTTATTGAGCTCAGACACTTCAAAATTTCCTTTAATCTCCACAAATTTCTGTATTTCCAAAAGCATCCTTGATCATCCACCTCTAAAATTGTTCCTCTTTTTAATGACTGTTGCTCTTTTTCCCCCTCCCACTTTTTCTTTATTATGCATTTGTTTAAACATACTTTTTCTCTGATTGGTTTGTCTCTCCTCCCTTTGGAAACAAGGTTTTTGCTTAGTTTCTTTTTGCTTTTCAGGTTTTAATAAAGATTGAGTGCAACCATAAATCCTAGGGTTTCAGATATCCTAGACTTTTTTTTAGATTTTTTTTTTTTTTAAATTATCTGCTAGAGAAACAGAAAAAAAAGCAGCAATTTTGGCTAAGGCTCAGATATCAAACTCTATCCTCTCCTCTATTTCGGGCTTTTTTTCATACATAAAACAACTTGTTCAATAACATCATTCGAAAAAGTCCAACATGGCACAATATTTGATCTTTCTTTGTGTCTGCTCTGACTTCTCTTTTCAGCCAGTAATACATGTCGTGCTGCTACACACGGCTCCCCAGACTGTCTTAAGAGCAGTGCTCCTACAAAAGCTTTTCAAATCCAGCAAGAGCAGGGAATGTAAAACAACCTTGTAGTGTTGCTGGTCTCATTATGGTAAATAAGTTTTTTTTTAATTTTTTTTTTTCCTGGAGTCATTAGTAGACCTGTATTCTCAAACAGTCCTTTCCCATTTCAGGTTGTTGTATTTTGTAATTCCATGGTAAGAAAATTGGTTTAAATCCTTGGCTTGCTCAGGCGATGTTTAAATTTTAATCTGCAGTGAAGAACAAGTGTGGAATTCTTTTGTTATCTGTCAGCATTTTATATTATCCAGTGGGAATCTTGTGCAACTTCACAGGAGACCCATCTGTTTTACTGTTCTTCTTATTATGCCAATCAAAAAGTCACTTCTGATAGTAAGAAGAGCCACACATTTTAGGTTGATTCACAGAAGAAAATGAGCCTCCCCTACCCCTCCCATGAAGAGTTTTTTCAGTTCTAAGAACTTGCAATTTCTGAATAGAACACTCCGTGAGCTACCTTTTAAGTCAGATTTTAATTAGTTGATGTAATAACTATTGACTTTTCTTTAGGGATATGCCAGTATTATTGATATGACAATTAAAAGCAAAAGGATTAGTCTATTAAAGAAGTACTAATTGACTTTCGTCTTACCAGGCTAAACGATTAAGAGCTGATTGGTCAAAATAAAGTGAGCAGTATCTGTAATTATTGAACTCAGGATCTCACTTCTTATCCTATTCTTTTTTTTTTTTTCTTAATGCTTTTTGCTTGAATTATCTGCTGAATTGATTGATTGATGTTTTCAAATGGATTTTAATTGAATCGCGTGAATAACAATTGTGGAAGTAGTTCGTGTTTATTGTTGATGCTGCAGTGGAATGGTTCGTAGGCAAAGCAGAAAGCTTTCTAGAGATCTGGAAATGGTTGTATTTTGATGGTGCTGATTGGCTTCATCATGTTTTCTAATAAGATAATTATTCAATGTGCTTAATATTGTGTCTTAACACATTGACTTCCTGTGGTGCGGTGTGGGCTCTTCAGTCTGCAGAGTGGGTGCAAATTGTGCCCAGTGATGTTTGCTGGGAGTTGGTTCCTCTTGCCATGATGGGAACATGGGTTCATTTTGCTTGGACTCCAATGATTGCACAAATACAAAATTCTGTTTGGGTCATTTTGTCCTGACGTTTTCTGCATTGTCCTTACAAACGCCATTTTTTTACTGGAAGTGAAACCTCAGCTGCTTTGTTGCCAACAGGCACAAGAAAAATTCTTTTCTTTTGGGAAAAGCCAACTTTGAAATCTCAAAAATATGTGAAATCCAAAGTTGTTATAACAGCAGAAGTTTTATGATGCCAGAATGAGTTTAACACCATTTTCTTCTATGCTATAAAGGTAGAAAAATAATTTTCCCATTAGAGTTAAATTCTAGTTGTGTTGCTGGTAGAGAATTGAAATGTTCGACTGCTAAATTGAAATTAAACTCTTGCTGACAGCTCTGATTTATCACTTGCAATAGTTTTTGTGTACTAAGCATTGCTCTCCCTTCTCTTCCCATCCAGGTATAAAGGGCACTGATGGAGCTTCATAATCAAGATCCAGGAAGACAAGGTAAGGCTTGAAGGATATAAATTGATGTTAATTATCTTATTTTGCTGGTTCGGATTCAAATTTTGCCAAATGTTCCATGTCTTTGAAGGTTTTGTATTCTTCTTGTGAAGCTGTAATGCGATTTTATTTTCATGAGCAAATAACATTTTAAATTCTCTGCAGATTTTTCCCTTTCTCACAGTGTGGTACTCGCAGTTTTCCCAGTTTTGCTCTTTGCCCTGTGTGGTGTTGGACAGTGGATGACTCTGGCTTGCTGATGTTTGTCACAATAGTCTTAGAGTTTAAGCAGAAATTTATTTTTTAAAAAAACCAAAAACCTTTGTGTTTTTCAAGAATTTTCTTCTGGGTAGTTTACAATGCTCACACGTGTTCATTGCTGCCTGTATTTTGTGCCCAAATGATGCGGTTTAAAATGTTTACAACAGTCCCAGAGAGGAAATTCAGGGACCCAGGGCTGTGTACGAGTTGCAGAGTGCCAAGGATTCTGCTCCGTTGTGCTGCTGGGGGTGCTCAAAAGGCCTTTTCCTTCGGGGTTTTGCTGCTTTTGAGATTCTGTGGCAGGTTTTTCGTGCTGCATTGTTGGTTTTTTTTAACGCCCGTATTGTGCACTTCAGGAAGTGAGATGGCTTCACTTGAACTGAAGGAACTTGCCTTAAATGCCTGAACTGAAAATACATTTTATAAAGGGGGGTTAGGAGGAAGAACAACTTTGCTGGGGGAGTTCAGGAAGAGCTGTGAAGGCGTTGGTACTGCAGAATATAAATATGTCTGAGCAGAAGATGAAGTAGAGACAAAAAGATGTGTAATCCTTTAGTTCTGACCCAAACTTCACCCAGAAGTAACTTTGTCCAACGTTTAGAAAAGAAAATATCATGACATGAAAAGTAGATGTGAAGAGTGGCGAGCTCTCGGTGAACTGGATTAAAAATTTATACCCAGGGGTGTGTGGCTTTCAAGCTCTGAGACACCTGAGGAGATCTGCACAGTTTTAAAAGTTATTTAATTCTTTGTGGCACTGAACATGGAGCTGGGGTTCTTGTGTGTTGTGGAGTGGGAGTATCAATCTGAAAGGTAAAGAAAATAATTCATTCAAAACCTAGGATTCCTGATGTGAACAAGAGGTTCCTGATGCAGCATTATCTGAACAGAAAGAAGTAAGCACTGTCTTGTTTGTTCAGTCATCAGGAAAGAAATCACTTGTTTCTAACCATAAGAATATTCATTTTTTTTAAAAATGGAAATAACGCATTAGGTTTTCTATTATGTTTTTAGCTGAGCATTTTGTTTTGCTGCAAGCAAATCACCTGAAAAATTATCTGCTGAAATAGAATTTTTTCATTACCTACGCTCACAAGAGACTAGTTTAAAACACACTTGATTTGACAATTTAAAAAAAAAAATTAAATAGTTATCTCAAATGCTGTGTTCCTTAGAGTATGCGCTCCACTTTATATTTTTCAATGCAGGCCAATGTTCTCCAACTAACCATTTCAAAAATCTTTAAAAGTATTTTAAAAAGAAACAAAAAAAACCCTGAAAGAAATCTGAGAATCTTTTCAAAATTCATTGAAGTAGCTTTCTAATTATGTATTCAAGCTGAACTATCTTCTCTTTTTCCCTTCATTACATTCACAGTGAGAAACAACATTTCATTTAAATAAAAATCTCAGTGTGGTAAATCAGACTATATATTTGTATAGGACTTTCAAAGAAATCTGGGCACTGACTATTTCAACTGGAGGTCAATTATATCTCTTAAAACTGAGCACATGGGATAAATAGTGATTTAAATAGACAATGTCAATCCATCTCTGAAGGAATGGAATAACTTGGTACATGGGAGAGAAATTATCTACAAATAATAATAGAGACTGGCACCTGGAACAGATCAACAAACTACAGGTAGAACTATATAAAACCTGAGATGGAAAGCTTGAAAACTAATAATATTTGCAATGTTTTTAATTAAAATTTTGAGGCAGCTGTTCAACTATGAGATGTTGCATAATCCCATGTTCATTTATCTAAGTGGAAATGAATAAGAGAATTGATATGAGGAAAACCCTTGAAGTGTGAAATTCCTGCAGTTATCTATAAAAAGTTACAGTTCTGCTAAGAGGAGTAGAAAGTCAGGTAATAATGCTGGATCTGTGCGGCTCTTGAATCCAACGTGCGTGTCTCGAAGTATTTTTTGCATCATTCCAGTGGCTGTCGAATGCAGAACTTCTCTGATAAAGCTGTTGAGAGGTTGGAGGTTGGGGAGGTTTGTATGATTTGACAGGATTATCATGGAATTTTGAAGGAAAATAAAGGAGGAAAAAGTGAGGCGCTGAATACTGAAGAAAGGAAGGTCAGAGTGATTTTCTCATTTCAGTTTTCATATGGATCACTAAATATCTCAGCTCTTGTCTTCAGAGCTGCTGGACACGTGCCAGTTTGTAAAAATCAGGATATTTATGGTCATTAGCAGCTTCAAAATGTAGTATTTATTGCTTGCTATTTAATACCATTTGATACTCAGTGGTGAAGACCAAAACCTGGAGCTGACTGGAAATTTTTTAGTCAATGACATATTTTTTAAATGGATTTAAAACTTAATTATGAAGTCCCATTAATACAATGATCTCTCAGTGCCTTTTGTTTGGCATTTTTCAGAGCTGTAGAACTGAATGTTTTTGAACACAGAAAATGCAGTGGCAGGTGTGTGTTTTCTGTCACCGGGTCGCAAATCCCGCACTGCCCGGTCTTGTTTGGGAAACAAGGGTGAAACTTTATTTCCTGTGAGCCAGGAGTGGAAATGCCCCCCCAGTTCTCTTCTTTGGCAGGGCTGGTTTGAATCTTGGCTGCTGTGATTGCACGAGAGACAGGAAGAACAGGAAATAAAGAGAAATTAAGAGAAACATGAAGTAGATGAGATAAGGGAACTCCGTACAGGCTGCCTTGAGGAGGGTCCTTCCCATATCTGAGCTGAGAGGCCAAGCATCCCCCTGCCTCCTACTCAGGCTTTCTTTCTTTTTCTCTTTTTTCCCCTTCTTTTATCATTTTAAAGGTTTTTGTCTGCCTTTTCAACGTGAAGTGGGTCATCTTCAACTGCAAGCTGTTAAGCTTTTGCAATCCAATTTTCAAGAAAATTAACCAGCTCTTTCTTACCCAGCTCATATGGGAGCCCATGTAGCCTGAGGATTTCATCTTGGATCTAGTTCTCAAATGTTCCTACATAGGTCTGTAAGATTTTATCTCCTTTCATTAGACTTCTCTGTTCAGGCTTTTCCTCAGCTTTTTAAAAAGTTCCATTTTTTGACTTTCCATCTTATTTGACACTTCTCTAGCTCTTGAGAAGCCCAAGGTGTCTCTGACACTGCTGTTTTCCTTAAAATCTACGGGAAAAAATTATCTTGGGAACACTTCTAACCATGCTTTGTTGCTAATTAGCTTGTTCTCAGAAGATGGTTGCAGTCTTCCAATATTGTGGTGCTATAAAGTCTCAAAATGTTCATCTGTTAATATTAATGTTTCAATATTTAAAGTCATGTTTACTTAGCTCCGTATTTTTACAGATTTCTGTAGATTTCATTACTATGCAAGAGGAAAAAGCAAATCAACAAATGTGGCACTCTCTGGCCTGATGTCAGGAACCTCCCAATGTTTCTGGATAAATATCTTTAAAATCACCTAATCTGTGAAAAGGGAAGTTGCCTGAGCAGAGGGGAAACTCCAGGGGATGCTGTTGGAAAAGGAAGTTGCGGTGCTTGGAAGGTGTGGATTTATCGGGGGTGGCAGTGACCCACAGAGGACATGGGGGGCCAAAAGTCCCTGTCTGAGCTGCCCTGGGCAGCACCTGCTCTGCAGCAGCCCCGAGGCACCAAAAACTGCTTTGTGCACGTGGAGTCAGCAAAAACATTGCCAGGGTGCATCCCGAGCCTGGGGATGCTCCTTGCAGGGCTCGGGGGTTTGTGGTTGCAGAGATGGAACGGGAGCTCTGCAGGTCACCACGAGCTGGGCATTAAACCAGCCCTCCTTGTCACTCCTGCAGCAGGGTTTGCACTCAAAATCTTAATTGAGTCCTGCAGGAATTAATTACATTTTCATTGGAAAGGAAGGAAACGGGGAGATCCAAAAAGCGTTTGACAAACTCGTGAAATGCTGAAAAATTAGGGGAAAAAGTACCAAAAAAAAAGGGAAATAACCTTCAGTTTAGAAACAGTTCCACATAGATTGAAAGTATATGGAAACAGTCATCAGTGCCCTCAACTGCTCTTAAATAGTAATTTTAATATATGACTAATTGCTAATTTTGGCTGAAGAAGGGAGGTATTACATTTACTCTTGGTGGAAAGAAGTAAATCAAGTTGAAATGAGGATCCTTTGCACAATTTTTATTGTTTATATTTTTTCTCTCCGCAATCAATTCACGTAGCATGCATGCATTTCAACGTTGGGTTAAATTCCATCTTTTTATCAATTTAATGTGGTATTTTCTGGATAATGAATCTGATTGGATCTTTCTAAACATTTAACCACAACATTTAAACATTGCCCACTGTTGGACCTGTGCTAGGGAGTTTTAGTGCTCATTAGTTCTAGTTAGTTTAACTTTTTCCTCAGCAGCCTGCTGTGTCAGAAGATGATCAATAGTAAAACTACTCCAAAACTACCGTCTGGTGAAATAAAAGTGTTTAGAATGAGAAGCAATGAACTTCAAACAGAAGTAAATTTCCACAAAGTCCTCTTTAGTTACTGCTTCTCTAAGCAATTGCAAAAATTTAAAGAATATATAGTTATTACATCAAGATCTCAGGTATTTCTATGTTTAGTGTCCTTAACGTCCTGAATATTTGTGGGAAAAGACTTTGGCAGCTGAACCCTGAGGGAGTGATTAAATACTATTGCAGTGGAACTCCTGTAGATTCATCTATTTTGATTTATTTACGGTTTGTACATACCGGAAAGGTGCTGGAAATCCCCCTCTTTTTGCCTGGTATGAAATTGTAGTGAGTAGCTGAGGTCAGGAGAGAAGCGAAGCACTTCAAGGACAAGTTTAAGGCACATCTTGATTTGTGTGGTGTCAGCTTCACAATGTGGAAAGCTACAGCTGGGGGCTGTCTGCTCCGGAGAGAAAATGCACTCACACTGTCAAAGCCTATGAACAAAACAGCAATGACACTGGGCAGCACAGAAGGTGCCAGACAAAAGAAAATCCAGTGAGCTCAGGAAATTACACAGGTGGTAGCTCTTTGTACTACTATAATGTGAAAATCTGATTAATTTCACAGCAGATAAGATGAAAAAGTTGATTCTTCCTACTGGGAGTCAATAGAAAAGTTCTGTCATCTGTCCTTGCTTGGCTTCTTCCACTGTCAGAGGGTTTTGTGCTCTCTGGCTCTTCATCTTTGAGATTTTGGTCTTGGGTTTTCCAGCCCAGCTGCTTTTCAGCACAAACCCAACCCAAATCCTTCCATCCCTTTAGAAATGACTGTGCTTTGGGTGCAGAGTTCTTGTCTCCCTGCAGCTGAAGCACATTACAGGAGAAAACCAGAGCACATCGGACGAGGTTTGAATGGCATTTGGCTTTGCTAACGTTAGTGCTGGTGGTGGAATGAATCGTGAGCAGGATTGGGTGGGGACAGTGCTCAGATGAGTGGCTGCTACCTTCATTTTCCTGTTTTCTGGCTGACACAGGGATGGTCTCTCCAGCACTCAGAATTCTCCTTACCCACACGAGGCTCGAGTGGGCACATTTTGGGATAAAACCCAGCAGCACAGACCCCGAACAGCGGGAGCTGTGGCATCATGGCTGGGCCATCCCTGTGGCTCTCCCTGGGGGCACAGGGTGAAGGTGACCCCGCTGTGATGGGTGGGAGCTGCTGCTGGCTCGGGCTTTGGGGCATTTTGGATTCCTGTGGGATGGGAATTGGGGGAAGTGCTGTTCTGAGCCGCCCCGGGGTCCTGAGAGGACTCAGCTGGTTGGTGTGAGGTATGCAGCACACACTTTTGGAGTAGATGTGAATAAAAAAGGGTGAAATAGAGATAAGATAGAGCCCAACCTAGGCCCCTTAACCTATTGGAATTCACAAAAATGTGAAAAGAAAAATCACCTCTTTTTGTCTACAGTAAATGCCAGGACCAAATGCAGTCTGTGATACAGAAATCAGAGCTTCCCCGGGAAGAAAAGTCACTAAAAATTTAACGTTGAAAACCATAACATTTATTGTGGGATGAGCAAGAAAAAGCAATGCCATGTTTGGATGCTGCTGTGAGATGGCGTTGGGCAGTTTCAGTGAAATAAGTATCTATTTTGGCTGATACATCAGAAAGCTTTAATAGATAAGAACAATAAAGAAATCCAGTTATTATAACCC
Organism: Pardalotus punctatus; assembly: GCA_013400915.1. Lineage (NCBI taxonomy): Eukaryota > Metazoa > Chordata > Aves > Passeriformes > Pardalotidae > Pardalotus > Pardalotus punctatus. The sequence goes on along the minus strand of VZTX01022771.1, from coordinate 175,341 downwards.
TGGAGGGCAGTTAAGAAAAGCAGATAGCAAAACGTATTGCTGATTTGGAAGAAAAAAGTCTGCAAGGGAGCCAGAACTTTGATCGTGGAGGAATTTTATTCTGGAGATTTTGATTGTGATAACTGTATTATTTAAAATATATTTTTTGATGACAATACTGAATTGCTTAGTGAGAGAATTTGTAGAACAATCCATGGCTATTTGAGAGCTAATCCTGTGAAAAAGACAAGTCTCATAAATAAAGGAGCATGTAGGAACTAATGATAACAATATTATCTGAACAGACACTTTAGAATAAATAAAGAAACAAAAGTTTGATTGTGAAGCAGCTGATGTTGAGGGAATATTAAAATGCACTAAGATTTTAAGTATCTATGTAATATATAGGGAATGATTTAATAGAGAAATTTGAAATGTTTAAGAAATTGTTAGCACTAATGATATTGTAACTCAGTTTAATTAAACTGAATTAATAAAGCAAAAGAAAATTATTAACTGGTGAGCATAAAGAATAGTGCAAACAATAGTAAGATTATTTCTTCATAATATCTGCAAGAATAAGCATGGTAAAATATTTAATTATAAGAAAAAATACATTCAATTTAAGGTCACGAGAAAAGTTCAAAACCGAAGAATCTTGAAATACAAAATAAAAAGTATTCAACTTTTATTCAATATTTTGCTAGATTTCATTTAATGGCAAATACTAAAAGTAAGTGATCCGGTGGAGCAAATGTGCTGAAGTGTGGAAAGCTGCTGGCTGAGTTAAATGGTCTCGAGTCGTTCCCTGATGGGAAATAAGGAGGCGAAAGCCATGGAAGCAGCGGAACGAGGAGCTGGGCGGGAGGGAGCGAGTTCAGCACCATGGCGGGATAAAACCAGCTCTGGGATAAAACCAGCTCTAGGATAAAACCAGCTCTGAGATAAAACCAGCTCTGGGATAAAACCAGCTCTGGGATAAAACCAGCTCTGGGATAAAACCAGCTCTGCGATAAAACCAGCTCTAGGATAAAACCAGCTCTGCGATAAAACCAGCTCTGGGATAAAACCAGCTCTGGGATAAAACCGGCTCCGGGATAAAACCGGCTCTGGGATAAAACCAGCTCTGGGATAAAACTGGCTCTGGGATAAAACCGGCTCTGGGATAAAACCAGTTCTGGGATAAAACCAGCTCTGGGATAAAACCAGCTCTGCGATAAAACCGGCTCTGGGATAAAACCAGCTCCGGGATAAAACCGGCTCCGGGATAAAACCAGCTCGGGGATAAAACCAGCTCTGGGATAAAACCAGCTCTGAGATAAAACCAGCTCTGCGATAAAACCGGCTCTGGGATAAAACCGGCTCCGGGATAAAAGCGGCTCCGGGGTAAAACCGGCTCTGGGATAAAACCGGCTCCGGGATAAAACC
>VZTX01022771.1:130118-153548 GCA_013400915.1 Pardalotus punctatus | reverse complement strand
CCAGGGCCGCGTGTGGGGCTCCCATGGCTGGGTGTGGGGCTACCATGGCGGGGTGTGGGGCTACCAAGGCTATGTGTGGGGCTACCAAGGCCACGTGTGGGGCTACCATGGCTGGGTGTGGGGCCACGACAACGGTGACACTGCAGAGCCACGAAAGGCGCAGCCAGCAGATCCCCTTGGAGCAGGGCTGTTCCTGTTCTCTTTGTTCCAGGAGAATTCAGGGCTCCATGGCGCAGCTTTTCTGTCAGTGTGGAGGCTCGGCCTTTCATAAATTCACACAAACACACAGCATTTTAATGTCACTTTTTAGAACCAACTTGATGCAAAGGTGTTTGACTCTTTTGTTACTATCATTTTATATGTTGATGTAAAATCATAGAGATGAGTTGATTTTCTGGAAAATGCTAGGCATATCTTTTGTTTTTTCTTGGCATTTCTGATCTTCTTCGATTTTGAGCTCTTGTAATGAGCTCAAACACTGTAACTCAAATTCCCTTGAAGTTTTTGTAAAACCTGCAGAGCTCAATCTCTTTGAAATATGACACGAAAATTCACTTTTCTGGTTCTTACTGTTGTTCCTGCCTTTACTTTCTATGATGAATCTTGGCTATTGTGAAGAATAAGGATGAATCATCTGGTGTAAGTTTTTTATTTGGGAAAGCCATAGCCAAAATATTGATAGGCACTGCAAAGTGATTAACAAGCCATGTTAATATTTAATAATGGCTTTTGGAAAGTTAAACAAAGTTCTTGTCATTTGTGTCCTTGTATTTTATCTCCTAAGTAGAGGAAGTTTCTGCCATCTGGAGAACGCCCCTACTTGGTGTCTCACGAGAATACAAATTGATTTTTCTCATCAAACAGAACTATTAAACAGGGTATGTTGGAAGGCCAATAGTCATTGCTGTCACACCCAGAAACTGCCTAAGACAAAGTTTTTGTTCTTCATTCCTGGATTTGGAAACAAAAGTAAAAAGAAAGGGAAAAGCTACAAAGAAAAATACTGAAGTGGATACGGAATCACCATGTATTTTTACAGAATATTTTCTTGTTTTCCTACCTGTGAGCAGCTTAGGAGCTTTACTGGTTGATGTGGAAAGAATGCTACAAAAACACCTCTCACTTGCAAAGTTGTCTCCTGCCTTCCAAATTCGTTGTGCACATGCAGAACATGGACCTAACTGTACAAATTGCTTTTCCTCTGACATCATGTGGGACAAAGCTTCCTGAGGCCATCAGGGCTTTGGTGCATTACTCTCTGTATCTCCTTGCACTTTTGGACTCAATTTTAATGATGGAGTCTAAATTTTATATCAATTCCCTCACATGTATATAAAATCTTCTTAATTTTAATATTTTACTTTTTAGTGTGAGCTCTTTTATGATTTTCCTTCCCATCAGACAAGAAGCATTCGCTACCTTCCTGTAATTTCTCTGTGTGTCATTCAAAAAGTCTTATTTCATGGGAAGATTTTTCTGTGGTAGGAAATCAGCTTTTTGATTATTTGACAGATCCCCGAGTCTGGTATCTTGCAAAGATCACATTTCTCAGGAAAATGCTGCATCTTGTGAAGGAAAGATTAAATGCTAATTTAATGGCAGTGTAATGCCTGTAGCCTTCAGCGTGCTTTGCCAAATCCTCTCTCTCTCTCTCTCTGCAATGTCACTTGAGTTTTTCATGCACAAATCCAGGGGCAAATTCTCTCTCTCTTTGTGCTGGTGCAATTTGTGCCTCACCCAGGCAGCGACACCGAGTTCCAAGCACTCGCTGAGGCTCCTTCCCCCTGCCACCATCAGCACAGGGAAGTGACTGCAGTGAGAACAGGATTGTGTTGGCGTTCTGCTCTCTTGAGAACATTTTCTGGTAGAAAGAAATAGGAATATTTAAAGCGCACATAGGAGCCTCTTCAAAATTCTCTGCAGCTGTAGTTTGACAATATTACACAGACTGAAATGTTTGCTTATCAGAAAAGCTGAAATGTTTAAAGAACATTGATCTACATTTCTTGTCAGTTTACTGTCTCCATTGGCACAACATTTGGAGGGATTCTGATGTTCTGAAATGGAGAGTGCCTCAGACTCGCATCTGCAGTGAGCACTCCGTTACCTCTTTCTGAGCCTTGGAACAATAACTCCACCTAAACACTTACAGAATGTGAAACATATGAGAGATCTGTGCAAGTTGTTCCTGTTTTCCACCTTATGTTATAATGGCAACTGCTGCCAATCAGCAAAACAAGGAAGTTGGGAAATAGGAATTTCTCTGAATGCCACTGGCTTCCTTAATTTCCTTGAAATTAAGTACAGGCACTGTTCAACTGTTGACGTTTTTCACAGCTGAGGCAGTGTCAGTGTTACTGACACAAGATGTTTAACTGCTTATATCAACTTTTGTGTGTGCTGTAAATGAGCTCTGCCAGATCACATGATTCATCTTCTGGTACTTATCCAACCCTGGCCAGAAGTTGTGATAAAGGAGTCAGATGGAAAATTTTGATTATTGTGATAAAGGAGTCAGATGGAAAATTCCGATTAGAATGATTTTTTAAGATTCTTTTTTTAAAGAAGCACTTTTATGATAGCTTGCAGCTTTTGCTGAGCGAAGCTGTGATTAGAAGGTTGTTATGCAGGACTTTGACAGCTGACTTTCAATGAGAATTAGGAGTACAGAATTGAATGTAGACACAGAAATTGCTAGTCCTTTCCCGTGGTTTCTATGGTATAAGCCCATGTTACCCTCTAATAGCATTGCTTCCTTTCGAGAAGGAAGCTCTGCAGCCCTGGTCTGATTTGATCTCATTTGAGGGTGTCTGGTACATCCATGGTATTTTTACAGGAGTTAATGCTTAGGAAACTGATGGGGAAGAGATAATGGAAGTGTTCCTAATTTCACTACAATAACTCTCCATAATCTGCACAAAACACTGGCTGTTTCCTCCTGCTTCTCAGCAAAGATTTAAAAGCTGAGTGAGTTGCCATGTTACTTAAGACTTCATTATTTTTTGCAAAGTATACTCCAGAGCATTTGCTAGAACATTATGAAGTATTATCATAAATGATTAAGCTGAACTATAATTGTCAAAATACGTGAAAAAAGCACATCTGGCAAGCCTGGGTTTTCACTCCCTAATTCACATGAGTCAGTAATTCACAACGGATCCTTCTGACAGCGTGAATAAGTCAGACTCTGTGGCAGGGCAGGCGTGTGGCTCCTCAGCTTCCTCAAACACAGCAGGCACTGCTTGCCTGCTTTAACCCAAGGAACCTGAATTGGAAAAGGTTTCTTCCATCTGTTGTTTCTATTCCCTTTTTTCTCCTTGCTTATATGATAGTTATACTGTAATTTCTGATCTAGGATGTGTTTATGGCAAATTTATGCCATTTGTTCTTGTGCCAGCATCAACCTTTAGTTAAAATGCTCTTATTCCTTGTTGCTGGTTAGTTCTGGGATGTGAAAGAATGAAAAATAGATAGCATCCTTCTCAACTTTCATGTTGGAAGGTTATACAAACCAAAAGCCTCCTCTTTCAAATAAGTTTTAATGCCCTCAGTCATGCTGCTACTAATGCAGATTGAATTTATTTTCCTTGGTGGAACTGTGTTCACTGTTCCAGCTGAGGCCTCAGTGGTACTGTTCAAATACCTCTCCTGGGGTAACCTCTCACATCTGTATTAACTTACAGGCTCGGGATCCTTTGGGGTTTGGGCAGCAGATTCAATTTTTTTCATCCAAACAATGAATGTTATTGGAAGTCTCGTATAGCATTATGTCAATATTATGGGTGTCAAAGAGAATATCTCATAAAGCTGTTTGTGATGAGATTGTGCAGGGAGGGTGGCTGAAGTGGGAGATTTCCAGTTCTTATGTGTGCAGAGTCACTGAAGCACAGTAATCACCTCCAGGTGATATTTGCCTACTATTTTCATTTTTGTTAAGTTTATGGGAACATTTTTGACAGAATTCATCTCTATGATAACATTAAGATTTTAGCTATATTCCAGTTTGATCCTGGAGCTCTTTAATGGACCTTGCTGTTCTTTTACTGCGTGTCTCTGCAGGGATTTTGATGGCAAAATGTGATTTTACTGTTCTTTTGCTACTTCTTCACATATCATTACATAAGGTGACTCTGCACCATTTTGTATCTCCAATACTGGCAATACACCTCGAAACTGCTATTCTGTCATGATGTGATGATCTCTGGTTCACATTCCTTCTGAAGATGTCCTCATTTCACTGCCCAGATTCCTTGGTTGTTTTCCTTTTCCAGCTGTCACCTGTTAGGTCCTTCACTACGCTGGACCAGATCACCTTTATTATCTCTGAATTTCTCTTTCCCTCCTCCACTGTTCCTTTCCTTGCCAACCCCTTCCACCCTCTTAACTTTTAAAGAACAGGTTCAAAGCAGGACCCATTTTTCCTGTTTCCTGAACCCCTCATTTGGGATCCTACCCAATTTAACTTGCAATGTGGCAGTGAGTTAATATTTGTAAAGCCCTTTGGAAACCCTAAGGCTGTGTAAAGGCTGCTTGTTCCATCCTGCATGACTTTTGCTAGATAGAAGCACAAAGGGAATATTTCACAATGACTTAACTCCTCGGTGGCCAGAACACAGTGAGGTGCTGTGTGTGCCAAGGTCCTGCATTTTGTGTGCTCCCGTTCTGAGGCTGTGCCAGAGGTGCTGAGCAGATGTGGCTGGAGGATTCACAGAGCTGCCTGGTGGGATCTGTGTGGCTGGAGGATTCATGGAGCTGTCTGGTGGGATCTGTGTGCTGAGCAGATGTGGCTGGAGGATTCCTGGAGCTGTTGGTGGGATCTGTGTGGCTGGAGGATTCCTGGAGCTGTCTGGTGGGATCTGTGTCCCCAGCCATGCTCTGGTTCGGGAGCACAGCACTGCTGGATCTGCTGCTGGCCTCCCCTGCTTCAGCTCTGTGGTACCAGAGGCATGCTGGAGTTTCCTCACTGTCCAGAGTGCCACAGCTGAGAAATCTCTGCAGGAAATTCACTCTGATCACTTCTGTGCCTGGAGAGCCGGAGCTGGAGCTCCCAAAGCTCCAATAGAGCAGCTGAGCAGCACAGTTAGGCAGGCACTGTACAGAGGGGGGCAGTGAGGATTCAGCAGCAGACTTAAATTATCATTTCTGAGCAATTGAATAATAAATTGGCCTGGAAAGTGTTGAATTTTTTCAGGCTTTAAATAACAACTCGTTTTTGCCTCTTGTTGCAGTGCTTGTGGTTGCTGTGCTGTGTTGGAGCTGTGCAGGTACCTCAGGGTGGGCTGTCTGCCCAGACTCCAAAAAACCGGGGTGGGCATTAAGGATTCTGCATCACCTGACACACCCAGCGTGCAGCTCTGTGCTCTGGGAGGGCGCAGGGAGATTCCAGACTGCAGGCTGGCTGCTGGGACAGGAGCCTGTGGGAAGGGAGGGCACAGGGCAAGCTGGGTGACGGAACGGAGCTGAGCAAGAACAGCCATGAGGGCCAGAGCAGAGCTCAGCTTGTCATTGCTCAGCACCCAGCAGTTCCCAAATACCAGAGCCCTGCAGAGCAATCTGGTGTGCAAGTACTTCGCATTTGTTTATTTGTGATTTTCTAATTTTTTTTCTTTTTTTAAATATTTCTGTTGGCAGGTAGTATGTTTTTATTTAATAAATCTTGATGGATGTTTTCTTACATAAATTTCTGTCACTTTTAAGCCTTGTAGGTTGTTTTATCTTAGTAAATAACCTTATTTTTATATAAATACCATCGCTTGTAAATTCCAATGTTCCTGGCAAATTTTTGTTGTCTTATTAGATTCTTTTTTTTCTGCTGAAGAAAAAGGTCTCTAGCAAAAGTTTTCTAAGCAAACAAATATCATCTTTCACTTTCAATGAAAAAGCAAGCATTGCCCCTTGTTCATATGGGGGAGTTTATCTCAGCGAGTGCCATCTCTGCAGAGGAATTTATTCTGTCGCTTTGCTCACATGAAGCACTCGAGGAGTTTCGTGCCCTCGGTGCTGCAGGTTGTTAGGAGTTGTCAGTCACCAGTGGAAACCAAACCCTTGAATAAGGCAGGTGCTGGAGCAGGAAGCTGCTGTGTGATGTGCTGAAGCTGGGGCAGTAATTAGCAGGGCAGAAGGGCTGAGATCAGAGGCACAGCCCCAGGATCTGATGAAAAAGGACTGTGGCAGCAAACAGAAAGAGGAATTGATGCCGGGGTAGGTTGGAGGAGAGGCAAAGCGAGGCCTTAGAGTAAGAGGTGAGGACCTGGAGAAAAGCTAAAGGATTTCTGAGGGTTGGGGGTCAGCCCAAGGAAAGCAAAAGAGGCCCCATTAGCAAAAGCTGATAAAGGGAGGAGAAGGAGAGCAGGAGGGAACGGACAGAAGGTCAGTGGCTGAGTGGAAAAGGCGGGTGATGGGAAGGTTGCAATAACAAGAGGAGACAGCCCTCGGAAAGCTGAAATTGTGTGTGCTTTCCCGTTTCTCGAGGGTCTCTGGAATTGGATTCTCCGTGTGTTTGCGGTGCGCGGGTGGAACAGTCCATGTTCCATGTCCGGTTTCCAGGCGGGTTCCCACGCTGGCTGGGGGTGCTTGCGAGGGGCAGCTCTGTGGGAACACCCCGGGCACTGCCCTGGGGACAGAGGCACCCCCTGCCTTGAAGGGCTGGCACCCCGGTTAATAAAGGTCTATCAATCTATTTATGAGCCGGTACAGACCAACTACAGAAATGTATGAAGACCTCAGAAATTATTTATGATGCATTTACAGCATAAATAGCTAAGCTGTCAACTATGATTGTAAAGTTCTTCCTCTACTCCTGCACTGTGCTTTTCATTTAATATGGCTTTGTTCAGCTTAGAAACAAACCAATCCTGTGATGGCTTTTAATAGCTGTAATAAAATATTGAGAATATAATGTCTGCCGGTGTGGTGTAGACACACGGACTGTCTGTGGCAGTGATGTTAGTGCGAGTTAAAAGGGAATTGAGATGGAGGGGAGACTTCTGGAAATGAAGGGAGAAAACTTTGGGAACTTTGGAAGGCTTCAGTCTGAAGAGGATCTTTTCTCTCAGCTGTTCTGGATTTCCAGCCTGAGGGGAATTTATTTGATATTGTTCCCAGTAATAATAAACCTGTGTGTCCCTGTAGCAGCTTAACTCGGTTAAAAAGGGATGTATAAAAGCTTTGTAAGCATGAAATAGTTGGTCTGACATCAGGGCAGAGCTGCACGAACACATCTCCTGTAGCAGACAGAAAATGTCATCCCAAAGTTCCATCATCGTTGGTCTAAAGTTACAAAATCCAGGCTTCTGGGTCGTACAGATCAGGACATGAACTGATGGAGTTCCTTCCTCAAACAAATCAAACATTTGTCCAGTTGTTAATGGAAGGAGAGAGTTTTGGCATCCCATCACCCCAAAGGCAGTAATACTTCATGTGACTTTTCAGCTGCAGCTTAGTCACGGCCACTTGCTGGGCTCCGACTCCTCTATCAATGTTATTTTTCAGCCTGAATATGTGTTCTCTGGGTATGTTTATGGATAGCAATCGTAGCAGTTCACAGCTTTCGCTTTGGAAAGCACAAATCAGGCTCAGAGAGTCCATATTCTTCCCACCATCCCAGCAGGGCTGTTCCGTGCCAAATTCATCTTCCTGGGGCACGGCTGCCTCCAGCTCCAGCACCGCCACCGAGGGCGTCTCCGAGGTGGTGTCTGCTGCTCCCCTCACCCCACGCCGGTGTCACCCACCCTTGGTGACAGCCTGCCCTCCTGGGGCCCTGGCCCATCAGCCCTTCCAGCTGGTCGTGTGTGTCACAGAACCCAGAGCAATGTGAACCACGATCCATCCCTGCCCACAGGACACGGCTGCCAACGTTTGCGTGCAGGAGTTCCAGCCAGAGGATCCTCTAAGTTGAGTTCAAAGGAAAAATAACTGCCTTTCATTTCTTGCTGTTGAAGACAAAGAGGTTTTTTGGGGTTTTGTGGGGTTTTTTGTCAGATAGGGGAGTTGAGTCATTTTTTGGTGTTTCTGGGTCCATACAGAATTAAGAAATTGAGGAAGGAAGGAGATGGAAAGCAATGCCTTGTTTCCTCCAGATCCCCTGCCAAGGAGAGATTTTACACATTACATCGTGCATTAGAATTAAGACAGGAGAAACGCTTTTATTTACTAGCTTGTGCATGACATGTTTTACTGGCAAAATTAAATGATCTTTTTCTAGACACAGGCGAAAACTTTCTCGACACTTGGGAGAAGGGCATGAGAAATCCAGTAGCTAAATTTTCGCTGATTTTATGGAGACTGTCAGTGGAAATGTGAAACTGGGATTAAATCAAATGCTGTGTGTTAACAGTAATTGTTGATACATGGCACAACAAAAATTTTGGTATTTTGCTTTGACTTACTCTTCTAAACCAGCCTGAACCTCCCTAGTATTCAGGAGTTTGTTGAAAGTCTACTAAATCTGGCCTCTTCAAAAACCTACTATTGACATTTTTTATTTCTGAGTTCTCCTGAAATGCTGATTTTCCCTGTTACAGTGGTCTCCTGTATTCAGTTTCCAGGCAGATTTTGGCAATGCAGAGTTGTGGAAAAATAAAATAAGGGGAAAAGAAAATATCATCATATTTTACAGCCTCCAGGAGGCCTGGTGGGGACCTGAAATGAGAACTGAAATGCAAATATTTAGTCCTGGAGCTCTGGCCTAGATGTCAAAACTGTTACATTGGACTGTGAGTTTCTTGGACCATGTGTTTACTTGGACTATACACGAATTACTTGGGCACACACTCAATTACTAATTGAGTCGCCTAAACCTCAGGCTATTCTTTCGGGGGTGATATATTTAATAGCATAAAATTCACTTTGATACTCCTGAAAAATGGAGAAATATCTGTATTTCATTTTGGTCATCATAATCACCGTCATCCTTAATCCTTTGACTCTGCTGGGAAGGGCACAGTGTAGGAGCCTTACTGGAATAAATATCTTAATTTCTTTCCCATAGCTGTGACAAGACCACTTGACTCCATGCCTCTATCTTGAGAAATTGTCTTGGTGGCACTAAGCTTGACAGTGTACACAACTTGTACATTTGCTTCATGCTAAGCTCAGCGCATAAATGAGATTTTAATGGTGCCTGAAAAAGTCAGTCAAGGTTTGAAATATAGAATTATGTGGATAGCTCAGTACTCTCATATTGATCTCCAAACCCAGTGCCTTCAGAACAACAAAAGCCTAAAATAACCCTGAGTTCTCTCACCTGCCCTTTACAGCTGCCTCACTGAGGTGTTTGCAGAAACGTCAAGCGAAAGGTACAGGCAGAAGTGCCTTTAGCAGATTTGAGCAGTCAATAGTTGATGTTCGGCTCCTTTTTTTCTCTCACCATTTGTTTGGTGAGAAATGCAAATCGTGCCCATTTTCCCCTGAGTTTCACCTCGAGCACGGATCCTTCCCCCAGTGAAGAGCTGGGGCAGGCTGGGCAGCCCCGAGGGTGAGGGGGAGCAGGAGCTCTCTCCATCCCCCCGGCATCTGCGTGGACCACAGGAACCCACAGCTGTGTGAGCATCCTGTGGGGGCGGCTCACAGCGCTGGGGATGCAGTTTGTGCCTCTGTTCCCAGCACGTGTCTCCGGGAAGGGAGCCTGGGTGCCACTCAAATGCATCTGAGCCTGATCAAAATTCCTTCGTGCTGCAGGGAAAATTTCACTTGCTACTGAAGGCCAAAGAAGTTTTCTATATCAGTTCAACAGCTGGTCTTGTTTTATTGATATTGAAATATTACCCCAGTTTCCAAAAATTCATGAGGCTGGAGAGAGCTGAAGTAGACACAATTTGAATTGCGCGTTGCACAATGGAAATCACGCTGGCAGAGGGAAGTTTGTTACCAGCTTCTGGTCACTTGTGCCGCGCAGTGAACGAGATGTGGAGGCGCTCTCCTGTTCCTGTGCACCCTGGAATGATGGATGTGTCCCTGATTCCCCCTCCCCTGGCTGGAGCCCGGGCCAGAGGGGGCAGTGCCAGCTGACGGGGGTCTGGCTGCCCCGCAGTGTGCGCTGCCCGGGCGAGGGTCCCTGTGCCCGCTCCGCTCTCACTCTGCCGCTGTCAGGAGCAGCCTTTGGAGAGACTGGTGGGAAAATGCATCTGTTACTGTGGATTGCAAGTGTTGTGGCCTTTTGTAAAGAAAAGGGAATTCTGTCAAGGAAACATTTTACAGTTTGGAATGCAGTGAGATGAAAAATCGAGGAACTCTTCTTCCTTATGTGCTTTTGTAAAATCCCACAGACCACGTTTTCCTTTGCTATATTCCCTGTATACAGAAGTTGAAAGGAATTTTTAGGGGGGGGGACACACCATGCTACTTTTACCAGATTCATATCAGGATAACTTCTTATGCAAGAGAAATTCTCCAGTGGCCATTATCGATTAAATAATAATTTCTTTGAGTCACCTGAGCACTTGGGGCTGATGCTGCAGCAAAACCAAGATGGTTATTTCACAGGAATGGAGGTAGTTGAGTAGAAAAAATCCCTCACCATGGCCATTTCAAGATCCCAAGTAGAAAAAAAGAACTCTTTGTCTCCATGAGTCTTAACCTAGATTTAGCATGCTGCAGATATTTCTCTGACATGTTCAATGATAGCAGAAAAATATGTGGTGGTGCATTAAAAGCTATAGAGCAAAGGAAGTTTGGGGAACTTAATCAGAGCCTTAGGCAAGAAAAGGATGTGTAACACTGATATGTACATTTTGCTTTTGCTGTAGTTAATGAAAAATGTTATGCCAACACTGGTTTTTGTCCCTTATGGTTTAGCAATGCAGAACCAATCCTTTTTATTCTTTGTGTTTTGTGTTTTTCTTCTCATAATGTTACTTAATCTGGAAATAAAAATGTTTGATTTCTGTCATTCCCCTTGGCTACTTTGCTTAAAATGGCGCTTAATTGTTTTCACTTTAAAGGAATGGTGCCAGGTTTAAAGGTTTATTATATTTTCATGGATTTTGTTTTAAGATTGCAGGGCTTTTTATATAGTTCTCCTTGACACCTGTCATAACATGAGACTTTTCAAACTTGGCCACCACCAGTCTGAGGAAATGTTAGTGAATTGTCAGGGTGCCACAAAGACCAGGTTTCTTTTCATTCTCCCCTGGCAGCACAAATCCAGACAACTCTTCTGCCGGTCACGCTGCAGCAAACTCCTCCTGTTGTTGCACAGGTCATGGGGAGGGCTCGGATGCTCGGGGGGTTTTGTTGGGATGCCGATATTCCGAATTCCTGAAACTGCCAACTTCCCCAGTGCAGCGTTGAGAGGAGCGTTTAGAGAGGCGTTTCTCGGGTGGACGGCTCCGCACCTCCCTCACTCTGCTGGGTGGGTTGTTTTCCTTGCTTTTCTTTGAGTACAGATGCTGCTGCTTGTACTTTAGGTAGTGGTACATTATTGATCAAAGCATGGAGAATGCACAAATAACATTTGAACTGAGGTTCCATGGAAGAGAGGAATTAACTGTTGTCAGAAGCTGACTGGTTTCTATTTTCATTTCGAGACATTTAGGATGCTTCCACCAGCACCCTCTTAAAATGCTGCCAGTCCCCATCTATCTAAGGAATGATTTATGCTTAAAATTAATTACCTCTCAGCTTTTAATTTTTTTCTTTAATGTTTCTCTTCGAGTTTTTTTTTTTTACACTCAAGCTAATTTCTGATTTCCAGATTTCGTTTCTCTTAAACATGTTGAACAATTCTATTTTCCTACCCTGTTGTCTGTTTCAGTGGGTTGCAATCAAATTTAGTTCTAGCTAATTAGGGAAGACTAGTTTCATCACTTTGAAGATTGTCCTCTCCTTGATAACATAAACAGCTTTAATTCTGAAGGCCACGTTCACCTCTTGTCTAGAGCACTAAAACCAATGAATTCCCTGCTCTGGAGGTTATGGTTCCTGACCTGAATAAAAGAGCAATAAATCAAAGTATGTTCACTGGCATTGAAGCAGGCTCCAACTGTGTGGAATCAACATGCCTGTTCCAAATTGTAATTTCACTAAAAATAGCATAGTTTAACAATTTTGACAGTTGTAAACTTGAAAGATCTAGGCACACTGTCCATCTTGCTGTGTCTCATATGTTCTGCCAACCATGCAGCTTTTTGAGAATAAAACCAGAAAAATGCAGAACATTCTTCATTCTTTGCTGGATGTGCCCATGCCAGCCCTCTGCAGAAGGGGCACAGAGTTAGTGGTGATTTTCCAGAGGTGGAACAGAGCAATCCTCAGTGATGGCTCAAGAATGGGATGAAGGCTGAAGTTTTGGCTCTGTCTCCCCTTTAGCACTTTGCTTTCCTGGGTCTGTGTTGAGGTGTCGTGGCTCATTGTATTTCACAGGGCACGGTGCAATTGTTCCTGCTCTGTTCTGTGGGCTGGAGAGCCACAGATGCAGATTTTACTGTATTTTCTCCTACCAAGCCTTATCACCCAACCCTTAATTCATCCAAGCTCTATTCAGCAGACATTTAAGCATCTATTTAATAGGAGACACATGGATTTGTGTTTTGGCTTCCATGGACTGCATGGGCAGGTTGGAATTAAAATAATTCTTAAATGCCTGCATGAAATGGGCAGCACTTACTTGGCATTGGGGATAGATAAATAACACATGCATTTAAACTTGTGGTTCAAGTTTGCTGGTAATGCCAAACTTAACCCTTTAGTTGGCCATTCCCCTGACAGAAAAATGTGTATTGCTGTGTGCTGCTTCAATGCCAATTAATTGCTCTCTGCCTCAGAAAATGCCTGAGGTTGAACCACACTTTGCTTCATCAGAATTCAACACTGCTATTGGTCTGTGGGGAGGAAAAACAGGAATTAGAAGAGACAAGAGCACTGTGGAGCAGTAATCTTTTATTTATGTATAATGCTGTACATTTCCTGACTGTACTGTGAGTTTTCCTTCTAACTCTCACTAATTATGGTGACTGGCATGTGGCATGTGATGGAGCCTCGGGAGAAGTGGGATACATACAGCTGTTCAGATCTGGCACCTTGCATTCCCTTTGCATTTGCTGGCAGGCCAAGCTCTCTTTTCTCCATGAGAGAAACAGGGATGTGGCAGTTCGGTTCAAGTTGTGTTTGTTGCACAGAAGACTTTGTTAGAGGGAGCTGAGTTACTTTCTCGTTTATCCAGAGGAGCTGCACACGCAGAAATGGAAACCTGGTTCTTGTAAACTGGTTCCAGTGAATTTTCAGAGGCCAATGTTTGTATCTATCTGTTCCAGCTCTAAATAATCTACACATTGTTTGTCCTGTATCACATCCAGTTAAAAAATATAAATGTTTGGCTAAAAAGATGATGGCTGAATGAAGAATTAACCACTGAAAAATGTATAAATTCATTTAGAGCTTTGAAAGTTTGTGGGTTTTCTCTTTGTTCAGAGGAAGGCAAGGAGGAAGATTATTTTCATATCTCCATTACTTTTTGAAGGTGCTAAAATACTTAACTCATTTTGAAAAATGCATATTTGCCAACAGTCATATTTGCTTCATCATTATCAGTTTTGTGAACTCAGGCAGAAGCTTCCTAACTTTTTTAATGTGTACCTGCAGGAAGTGGTAATGATGTACCAGACTCGCTGCTCTTGAGGCTACAGCTGTACCCTCGTTGCACAAATTGAAAGTAAGCCGAATAAATTCTTTCCCACTCTTGGGAAATATGTGTTATCCGAAGTGCAAGACTAGGAGAAATGTGTTAATTGTTTGACACTTCATCATTTACAATGCTCATTAAAGGAGATAATGGTGATGCTACAAACAGTGACCTGACAAAATTCTGCAGATCTCCAAGGTGGCCACTGCATCCTTACACAGGCAAGGCTTTTGAGAAGACTCTCAGTGGATACAGTCCATTATTTACAGCCCAAGCAAACCCTTCTTTGTTTCCAGCTCCTTCCCATGCACGTGATGTTAATATTCACATTTTCACTGATGCACCAGGCTGGGGTATCACAGCTGGTGCTTGCACTGTGTTCTCTGTGGTGGTGTGCCATTGCTTGGCAACTGTTTTTTTGGGGTTTTTTTTGCTATTACAAAAGACATTTTAAATACAGCAAAATAAATATAATCTTTCTGTTTTCTTTTCCCTAGGCATCCAAAAAAAAAAAAAAAAGTGTGATTTTGTTAAATTCTCTTTTGCTCTGCAGCCTTTCCTTAACAGGCTTTCAAATGGAGCCCAGGGATATCCTTCATCATTTCCTCTGTTGGTTTCTTCTCACTGTAAACTTAATGGAAGCACTCAGGCTTGCAGTGAGGAGGAAACCCACAGGCAAGTGACAGAAGCATCATAAGCTTCAGGGAGCTAGTTTAACATGGTTAATTAAAGGGGTGATCAGTTCAGGGCAGCACCAAGTGTGAAGGATTGATAGACAGATCCCCACAGTCAGGCTCTAAATATGAGAAAAGGCTTCTCCACTTGTTGGAGCCTCTTCTTATCTATGGGGAGAAAACCCCACAGCAGCAGCTGCAAGCCAGGACATGGAGCAAACCCATGTATTTGCCATTTTGTGCCTCAAATGTTGGTGCCCCAGGTGCACAGTGCATTGCATGGATTATTTCATTAATTACCTTCGGGTTAGTTCGTTAGCTTTGGTTTACTCTCAGCTTTCACGTTCAAAACAAAGGGGGAAGTTGCAGCTGAAATTCAGCTTCTTCAGATTTAGGCCTGATCAAATTTAATGTTTTCACTGGGGAACTTTATGAAAAATCAAGAGTGTGCTAATGAAATTTGCCATTTACAGAAGTTTAGGTGGCATAGTCAATAAAGAGGAAGATTAGAGTGTTATATGAAAAGAATTTTTATGACTTTGAAATGTAGGGTAATAAAGTTAGGTACAACTCACTTGTACAAAAATACTAACTCATATGCTCAAGGAGGAATGAAAGAATTCTGCAGGGAGGAGCAGAAGATTCCCCTCCGTTCCCCAAACTAGGACAGAGGTGTCACCTGAGGCACTGCTTTGGGCTGGTCACTGAGCCACTGTGGGGCAGGGACAATATTCTGAAATATTGAAGGCGAAAATATTTGCACTGTGCTGTACATCATGGGCATTTCTTCACACACTGGGGATTTTATTTTTTATTTTCGAGTCCGTGCTCTTTGTGGTACAGCTCAAATGGAGAAGTTTTCTGTTCCAGCGCTATACAGAACTTGTGTGCATTCCCAAAACAAAATGTTAAGGCTTTAATAAGCAGTGGTAAAGCTCAAATGCACATTTGTTATCACTGGAGATAGGCACACTTCTGCAATAATTTAAGAATTATTTCATTGTGATGTTTGACCTGAAGGAGCTGTGTGTCTGAAAGGTTGTCTGCTTCTCCTGGCTGCATTATTTGGTTTAATGAGATACATTACCTCTCCTCCAAAATGCTGCTTCTCTGAGGTTTCTTGGGAAAAAAAAAAAATTTACAAGGAAATCCTCGATTTCACTGGGACTGCTACTCTTTTGCCAGTTGTTCATCGCCTTAGGGCTGTATTTTAATGTACTTTTAAATGATCAGAAAGAAAAGTCTTTAATTGTCATTACAAAAAATTGTAGCAGAATGACTCGGCAGTCTGGTCACAACCACGATGTTGGGAAAGGCCCTTCCAGCCAGGCACGGGGGTCCTGCCTGGAGGGAGGATGGGGGGACAGTGGAGAGGAGAGGGGCGAATTCAGGGTCTCTGGGTGGGAGGTTGAACTCAGCAGGGAGGGCAGGAAGGAGCAGGATTTCAGAAATATTCTGCATTTTGGGGGCCAGCCCCACGTGGGGAGTCCAGGAGGTGAAATAGGAACGTTGCAGGAGCTCCAGCCTCGGTGGAGTTCAGAGAACTTTAATGACTGCCCAGACCTGAACCTGGGAGCAGGATTTCAGAAATATTCTGCATTTTGGGGGCCAGCCCCACGTGGGGAGTCCAGGAGGTGAAATAGGAACGTTGCAGGAGCTCCAGCCTCGGTGGAGTTCAGAGAACTTTGATGACTGCCCAGACCTGAACCTGAGCCCCACCGAGAGCCAACAGCCCCAATGACGTGACAGGACTTTCAGCTGGACAGATAAAAAGGACATTTCCCAGAAAGCTGAGAGTGTGCAATAGCCTGTTTTATTTCTGGCCATGTCCATGCAGTGCTGGGTGTGTGGTTGTGACTGGAAGTCACTGGCTTGTGTTGGCCTTTTCATTAAAACACGACCCTACAGTTGGAATATGAACTAATGAACTAATTCCAGACTTTATTTAAGCCTACTTCTCATGAGAAGTCGTTCATATTTCTTCTCTCCTCATTGCTCTCCGGAGGAAAGAAGGGTGAAGACAGATTGTGTTGAGAGTGGAAGTACAGAGATGTCTCTCAGAGCACCACCTCGTGTTTTGATGGTTTTTCCATTTGGGTACAGATTTTTGTCTTGTTTAACTGTGTTCTCCCCCTAGGACAATACATGAGATGTGATCTCAATTTCCCTGTCCCCTGTGTGCTGGGCATTGAGCAGCCCCGTGTGGGCTGAGGGATCCCTGCTTCTGCTTGGAGGGCAAACTTGGGAAAAAACAGGGTGCTGTGGGATTGTTAATTATTAACATTTTTAATTATTTTTTTAAATTATTTACTCTGCTCACTGCTATAATAGCAGCAAAGTCCTTATATGGAACAAGCGTGGCTGGAGGGGATTTGGAATGTGCTTGGGTTTGCTTTTGAGCTTGACAGCCATTTCTCACTTTCCGTAATAATGACAGTTAGCTAGGGAAAACGAGGAATATTAATAGATTTTGAGAGTGTTGTGTTTCTAGAGTAAAGACAGAAAAAGCCTTAGCAGGAGTAAGAAAGGAATAGAAGTAGGGGCAATTCGTGTTTCCCGGTTTCTGGTTCATTCGTGTTTGCAGTCTTTTATTTATACTGTTCTTCTAAAAGTAAATGTAATAGAAGAAAAAGTCTCCATCATGATTTATTCTTCCAATTTTCCGAGGCTTGTAGGATTACACCCTCCTCCCTCTCCTCATTGCAATAACCAGCCACAGTAAATCCAGACATACAACCTTTGGAAATAAAGGGTTTTGCAGAGGAGAACTGAATCAACCTTTAACTTGCATGTTCAAGAGACAAAATCCACCCCCAAAGCAGCAGCACAGGGCTAGGGATGCTCTGGAAGTATTCACAGTGTGTTATTGCTAGACTAGGTCTGTCTGAATGTGCTGCACACCAGACACTGGGAGCTGATTGTTCTCTGCAGAAAGCGATGAATTTCCCTGAAAGTGTTTGGAGGTTTTGGAATTTTTTTTTTCCACATTTTTTCTTTCATCTTGGATTTTTCTTTTTTTGTTTTAATGTTGAACTTGTATCTGCACTTCATCTGACAGACAAGAAGCTGTAGCCCATTTTCTGAAATGAGTGTTTGCCACTACCCAAATATGTCTCTGACAAGCCTGAGAGTTGTGTATTCATCTCATTTCTACTGCAGCACATAAATCCAGTGCTAATATTACATTTATCTTTTTCTTCCTTTGTTCTTTTTTCTGGGTAAAGAGAAGAATTGTTGTGTAAAGATACAGTACAAGCATTGTAGGTATTGTGATGTGATGACACTTGTCACTTTCTCAGTGAATAAAGAAATGAAGTTGGAATCAAAATTTCTAGAAACAGTTTTTTGTTCTCTGTCAGACTGGGTATTTTTTTTTAAATGTTAATAATTTTTTTGTTGGGTACTGCTGGTGTACCAAAAGGCGTTTGCTGAAAATCATTTTAATGAGCAGAGTTCTGATAGGGCAGTAACTGGTCTGGATTATTTAGTGGGTTCCAACTATGAACCTCCTGAAAGGCTGAGGGATGGGGGCAGGTTTTTTATAACCCAGAAGTACTGTCCTGCCAAAGCTGCCTGAATCCCCATCTTTTCTTACAAACAGAAAATTAACATATTTACTGCTCTTCAGCAGGATAGTGGATGCATGGGGCTGCTGACACCTACCTGGACAAGACAGTACATTTTAGGTGAGGACTGACACATCAAATGGCGTTCAGGAAACACTGTTAGTAAAATCTGAGACCTCAAAACACCATTTGTAATTACCCTCAGTTGAGAGAAATGGTGATTATTTTACAGTCATTCAGCCTGAGGTGCAGGAAGTGGTTCATCCAATTCTTTTTAACAGAAAAGTGGCCGTGCCACAAAACCACAAACAGACTGACACTGCTTGACAGTGACTTGTACAGGGCCAGGAGCAGGGCTGTGGGTCCCTTCCCACTCAGGATATTCCATGATTCTGCAATCCATTTCAGGAGTTATTCCTGGTTCCTGAACTGATAAATATGGACAAGAGATAAAAGCAGCACTGTTTACTTCATTTCTTACCAGTATCTGCCAAAGATTTTTCAGCATAAACTGGGTTCTTTCTACTGGCGTGGAATTCTTTTCCACTGGGAATTTTGTGGCATGATGCAGATACTCTCTGAAAGCCTGAGAAAAGTGCGTGGCATCTGATTTTCTGTGGAGCACGCAGAGTGCCTCAGATGTGCTGGCAAGGTCTGCAGAAAGTCCCTGAGCGTGCCAGGGCTCCGCTCGGAAGTTTCTGCGCGGCGTTGGCTCCGTCCGGCTTTGCTGCCGTGCCCTCCGGAACAGAACCCATTTCACAGCGGGCACAGGAGCAGCACACGAATGTCCAAAAAGACTTTCAGCTGCTGGTTTTGGTGCTCAGATGCTTCCCAGGCAGGTGCAGGAGCTGGTGCTCCCCTGAACTTCCCATGGCCCCATCCCCTTCCCGTCAGACCCGAGGGCTGCGCTCGGGGGGCTCTGAGCCTCAGCTGCCCCCCACGGCACAGGGGCTCGTGCTGCTGCTCTGCTGGGCTTTGTCCTCCAGATCAGGATTACAGTCCTGAATCATTCTTACCAGTAATGTCACAAAAATTGTGTAAGAGCCAGTAAACACGTCTCTCGTCTGGCAGCAGTGTCACCCAGGAGCCGAGCGGGTTTGTGGTGATGGACGATGTCAGGGCAATTACAGGGAAACCTGAGCCACTTCTTGTTGTTCCTGCAGCCCCTCTGCTCCCCCACCCCAAAGGGATGCTTTTTTGTAGATGCTGGGATTTTTCTGCACATTTTGCAAAAAAATCCGGTGTGTCCTAATATACCATTAATATTGGGAGAAACTCAGCACTTTGCTGGATATGGTTCCCATTTCAGGACTTTAGCCTTGGCTGGCACACCTCTATAACAGCATTCATTACGTGCTTCTGTGTTGTGTACTTATGTACTCTTAAAAGCAGAGAAATATGTTTTTCCTGGCAAAATTTTATGCTATGGCACAGTAAAATAGCCAACAAAAAAACTGCACTTCCAGTTTCTGCAGAGTGAGCCTTTGCATTGTAGTGGATCCTCCTTTGAGGGAGGACCCGAGCAGTGTTAGCAGCTGGAAGAAAGCAGACAAAACTGGGTGAGGACCCATCCTGGCTCACACAGAGCTGACATAAAGAGGAGTAAAGCTCTGAGTTGCTTTTTCTGAGATGTTTTTTCATTCCTCATCTGCAGCTGAAATATTGTAAAAATTGAGAAAACTTTGCTGGTCTTCATTTAATTGCACCGAAACTTGTTACTGGGAAAATGTGCACCCAGTATTTGTTCAGTTCTCCCCTGATTACTTTGAAAACACTTCTCTTTTTTTGGTCCAAGTCCTGGAATCGGTAGCAATTCCCCACTATTTGCAAATGCAGATTTGGTGTTCCGCTGGTATTTCGGTGTGGCAGAATGAAAACAACCCCATTTACCTGTCACTAAGGGATTCAGGCAGCTTTTCATGTCCGTGACCGCTGTTAATTGAGAGAGGGAGAGGTGGTGTTTTCCCAGGTAAGTGATTTGAGAGGTTAACAGCAGAAATAGATTCTCGGACCTGTTGTGTGTGAGTTGCTGCAATGTTTCAGTTAAATGAACTGTCATAGGGTATTTATTGTCCTCACTGCAGTGCCGCTCCGGGGGCTCTGGGAGATGCTGGGCTTCCCTTCCTACAGGGGTGTGTGGGGTCCATGCTGGGGAAGGGCTCTTGAAACAGGGGTGATCTAAGCAGTGGGAATTCCCATGAGGAATCAGGAAACCCAGCAAACACTTCCTCTGTGTACTGCAAAAAAAGGTGGCTTAATGTTGAACTGACTCAGTACAAAGAACTTTCCTTCAAGAATGCACCATTTTCTAACCTAAAATACTGAAAAATTAATATTTCTCCTCTAAATACTGTGGTTTAGAACATTGATGGTAAAAAATTAGACTACAGCTAAAATGTTAGAATTTTTCATGGGACAACATTCAGGTATTTTCTTCATTCTGTTCCTTATACATGTGATGTAATTAAGTTGTGAGATATCCCTTATGTTTTGTGCTTGTTGTAAGAATATTAGTCAGAAGCTGGGTTTGACTAGACTAGAGCCAGCTACTAAAAGAGTTTTCAGTAGTGCAGGAAATCCTGCTTGCAGCGAATCCTGCTCGAGACATACGGGACAGCTGAATGAAACCAAAGGGATTTTCAGCCAAGCCCTGTGCGTGTGCCACACAAAGGAGTGTGGCAATAGTGACAGCAGGAGGGGACAGGCCTCGAGCTGCGCCTGGGGAGGCTCGGGATGGACACCTGGAAGAGTTTTTTTGCTGAAAGGGTGGTCAGGCCTCGGAGGGGGCTGCTCAGGAAGGTGGTGGAGCCCCCGTTCCTGGGGGTGCCGAAGGAACCCATGTGGCTCTCGGTGCTGTGGTTCAGGTGACACGGTGGGGACCGGTCATGGGTTGGACTCGACCTCAGAGGTTTTTCCCAGCCTAATTCAGTCTGTGATTCTGTGAAGTGCATGGCAATTTTCTGCCCCTCACAACATCGTTCCTGGTCCAGGCTGCTGACCCCCAAAGGGACAAACACTGCAGCACACAGCCTCTTTCTTCCATCTATCTTTTCTTTCTAGAATGTGCCTTTCCTCATAGTTCAGCAATTTGGACGATCTCGGTAGTTTGATGTTTTAAACATAACTATAAGCCCTGGAAAGCTGCAGGGCCAGACTGGCTCTGCTGTCAGGGTCCCCACAAACTCGGGCAGTGGCAGCAGCCCCGGCAGGCACCAGGAGCAGCTCCAGCCGTGTCTGCTCTGGGGGTCACTCAGCGTCAGTCCTGAGGGTCATTCCACACCACCATGGACGGGATGGGGCTTGTTCATGGCAGGAAGGTCTGAATTTCCCTCCCTGTGGTCACCATCAGGATTCACAGATCTGTTCTCTGCCAGTTCAGTGTATCTTCATGGAGGTTGGGTTTCTCTATTTTGTTTGGGTTAGGTGTTTCTGGAGAAAACACTTCACGCTTCAAGTGTCTCTTGTGGAGTTCTGATGCTGTTCTGAAGTCCTGGGCGGGTTGCAGGAAGCAAAGTATTCTCAAAGGGAATCTTCTCGTCCATCTGCTCCTGTAGCTTTATCGACCGAGTCTGTCCTTCAGCGAGCCTGGACATTTTAACCCCTTGTGCATAATTCTTCCTGACACGTTTTCAGCAGGTAGGAGCCTGGGCTGTGCTTTGTAACTCCTTTGTAACTCCTTTGTAACTCCTTTGTAACTCCTTTGTAACGGCTTGGACTTGCTGAAAGTTATTAAACTTCAGATTTTTGGGGGAAAGTCACAGTGCACTGACACCTTGCCTTGCGGTATCAGAAGCTGTACTGCAGCTTCCTTAGGCAGAAATGTGAAACAGGAGCTGTGCAATGGCTGTAGCTCATCTCATCCCTCCCCTGGCTCGGTCTTGGATAGCTGGGCTGCAGACAAACCCTCCACGTGCTCCCTGTGCTCTTCTCCTGTGCTCAGGGCTTCACACCTTGCTGTGAGTCCTGTTCTCGGTGTGCTGGGAGCCTCTGGGTATGGGCTGGGAGCAGGATTGGCCCCTGGAGCTCCACAGCCGTGGGAAAGCTGATTTTGGGCTGCAGCACTCGGCCCCAGGTACACAGAGCTTGCCTTGGTGCTGCTGGAGAGCCTGGAGTGGCTGTGCCTGGGCTTTTAAATGAAGCAAACCAAGAACAATCCTTCATAATCCTCTGGTCCTGGGGAATAAGGAAGTGGAGGTCTGGAGCTGCCATTTCTCCTACCAGGACTCGATAACTGAAGGTTATTTCAGAAAACGTTTCCATTTTGTCACTGAAGTTTTGGCTTTTCCCGTTCCTTGTTGCCTTCCTTCCCTCAGCCCTCCCAGCTGAGGGACAGCACACACGAGCAGCATCGTTCACAAGTGTTTCACCAGAATTCATTAGAGCCAGGCTGAAGCTTTCATTATTCTTTAAGGGTGCATTAATAAAACTACTGTACACTTGGGTTTTTTAATACTTATATGAATTATTCTGACAGTCAGTTTGCAAAGCCAACATATCAATCATTAAATTAAAAATGTAGTAATATAAATTAGTGTGCTTCAGGAGCTGTAGAACATGTGGAACAATATGCTCTCTGCTTGGAAACGAATACAGACCTGTCCTTCAAATGAGAAAATATAGCAAGCAGGGAGATGCAAAAAATTACAGTGGATTTATCCAGCACTCCATTAAACCAACTGTTTCCATGTATCAGATACCATTCTTGTTTTGTCCACATCCCTATTATCCTTTCTGCAAATATCACAGCAATCTTTAATGATCAACCATAATGTTTGTTTGCAGGAAGAGGTGTCATTTGTGAATTGCCTGACACAGTGCTTACATCAGGGGATGAGGCAGCAGCACAGAAAAATCAAAACACATCTCCCCACAATTACTGCTTTTGTTTGCTTGACAGAAGATGCAAACGAAATATTTTGCAAAAAAGCATGTTGCTAACTCACCACTTCATGAAGTAATGCCTCACACAGGTTGCATCAGTGCTCTGAACCTAATCTAGCTGGCCCTGGTGGCTCCTGGTGCTCCGGGGAGAGATAGAATATCTGCTCCATTTACGTGAGCACCGAGAAATTATTTTGCCCTTAATAAATGTGAGGCACTAGATGAAGTATGCAGGACAGCTTGCTTTTTCACTTCCTTGAGCAGAAAGTTCTTTTTAAGCATCTTTTTTCCTTCCTCTGCTGATTCTGTGAAAACTGTGTGGCTGTGAATAACATGTTGGATGTTTGAAGTAGTCCAGTGAATGTGAGATAATGAAGCCGTGGCTAAGGTGCAGGACATTTTCAATCTTCCGTCTTCGCCCATGGATTTTCCTCCTTTCTGAATTCCATTTCAGCCAAGCTGCTTTACAGCAGCTTGCCCACACTGCAGATAAATCCTGCCGTGCCTAGCTGGGGCTGACGAGCTTATCCAGGGCAGTGCTCACCCTGCTTGTGTCCCAGCGCTCCCAGCAGTGCCGGTGTCAGGCTGGTGCTGTCAGCAGTGACCGTGGAGCAGCAGAGCCTGCAGCATCCCTGGCTGCTCCTGTTCCTGCTCCTGTTCCTGTTCCTGTTCCTGCTCCTGCTCCTGCTCC
>VZTX01022771.1:103930-129732 GCA_013400915.1 Pardalotus punctatus | reverse complement strand
CCTGCTCCTGCCCCTGCTCCTGTTCCTGCCCCTGCCCCTGCCCCTGCTCCTGTTCCTGTTTCTGCCCCTGCCCCTGCTCCTGTTCCTGTTTCTGCCCCTGCCCCTGCTCTCCGGGGCTGGCGCTGCCCGCAGCCTTTGGCCAGCGGCACCCTTGGAGTCAGAGCTCCTCACTTGAGCTCCTGCTTTCATTCCATCCCACAAGCACGGTCAGAGTGCCAGCAGAGCAAAGCAGGCCTGGAAAATGTGTTCCCAGCCAGGACAGCACGTTGATGCCCCATCAGAGACCCGGCAGCTGCCCCTGCCCCCGGGAATCGCGGTGGGGCTGACCTGTGCGGGTCCAGCTGCCTGTGCAGCCTCGTGAACTCGTTAAAAATGTCTGCAGCCTTAAGATATGAGATGCAAGTTATTATTGAGGCTTTCCACTAACCACAGATTTAAAATCCCAGGGTGTTTCTCATCTCTGGTCCTTTCAGGGCTGTGATTTTGATGCTGCCAGGGAGGATTGCAGAGGTAAAAGCTGTTTGTTCTTGTTTGCTCCTTATCTGTGCTATATAAAATGCATGAAATATCACAGTGGTGGAATAAAGGCAATAATCGTTTCTAATAATGAAACTGTTCTGAAAGGCAAGACCTAGATTTCTTACCAAGATAGTGAGCTGAAGTATTTGCATAGTAACTGGGCTATAATTACAGATTCATCTCCTTTATGTCTCTTAGCTCTCAGGCTTAAGTAACCAGATCTTTAGAGCAGTGTCTCCTTTCCCTGGGAGGCTGGGTGTCAGGCAGCATATGCTCAGGCTGTGTGCACTGGTACTCTGACTGTGAGTAATGAGTGTTGATAAACTGTTTACTGAAGCTGGCTGAAATTCAGGATTTGTGCATTGTGGGGTTTTTGATAGTTCAGAAGCATTTCCACTTTCAAGTAGTGGAATACTTATTTAGGATTCCTCAGAAATTTTAATTTCTGAGATTAAAAAAACAGCTTCGTTTTGGCTTTTTTAATTTTGCAGTTTTGATCCTGGCATTTTTCGATGGTTTTATATTTTATTACTTTCGTGAAACAGCAGTGGCCATTGAAAATGTACCAACACAAAATAGTCAAACCTTTCTTTTTTTTGTTTTATTTAAAAAATCATTAACATTAGCTGTCACTCTCCACCTCTCTGCTAAAATCTCTCCTCCAGAGGGGTGCATGCTGGAGAACTTAGCCCTGAGGTACAAAGAGCTTGCCTGAGTGCTGTGGGGCACTGACAGCCTCAAATGTGCAATACAGAAGATGCCAAGCAATGCAGCTGCACAAACATTTTCAGTTTCTTCTTGGTGTAGTGGTAAATTTTTAGTCCTGATAGAAAGAATCCATTAACTGTGGGCTACACAAAGTTCTGGGTCAAAGGAGTTTGGCAAAAGAGTCTTTGCCCCAACTCAAATTAAGCTGTGTCCTGGGTCTGGAGCTGTTCCTTGAGAGCTGAGAGCTGCCTGTGAGCTGCAAATCCCAGAAGATGGGATTGTTTGGGGGATTTTTATGTACAAGAGCATTTGCAGCCTCTGTGTCACTAACTTTATTCTCCCAGAGAAACCAGCCTGCAAAGCTCAGATATTTTTCCTGCTCTGCAGAGAGCTTGCTCAGAAAAAGGGAGAGCAGTGTAAATCTGAGAGGCAGAAATTCTGTGTCAAGGTGACTGTGAGGGTCGTTCTTTCCTTTTAGGTGTGTGCCAGGCCACAAACAACCTCTCTGGAGAATTCAAGAGCATTTTTATTTCCTCCTTGTGGACTGAAGTTGTTTGTGCATTTGTGAGTGGTGCAGAAGTTGCCTGCAAAGGGGGCTCTCTCTGCTGTTGGGCTGTCCCTGCCTGTTCGTGGTTTAACCCACTCCGAGGTTCAGTTGCTTCCTATGCCTCAAAAGTTTGCATTTCCTTAATTTATATAAACTCATCATTACCACAGCAGCAAAGGTGTAATTCCTTTGCTCTTCCCTGTCACTAGAAAGCACGTGTCTTTCCTCCTCCTTCGGTCTGTTTTCAGGGCAAGCTGCTCCTTACCCGCGCAGCGCCTGCTCTGCTATCGATTACCTGCTCACTCCTGCCTGTCACAAACTTGACTTTTTCACACGTGAGCTGAGATGATCGTGGCAGCTCTCAGATGCTCTGTCTGCTCCCCTCCTGGAGCAGGGCCGATTCTCTGAAAGCTGTGGTCTGCTGTGGTTGCTGTATTGCAGCTCCAAAATTGAATTAATCTTCGCGGTATTTTCCTCGCCGTAGATTTTGTGGTACTGGCTTTGATCCCATCTCATCTGCTGTGAGATAGCATTCACTGCTGGGAAGTAATGAAATAGGAACCAGCCCTTCATTCAAGGAAAATGTGAAATAAGGGCAATTGTTAGAGTAGCAAAACTAATGAAGAACCAATAAATTGAGACACTCACTTGATAGACCTGCTTGGAATTTGGCATGAGCAGGTGGATGCATCCATTTAGGATGTTGTGGCAGAAATAGGTTTATCATATGTTACAAAGGAGAGTGGGGAAAAATACGATGAATTTCATGAGAATCATTTCTAAAAGTTGAGAGGCTTTCTGAATCACTAATTAAGCAGTGTTGAAAACCTAAGACATGTCACAGAATTTGAGATAGTACGTACACCATTTCTTGCTTTAAAGAGGTAAAGAAGAATGGCCAGGAAGCTGTAGGCAAATTGGCCTGATATTGATTCTGCGTAAAATAACAAAACATTTGTTCCAGGAGTTCATCAGCAAGGCTTGGCAGCTAAAAATTTCATTAACAGCAGCAGTTACTTGGAAAATACAGACCTTGTCAGATAGACAATTAGTATCTTTTTTTCTTTTCTTTTTTTTTTTTTTATAAGTGGATTATGGGCAGGTTGATAAAGTCAGATTAACTGTCATTGTGTGCTTGGGCTTCAGAACTTAATACTGCATGACATTTGGACTAGAAGCTTGGATTTAGCTGTGTGTCTTTGAAAATCAGAGTCATTGGTGGATATCAAACTGCAGTTGTGAAGAGAGATCAGTGAGCAGTGCTGTTTCTGGAGGGTCAGTATGGGGCTGAGCTGCAGTCTAGCATTTATCATTATTTTCAGTGAATTTAATTGTCAGTGTAACTTTTTTGCAGAGCTTGCAGGCTTTGCGAATATTGGCAGAGTAGTAACAAAAGAGAAGACAAGTTGCTTTTATTGAGTTCTCCAGGTTTGTTAGGCAGTTGAGCTGTCTTTAATGAAACCACAGCGAGGTAATTTGTGTGGGAACAGCAAGTGTGGAGCCCAGGGTTCTGAAATCTGTTAACGTACTCAAGTGAGGTTTGGGGGCTGGCAGCAGAAAGCCCCTAAACAAGAGCTCTCAGGACTGTGCTGGGGCTGAAAGGGAACCAGATAAATGAAGAAAGTTTATAAAGTCTAAGTGGGAAAGTGATGCTGCTTCTGGGTACAGCCTTACCAAGATTTGTCACCAGAATTTCTGTGCCTGCTTCGGGTGGCAGAGCTTTAAGGGATACAGACCCAGTGAGAAGAGCTTTTAAATGGGTTAGAAATGTTCCTGGGATTGGAAGGGAAGTTTATGTTTAGATTATCATTAGTTAATTGAAGAAGAGGCTGAAATGACGTGGCTGTCAGCTGGAAGCAGATAAGAAAAGGAAGAAAAGGAGGTGGCAGTGAGAGAGGAAGAAGATGGAGCTGTGCCTGGACATTGCAGTGTGTTTGGAGCAGGTTCTCTTGATATCAGATTCATATGGCTCGTGCAGACTGACTGCCACATTTAGACTCAACACATTTGCTTCCACTATTTTCTGATTATTGGACCTTGTGGGGATTTTTGTCTTTTTTCCCAGCATGGAGAGACTCCATCTGTTGGGACTGTGTCTGCTTTGTAGGCTCAAGGCTTGGTCTCTCCTTTACCTCTTGTGTAGTATTTAAGTAAATTTAGAACCAAAATATTCTTCATTTCTGAAGATGGTGGACTGGACAAAATGTAATGACCTGAAATGCATTGAAAAGCAAACAAACCACAAGGTATGTAGCATGTGGTTCTGTGAAGGCTTGGCTTCTGTAAAACCCACAAAGATCACCCCAGGTAATGCACCATGGGGACCTGAGCGTGTGCACCTTGCATCACTTGGCAGCACTAAAAATGGATGCGTTTTGTGCAGCTCAGGCTGAATCATCTGGATCCATCCCTGTTGTAAAGACATTAACTTTTATGCTCTTTTATTCTGGATTTTGTGTAACATGAAAGGTCAGGCCAGACATTTTCAGAAGTCCCTTCTGGCTGAATTCGTCTCTGAGTTTGGCATGCCTTTGAATGATGTGGAAGTAACAAATAATCTAACAGACCTCAAACTGATTTCTTATTTACATAGCGAGGAATTCAGTATAAAAGAGAATAGGTTAGAGCAAGATGAAATAAACCTGTTCTCTAATCCGTGTGCCACATGGCTCAGTGCCATCACAAACTCCTTCAGATCGCCCCGGAACCCCTGGGATCAGGGAACATCTGCAGGGCTGGGAGCCCAGATCCCCCAGCAGCACAGTGGGATAGCCAGGGCTCCCTCCAGCTCTGGGGTCCCAGGGCACAGGAAATTTGGGATGGGGGGATGAGACACTGATGGCCAGAGCCCTCACCTGCAGCTGAGGGTGTCAGAGATGGGCAGGAGCAGCAGGGTCTTCTCAACCCAATGAGGGCAGTAAGAAATAGGATTTCAACAGCAGGGAAAAACTGAGGCAAGGGAGGTTCCCAGCCACGGAGTGTTTCAGCAGTGTAGAAGATACCCAGCTGATTTTTGTGTTATTGAGGCAGAAGCATGAATAAAGGATGGATTTATTGTGTGTATGCAGTAGCCAGCCCGTAGAGCTTTCAGTGCTTTGTGCCAGAAATGCACTTTCAAAAACCTCTCAGTAGGAACAGAGACAATAGGCTACTAAAATGCGTAAGTACTGTGCATTTCCAAAACAGTGCTCAACTCAAAAATGCATGTATTTAGCTCATAGAATACAACAGTTCCAATGGATAAGTAAATAATAATTTTTTTTGGGGGGTAGGGAGGGTGGGGACCAAATACAGAAACAAACTAAATATAGTGGTTACTTAATAACGGAACTGCCTGACGTGATAGCACAGTGCTGCTAATGTGCCTCAACACAAGTTTAATACTACAATAAAATGGTAATTCAGACAAACCCCTACATTTTAACATTAAGGACAATGAATAAAACCCACAAAAGCAAGAAATTTTAGCGTGAAGGCAGGGAGGCTTTAATTAGCTCCATGTGGGCAGTGCAGCAAAACAATGTGCAATAGGTAGCATTTTTTATGGTTATCTTGCTTCCATCAAATACATTAAAATTTTAGCAGTATTAGAGCATGCTAATGATCTAGGTTATACTTTAAACTATAAATTTGTCTTTATTTCCATTTGTAGTTTAAATCTGAACTGGAAGCATCATAGGTTTTCATGGTTTTTTTTGAAGTACAACAGATATCCTCTTTAAATTTTCTTCCCTGCATTTTATTTCCCTTTTTGATGATGTGTCTAGGGAAGATGACAAGATTAAATCCCCCTCACTGAAAGGATTTCATTGTGAATGTATTTAATTACTTCCTCTTAACTGGCCCATGTGTGCAGCTTTTCACAGCCAGGATGATGCCATTTCAAAATGGAGCATGCTGAAACTTCCATCTCTGGCAGAACTGAGCCAGATAACAAACAGCTCACCATGCAAACCCAGATCAAAAAATGCTTGATGCACAGCCCAAATATTTGTTTCTTAGGTTAGATCGTGCATTTTCCTTTTTTCCATGTGTGTTTGTAAAACTGAGAAAGGGACCAGCAAATGCCAGTTGCTAGGATCTGTCAGATCTTGTGTCAACACCTGTTTCCTCAGGAGAAAAAACTCAGCCACTGTAATTAGAAGCTTGGAAATTAAATATTTGCAAAGCAGTCCACTCCTACTGTTTAATTGAGAAAATAATCCAGATCTGCAGGAACATACCAGGGCCCTGCTCATTAGATTGTGATGCCTCCATGTGATTTGTCTTGGTTGCTTCAGTACCTCCTTAAAGTATTTTTTCCCTAAATATGTCTGTGAGATCAGCTACCTTTTATCATACTATATTCTCATTTCTCACAGAGGGCAGAACATACAATCTATGACTGTGGGTGAGACAGGTGGGATATCAAAAGTGTCCCTCTGCAGCAGTTTGTGGAGGATTATATCCCAACATTGTACAAGCAAATATGGTTTGTTCTTGAGGTCAGGCATCAGTGACTTGACTTACATTGCTGCTGGTGTTTGTGTGGTTCCTTACAGCATTTACTCACCTGGCCTCTGTGTGATCTGTAAATGTTCACTGAACTCTGCACCGAATAACCCAGAAATGATTGTGTACTTGTATCACCCTCTTCCTCCGTGGCTCTGGAGCCGTTCCTCTGTAAGCAGAAATGTGTTATTTATGTGTTTCTACACACAGAAACTCAAGCTGCTATTGGTAACTACACCCTGATTTCTCTGGGTGCTTTTCTGGAACTTGGGGGCTGAGAAGGCACTGGCACAAGTCCCGGGAGAAAATGCTCTTTGTCCTTGGAGGGGCTGAGGCCAGCACTTGTGGCAGGGCTCAGGGCTGGGCTGGGGAGCTCCACCCCAAGGGGGGCTCAGTTCTCCAGCTCAGTCAGCCAGGTGAGAGCTGTGAGTGCCAGGTGTCCATCGGTGTCCGTCACTGCCCGTCCCAGCGTGTGCCCAGCTTTGGCTGCTGTCCCAGCCACAGCTGCTGCAGTGACACTGGTGCAGTGACACTGGCGCAGTGACACTGGTGCAGTGACACTGGCACAGAGACACTGGCGCAGTGACACTGGCACAGTGACACTGGTGCAGCGACACTGGCGCAGTGACACTGGTGCAGTTGACACTGGCACAGAGACACTGGCGCAGTGACACTGGCACAGTGACACTGGTGCAGCGACACTGGTGCAGTGACACTGGTGCAGTGACACTGGCACAGTGACACTGGTGCAGCGACACTGGCGCAGTGACACTGGTGCAGCGACACTGGCACAGCAACACTGGCCCAGTGACACTGGCCCAGTGACACTGGCGCAGCGACACTGGCTCAGCGACACTGGCACAGTGACACTGGTGCAATGACACTGGCCCAGTGACACTGCTGCAGTGACACTGGTGCAGTGACACTGGCACAGTGACACTGGTGCAGTGACACTGGCACAGCGACACTGCTGCAGTGACACTGGCACAGCGACACTGGCACAGCGACACTGGCACAGCGACACAGCACCCCTGGCCCGGACCCCTTCAGCAAGTCTCTCATTTGTGAAGCCGTTGGTTTTGATTTATGTCGCATTTGGTTTCATTTCCCTTCTACAGGACTGAAGTTGGGTGTTTCCTTTTGCTGTAGTATAGAGAAATAGTCGGATGCTGCTTCCCTTCATGTGCAAATCTCCTCGGAACCCGGTGCTGAAAACTCTGTAAATAAATAGCTCTGAGTTTTCAGAAGCAGTCAATGTTTGTGCAGCTCCTCTTCTGCTGAAGGCAGCGAGACTCTTACTATAGGCCAGGCACAATGGTAATCCTGCTGCGGGGAAATTCAATCATATTTTGGGATATGTATGCATGTTTTTTTTCATTCAGGATCCTTAATCTGTATTAGATTTGTGAAATTTCCTGTTTTAAATCTCCATGACTTGTCTTTAGCCTTTTCAACATACAGTAATAATAGTTATTTGTTACTCAGTCACAACAATTAGCATTATTAAATGATTGATAAGTAAGATTTTATTTTAATTTGCCCTCAGCAAATCGTATATTGAGGTTGTATATGTGGGTTTGCACCTGTGCCAGTGTGTAGAGACCGTGCCATTCCCTGATTTTCAGCAGTTGGTGGATCACTGATTTCCAGTATAAGTGCTGCTCTGTAATGTCTTTTATAGGGGATTGCAATCTTTTCTTTGAGTCGGTCTCTTCCTTCCAGATATGCCTGTGCAGTTCTTACCTAAGTGAGCAGCAGTGTCTCAGTTCCCCTGGAGTTTTGCACCAATGCCCCCATTTCCCATTTCGGCGAAGCCTTTTCAGAACACGGGCAGGGGAGCAAGGTTTGGAGACTTCTCATCAGGGTAAATGGTGGGTGGCATTGACGAGCACCATCAGCTTAGCTGCAGTTGTATTACGTTCCACTTTTCTATTTCGGAATGGATCTGAGACTATTGGAATTAAAATGCTCCCAACAGCTCATGTATAAACTCAAGGATAGAGTCTGCAATGAATGGTCAGCTTTGCATCAGCTGTTGGAAATCTGTGGTCAACAGGGTGGATGTGCCAAGGGGGGAAGCTGCCAAAGCAATGGGATGCTGCTGATGCTTGGGAGCCTTGAAGGGCAGCTCACTCTGAAATATATTTTTTGATTTATTTTTAATGAAAACTGGATTAAGCTAGATTTTTTTTTCCCAACTCATATTAAAAATAAAATAAAGCTCAACGAAATTAGCAGCTATAATTTGTGCAAAGTGCACTTGTACAAAGGAGATTTATTCCTTTTGTCCTCTAGTAAGGAGCCAGTTCTCATCAAGATGCAGAAGTTTCAAACTGTCTCACAGAACATGGCGAGGCAGAGGATGGATAAGAGGCTGCTGGCCCCATACGTGACAGACCAGGGACAGAACATGCTCAAGGGCAATGCTGCACTTTATTACAGCCTGAGCTGATCACACAATCACAGAATGGCCTGGGGTGGCCATTAAAGGGACCTTAAAGCTCATCTCACTCCACCCCTGCCATGGCAGGGACACCTCCCACTGTCCCACGGTGCCCCAAGCCCCAGTGTCCAGCCTGGCCTTGGGCACTGCCAGGGATCCAGGGGCTGCTCTGGGCCCCCTGGGCCAGGGCCTGCCCCCCCTCCCGAGGAGGAATTCCTGCCATACCCCACTAACCCTGCCCTCTGG
Organism: Pardalotus punctatus; assembly: GCA_013400915.1. Lineage (NCBI taxonomy): Eukaryota > Metazoa > Chordata > Aves > Passeriformes > Pardalotidae > Pardalotus > Pardalotus punctatus. Next base: position 120,778 of record VZTX01022771.1, on the reverse strand, counting down.
CAGCTGGAAGCCATTCCCTGGGTCCTGTCCCTCCCAGCCTGTGGCAGATGTCCCCTCCAGCCTTCCTGCAGGGAGCAGGGGTGGTTTCTGTGAAGATGAGTGGCACAAGGGAGCCTGGAGTGACCCGTGAGCCAAAGCCTGAGTGACCAGGCTGGGCCAGCAGCAGCGCTCTGTCCTGCCGTGGTCTGCGGCTTGACAACCCTGTTGCCAGTGTGCCGTGACTAGTGACCATCCTCGGAGCTGCTGGGGGTGCCTGGCTCCCAGACCTCCCCAAACAGCTCTCGGCTCCTGTCCAGCCTGGGGCAGGCTCCCGAGCCTCTGCCTTGCCATTTGTTTTGAGGTCAGACCGAAGCCCGGACATTGTGTGTGTGCTCGGTGCTGAGTGCCCGGCCAGGGTCGGCAGGGCTGTAACCCCACTGCTCCGTGCTGCCCAGGACAGGTCACTGAGCCCTTGTGCCTGCGGAATGGAAGTGTCTCAAGGTAATGGCAAACCCCATTTCAGCCAGTTCGTGTTCTAATTATGGCCGGCTGGTGTTTGCAGCTCCTCTGCCAACAAAGACGTCCAAAACCTACAAATGTGACTGTGGCAGAGCACATTTGGCTTTAACTAGCTGTCAATTAGGAGGAGAATGATGGATTCCAGATATCTTTTCGTGCTTGTGTATACAACTGTGTGTTCACTTTTGTTTTTCCTTCCCCAAGCTCTCTCTGTATTGTGCTGGTTCAGAGTTACTTTGGAGGTAAAGTTCCCCAGACACCTCATTTTTTGGCAAAATGTACCATGCTTGTAGTGTTTTAGTTCAGATAGTCTCTTCAATAGCCAATTAGTCTGGTTATCTCTCCCCCAAAGTAAATTTGATTATACATTGATTTCAGAGGACTTATATGTGGAGAAAATAAATGTACAGCTTGTCTAAATGAAGTGATTTAGCAATAGAGCTGTATCAGTGCTGCTTTACTGCTGCAGTCCTGTGTATAATTTCCCATGTGGATGCTTTTAATCAGGAATGAATGTGACCTACCTAGTAAAAGGCCATCTTTTACCAAAATAAATGTTATAGATATCTCATAAAAGATCCCCTCCAATGCTCCCTCCCAGCTGAACTGTTTAGCCCCTGTGCCAGCCCCAGCTCCTCAGCGCTGCTGTGAGGGTGGGGGCAGCTGCCCCCTGATTTCTCTGCTGTTTGTTTTCTAATGAGTTTTATTAAGATAAATTTGATCAGCACACAGATTTTAAATTGTAATTTAAACTTGCAAAATTCTGACTGTCAGAGGAGCAGGGTTAAGCATTTGGGGGCAGAAGGAGAGGGTTTCAGCAGGACAGCTCAGCGCACTGAGCAGTGCTGAGCTCTGGCAAGAAAGAGCAACGCCCTGAAATGTTTGCCAAGGCTGATGGAATTAAGTGAACCACAAAGAAATTATGTTCCTTTGGGTAGCATCAGGTACTCCATATTAAAAAAAAAAAATAAAAAATTAAAAATCTGTGTGTTAGAACCTACAAAACAGTTTTTCATCCCATCCCACTGACACTGAAGTGTCAAAATGAAATGCCACTTCATCAGTATTAATCTGCAACTTAGAGCTGAATTATAGTCTAAAATTTATGAGGCAGATTTTGGCCCTATCAGCTGATGGAGAGAAGAGTGAGTGTTCACTTGCCAGAAGAGTGAGTGTTCACAGTTGTTTTCTCTGTGGATTTATTCAGTACCATTTGTCATGAATTAATGATCAATTGTTAATTCAATATTCACTTTTCCAGCTGCACTGATTAGATGCAAGGATCTGAAATAATAAGTCACATGGCTTTGTTTCTGTTGCCAATAAGATGAGTCTAACTTGAATAATATTTGAACAACTCAAATAATTCAAATGAGCTCATGGAAGTTGAATTTAAAATATTTCCTGTGCATCTTCACATGTACAAGCTTAACAATTTGTTTTCTCAAATAGTCATGACTGTGCTAATATGGAGAAATAATTCTACGTGAAATACAAACTAATAATTGTGCTCAATGTTTTCCATTTTTCACTTTCCACTAAGAAATGTCACAAATTAAATACTTTATTTGAAATTGCCCACTAATAAAAGACAGGTAATTGGCTCAGCAGTGATGTCTGTGATCAACTTTTCACTCTGGAGTGAGCTAAACCAAGGCCCTGTTCCACACTGTGGGAGTGCTTTGAGATCAGGATGAAAGACTGATAGTCTTTGTCCTAAAGAACAGTTGATATCATGGATTTCACTCCAAAGTGGGATTGGCACGTACTGAGAGCATACACAGGCAGCTCCAGCTCTGCACAGCTTCCACTTGAAAAACTGGAGATTTCGGTCTTTCAGTCAGCTGCTGCACTGTTTTTGTTGTTGCTGATGTCGGTTTGTTGAGAGCTCAAGACCTTTTGGGATCTCGAAGTAGTGCTGACAGTGGTGCAGTGCTGGCAGTGCCAGCAGTGCTGGCAGCGGTGGCAGCGGTGGCAGCGGTGGCAGCGATGCAGTGCTAGCAGTGCTGGCAGCGGTGCAGAGCTGGCAGTGCCAGCAGTGGTGCCGTAGTGGCAGTGCTGCAGCGCTGGCAGCAGTGGCAGTGGTGGCAGCAGTGCAGTGCTGGGAGTCGTGGCAGCGATGGCAGTGCCAGCAGTGATGGCAGCAGTGGCAGTGGTGCCTTGGTGGCAGTGGTGCCGTGTGCTGTGCCAAGTGTGACCCACGGGGACAGCAGCTGGCCAGGGACAGCAGTCGGCCAGGGCAGTTCCGAGGGATGGTGGAAACAAAGCCTCGTGGGCTTCTCCCTCAGAGAAACGCCCGAGGAGATCCCTGGAGCCCACAGCCCCCGTGTCCCAGCAGCTCTGGTTCTGTGTCCCCTCTGTGTGACCCAGCAGTCTGAAGGGACAAGTTGGGAGCCAAATACGGGGGTGTCAGTGGCTGCTGCCCACCCTGGAACGCTCCTTGAAATGAGCACTTCAGAAGCAGAAGCAGCACAAGTGCAGATGGCAGAGGAACGGGATGTGAAAGATGGCTTGGTTTCACTGCTGCCTCTCTCCCTGCTGCTGGGAAGACGTGTAAGGCTCCTGCTTTGAGGCGGTGTTTTGGGGTGGGGCTGGAAATGAGGCACAGCCAAGGTTGGGTGGAAGGATCTCAAAGGATCTCGAAGGATCTCAAAGGATCTCGAAGGATCTCGAAGGATCTCGAAGGATCTCGAAGGATCCCGCAGCCTCTCGTGCCCGGATTGCGCAGTTCCTGTGCAGGTCCTGCCTCTGCCGTGCAGCTGGGGCTGTGAGATGTGCTGGGAGCTTCTGCAGGTGAGCTCCACACCCTCCATGGACCCCTGGCCCGCTCTCCTCGGGATGCAGGGAAGGGAAGGAAGGAAATTGGGGTCCATGGTGTGCTCTGACTGTCACCTGGCAAGGCACTGGATGTGCCTGGTGTCCAAGGGTACGAGGAAAGCAGAATTCCAGAGAAGAGCTTGTTTCTTCTGTTAGAGCAGGTGAAGTCAATGGAAAATGCAGCCAAGCTTCCAAGAATAAAGTCTGTGTCTGGATCCTTGGTTATCCTGCAGGGTCTGAGCACAGACAGGCATCCAGGAGTCAGGGATGATCTCTCACCCTGCTCTGAGTTTGAGCTCAGTGAAAGGTCAGATCACCCTGCGTGTTTGCAGCCCCGTGCGTGTTCACACAGGTTCAACCAAACCAGCAGAAACTTTTCATTTAACCAGAGGGGAGCAGCACTGAATAAAGCCCTGTACAGAAAATTCTTGTTAGCTCACCTTCTTCGTGACTTTGAGGTACAATGTCTTGATGTGAAACTACATCATGATCTTTGCTATGAGTTGCACCCGCTTGTTTCATGTCTGATTTGGCTCTCACAAGGTTCCAGTAACTAATTATCAAGTAAATTTTATTCAGCTTTGAGTAAAACTTTATGCTTTTCTTGCTGAAGAAAGAAAAAAACCTTCTACTTGCAAAAAGCAAACTATTTTCTACTACAAACCAGTGTAAATAATGTCTGTATTCTGGAGTCTTTGGGGGGATTATAGGATTGTATCTCTCCATGGATGCTGCTGTGTCTGTATTTACTGTATTTTGTCCTGTCATCTTGATCTCCCTTATTAACACTGATGTACAGCACACAAAGAAATGTCACTTTCTGTGACTTTTACTGGTTCTATCTGCAGCTACATGTGCAGTTTCTCTGAATCATATCCCGCTACATTCACATGTATGCATTTGAAGGGAAAAGTGGAAGTCACTTTGGTTGGGTGGAATCGTATTATTCCAAATTGAATTTCAAAGCAACTGCTTGTTTGTTTTGGGAGGGTTTTTTTAGTGTTGTTGTTTTGTTGGGGTTTTTTTCCCCCCCCTCTACTGTGCTGGCAATTTTCAGACAATTTGCAGACATATGGCTCTGAAAAGAATTGTTCACACAGCTCCAGCTCATGTTGTCATTTAGTGGCTGAATTCAGTAAATCACACAATCATGTCTCACAGACTATCAGTAAAATGGCAACCACTTAGGATTATTTTGTGTATTTGGATTCAGATAATAGTGACTTTTTACTGGCTGTTTCATGCAATCTCACAAGAGAACTCACCTCTGTGACATGAGAAACAGCAGTTTCATGCTATTCTGATCTAAAATGTTGGGAAAGGTAATGCAGTTAGGTACAGCAGAGCTTCATATAGGATACTGTGGGTAGTGATATGTGATTATTGGCATTCTTGGAAGCAATCAGGCTAAAACTTCTCTCAGCAAAGAAAACAAAAAAAAAAACAGGCTTACTGGAAATAGAAAAAGAAATTGAAATATAAAGAGGAAAAAATATCTCTAAGGAAGTACACTTTCTAAAGATCTTTCATGTTTACATTTCTTTTTTCCTCACTGTGAATAGAGCAGTGTGATGCAGTAACAGCAGGACTCTTGAAACTTGTCTAGGAGAGTTCTGCATGTGCAAGGCACACAGAATTTACCTTTTAAAGTAGGCTTGCTTCTTCAAGGTACCAAATTCCCGATACTTTTATTCAAGTCATTGCTCACAGAAGCTCTCTGAGGGAGCTGCAGATATTGTGCCTTTCAGAAGTCAAAGCCACTCTTGGTTCATACCTGGCATATTTGTACTGCAGAGAATTAAACTGGAGATTTTGGTCAGTAACTGCCACATGTTCTGCACTGTTATGATAATTAAATGATGTTTGGACTATAACAAGCAAATGAGTTTCAGCTATTTAAGAAATTACTGGCACTCAGCTGGGAATTCCATCCTCCCCCTCCCCCTGCCCCCAGCTGATATGGGATAATTGACCGTGAGTAAATTCCTGCTTTATTACAGTATAAGATTACACCTTGTGTGTTAAGCCACTTTTAATGAAGATGTGTTCAGTGCACACAGTTTGGACTGGAAGTAAATGCAGTCTTTTCTGCCCCAGTTGACGCTGGGACTATTTTCAGACAGGACATTTTAAAACATCCTGACTTGATCATTTCCTTGTGTCTTGTGTCCATTCCTATAAAAAGTTTCCCCAGACATTTTTAGCAGCGCTATTACACTTGTGGCAATTTTGGTCTTGCAGATGCTGGAGCAACATACATTTTCCTTCTTTTTTCCCCCTCCCATTCTTTGGGTGGTTTGGTTTTTTTTTCCCTCAGCTAACAACCTCAAAATGAGCCGTTTATCCAAGAGTCATGGAATCATTTAGTTGGAAAAGACTTCTAAGATCATCAAGTCCAGCCATTAACCCAGCACTGTCAGGCCCACCACTAAACCACATCCCCAAGGGCCACATCTGCATTATTTTCAGTCCCTCCAGGGGTGACGAGTGCAGCACAGCCCAGACAGCCTGTTCCATTGCTGGACAGCCCTTTCCCCAGTGCTGGACAGCCCTTTTCCCAGTGCTGGACAGCCCTTTTCCCAGCGCTGGACAGCCCTTTTCCCAGCGCTGGACAGCCCTTTCCCCAGTGCTGGACAGCCCTTTTCCCAGCGCTGGCTGTTCCAGCCTTTCTTGCCGAAGCAGCTGGGATGTCCTGGGGTGGTGACTCCTCTGCCATGGGCCTTTCCTCAAGCGTGAGAGCAGCTTGTGCTGGCTGCCTGGAGATGGGCTCGTTCTGAGCAGCACACAGTGCTCCTGTCAGAACTGTCTGTCCTGGCCTCGTTGGCACCAAAGAGCCAGCTTGGGAACAGCCTTTGAGCCCCAGAGTGGATGGGATGCTCCAGCACCCCGCTGTCTGCCCCTGTGCGTCTTTAGGAGAGAGAATGGCAGCGGGTCAGGGAGCTGAGCTGTCCTGGCGGCTCGGGCACGGCCCAGGGAGGCACAGAGCGGGAAACAAGGCTTGAATTCATCTGCTTGTCCTCACAAATTACTGCCCCCAAAGACCGCAAAACCACCAGACACTGAAGTTATGCGTGGCCAGGGTTCTGGTGTTTGTATCTGAGCTTTCCCCAGTATAAATAGTTTGAAGAAGGTCAAAAAATGTCTCCAAGAATTGTAATAACAACTCACGATTTCCTAACTCTCTGCTGGTTTTGTTGTCATCTTCTGTAGGAAATGTCTGTGCCTGCCTGCCAATTTATTTATGTAATTCTTGCTGCAGACATAGAATTCTGAACCAAATCAGTGTCCTTGTTCTGTTGTGCTTTAATTTACCTGTCACTTAACTGACACGGCAGCTTGATATTTTATGTATCTAGTCATTTTCCAGGTTTCACCAAATTTGTTGTTCCAGAAATACTGCACTTGGAGTATCACACCTCAGATGTGTTTGCTTTGTGGTTTACAGTCATAACGTGTTTTCCAATGCTTATATAGGAAAATAGTCAACTCTTGTCTTCTTCGCTTTATATTTTCATGTGCTTTTACCCTATTTAGAAAGTTTTGCACACTTACAGATATTATGAAACTGATTGTCCCCAGTGTTACTTCCGTTCCACACATGTGCAATACTCTGGATTAAACTGGAATGCTTTCAGCAGAGGACTGAGCTGTTGGACTCAGTATCTGCCCTTCCTTTTAGGGGAAGCATTTTAGCATAGATTTGCACTTGAGTCTTAATCCTCATATTTTTTTCTATGTGTGCCGGTGAAATCAGGTATCAGTCATTCCAATTAAATTCCCTATGTGGAATCACCTATTTAAGACAGTGACAATTTTATTTGTCCTATCAAACAGGCAATTTAACCTCCTGTAGCTCATGAGCCCAACCTTTCACGAAGCTTTCAGTGACAGGAGTGTGTGGGACCTGGCCAGTGTGCTGCCCTTCCGAGGGACAGCGGGCACACAGGACCCTGGAGCTGGCCAGAAGCACTGCAGACCCTGGGAGGGACGTGACACGGGCTGGGGGCAGCTCTGCTGCAAACCTGCTCTGCCAGAGAGCAGCTGGCAGCAGGCTGGCATGGAGGCAGCAGCACAGCCTGGCAGCAGCCTGGCACGGGGACAGGGGGACAGGGACACTGCCAGGATGGGGACAGGGACACAGCCAGGAGAGGGACAGGGGCACAGCCAGGACAGGGACAGGGACACAGCCAGGAGAGGGACAGGGGCACAGCCAGGACAGGGACAGGGACACAGCCAGGAGAGGGACAGGGGCACAGCCAGGACAGGGACAGGGACACAGCCAGGAGAGGGACAGGGGCACAGCCAGGACAGGGACAGGGACACAGCCAGGAGAGGGACAGGGGCACAGCCAGGATGGGATCATCCGCCCACCTTCACTCAGGCCTCAGTAGCCACGTCCAGTTTGCTGTGGCCAGTCTGGCCCGTCCCTGCAGACCCCCAGGACGAACAAAGGCGATTCCCTGGTGACCTCGGCACGGGATGCCAGGCTGGGCAGGGGACAGTGGCAGCTCAGGCTGCAGAGGACAGGGCAGCACAGGAGGCTCCGAGCATCCTGCCAGAGCTGCGGGGTGGGAGGGTGAGAGACAGTGGGCAGAGCGGCTCTTGCTGGATGGCAGCAAAGCCTTTTTTGACATTTATTACTTTTCTTTCTCTGTTTTTCTTTGCTCCTGGAACACTCAAAGATAGAAACAGGCTGTGCAAAGAGGTTGCATAGCCCCCACCCTGAGTGGGTTTTCATGTTGTGAGTGGGTGAGGTGCTGGGGAAGCTGGGCTGATCCCACGGCTGGCCCTGCTCTGCAGGGGAGTTTGGATTCGCCTCTGTTCCGGTTTGCATCTAGCCGGGATTTTCCTTTGATACTGTAAAATGTAACTGCCACTTGAAATAACCCAAACTCAACACAACAAGAAAACAAACAAAAAATCCCGTTAAATATTCCTAGGGAAAAAAAGATACAAAAAATATATAGATTTAGTGAGAAATTCAGAGTCCAGAATTCTTGTAACAGACACGTATCACCTTGCGACATATCAAAGAAAGAATATCTGAAGCCCATTTAGGCTCTCAAAATTAAGATAAGTTGCATTTCAATGAGCAGTATGTGTTCAGATAAAATGAATTATTATACATAGATTTGTTTTACACTTAGTAACATGATTCCTTAGAATAAAATGCTGAAAAAAATTTTAAAACCTACAGACAATCCGTAGGAACTTGATGATGCTTTTACTTATTTTAATAGGATACTTTGAAAGTCTTTATAGGTTTTTAGAAGTGCAGATGTTTCTAATAAATACGTACAGTATAAATTCATTGGATGCTGTTGTATTTGAGCAAAAGTGATATAAAAAAGCAGTGAGGCAACTCTGGATATCAGGAAAGAGCCCAAAACAGAGCAGTGTGGTTGTAAGAGTTGACAGACACCCTTTTCAAAATGACTCCACCCAAAGCCTGATCAGGGGCTGGGGGATCCCATAAAGCAGGGAATTGTTTGAACTGGGTTTTGTCTCTGGTATTTGTACAGGACTGAGTTTCCACTGAGATTCTTCATCTAGCACACCCAGATTTATGACAAGACTGCAAAAAGGCTGCCGAATTTTTCGGTTTGGGAATAACAGTGATTTCAAAATAAAGGATTATGATGTATGGAATGAAGTGCTACCCAGAGTAATTATTTTTCATGTAGGATCCATTTCCCTTCTGCTTTGGAGCTGAGGCGTACAGGTCCTGCTCTGCATTAACATGAATATTTGGTTGCAATCACATTTCCAGGAATCGTGTCATAACAAGCAGAAAAGCAAACCAACTATATTTTACAAGATAAAAGTCTTCTGACTTGTGTCGATGTTATTTTCACTTATATTCAATAATTAGAATATTTCCATTAACTGTAAGCTACTGCACCGTGATACATTCTTTTAAAAAGTGCATCAAAAAATATTCTTCATGATTTGTATGCATACCACTTGTTCCCAACAATAACAAAAACCACAGGAGAAATTGTCACTTCATGTGCTATTTCTGTCCCTAAAATTTTAAGCCAGTCTTCCATCATCGTCTTTTTATTTTTTACTGCAACTTGGAAATCTGTGATAGGTTCACCTTGAGTGCTCTCTTCTGTCTTAACAGCTGATGCTTAACCTTTGTTCTAGATGACTATTCAGTGTCTAATTAGCTTGGTCTTTAAAATAAAAAAAACAACTCTATCCAGCATGTTATAAAATCCCTCCCACTCCCTTACCATTCTTTCTCTGCAGCTTCCTCATTTTGGTCTCTGAAATTATTCTGTAGTGCTCTCTCTTTTGTATTATGCCTTGCAGAATCCTTTCTGATCTCCTGGTGACCACAATTTTCTTTGTTACTTTATTATACACATGATTATCTTTTCCTGCAATTACAATATCTGGGCTTCTTCTGTTGCTGGTTTCTGTGATTGAGTATCACACTTCTCATTTGTAAGCCATGGTAATTATGAGCCATTCCGGAGTGTTTCATTTGCTCCCTAATTTTGTTGACTACTTTTTCAGCAGTGCAGAGAGTTCCCGTTTGCTCTCACTTCATTAGTCCTGAGACCTTTCCAATTTTGGAATCTGTGATTTGTATTTTGTGGTTTCTAGTCCATGAAGGCTCCTTGCTGCTGCTGTGGTCGCCCTTTCCCTCTCAGGTTCCGTGGTCACAGCACCAAATATCTCTGTCTTTGGGTGGTGTCCTGGGGACCTGCAGTGCTGTTGGGGCAGCTGCCATTCCTTGCTGACCATCCACACTGGTTTTCTGGTTTATTTTACCTTGTCTTCATGCTCTTGAGATAATTTGAATTTGTGAACTGGGGGGAGGAATCTCAGAATCTTGCCTAGTGATGACGTGTGCCATGTTCCTTTTCCTGAAGCAAAAGCTTAAACCAAGCAAATTCATGGCTGTTGCTCTGTCACAGTCTAAAATTAGGGTTTATTTTCTGGATAGGCTACGTGTTACAGATAGTGCTGAAACCACTGCTTGGCCTTGTGCTGTTGCTCTGCTTATAAAGGTTTTGGAATGGAAGCAGCAGATTCAGAAGTAAGATAAACAAAAGCTCAGACCTTGCCATAGGCTTACTGATTATTAAAAACAGGAAGAGGTCATCTGTTTTAAGGCTCAAGAACATCTTTGACTAGATTTTTTCTGCTCATGGAAGCTTTATGTTTGTTCCAAGAATGAGTCAGTTAAAATATTTTTTTTTCTTGTGCATACGCAGCAAAGGAAAAAGGATACTCAGTTCTCAACTGGCCCAGGTATGTACATATATACATATATATCTATATATATACACACATATAGATATATAGATATATATATGTCTCTTTTGTTTGCCAGTACCTTTTGTTTCCCTGCTGCGTTTTTACCACATTTTTCCCAGTAGATATTTTCAGCCTCTCTTCTCTAATTACATTATCTCTATTAAAAAGGAAATTCATTAAGAGTTGAAATTCCAAATTCGCAATAATCAAGTGGATTTGAAATTAGAGAAGAATTAAATTTATTTCCCTTTCCCTTCAGGCTGTGCTTAGTTCCCCGGTAGTGATGAGATCATGGCAGCATTCCCTCCTCATTCCTTGGGTGTTCACAGCCCTCTCCTCCAGGTGCAGTGGCAGTGTCCAAGAAAACTGCTTTGCTCCAGAGTTTTTCTGATGGCTCATTTCTGTTGGCCATGTCCAAGCAAACTGCTTTTGCTCCAGAGTTTTTCTGATGGCCATGAATCACTTGTGCAGCTCCTTTAGAGACTCTTTAGTACAAAACCACAAAACAACAACATCTCCTAGCCATAGTATCATTATCTTACATTAATCACCAAAGTAATCCCACTCTTTTGATGGACTAGGTGTGTTATGTTCTGCTAGACCCTCGTTGGAACTTGCTGGAAGCCGTTTCAGTCTCAGTGGTGGTGTCAGTGCAGCACATTTCCGTTCCCCTCTCCTGTGATCGCTCTCTGTTTTTTGCCATGTGTGAGGTGCTGTGTTGTGAGGTTCTACCCAGGGAGATTTTGTTCCTCACAGCCCCCCCATAGTGAAGGTCACATGCAGAGAGGTTTTGGGCTGCCCACAGTTCAGATTTGTGCCTACTTAGCATCTTTCTGGGTAGGGGTTTTTTTGTGCTTATTACAGCAACCTTTTCTCAATTTTTCAGCTGTCATAATCAATTTTTTTAGTATGTCTGAACATTTTTTTTAAATTAATGCATAAACATTTACAGTTCTCTTGTAGTATGTTTCTTGTTTAGTTCATAACTCAATGGTTGGCAAAACCAGTAGTTTTCGTGACCTGAGCAATGATAAACCATCAGAAACTTGCAGTGTGGCAGTTCTTTTCCATGAATTAGTAAGTGAGCACAGAGTGAGGGAGGATGCTCATCTATTATCTGCCTCGTGCGCAAGTCAGCCTGGTTTGTACAGCTCCCATCTCCTGAAATATTGTTATTCTGCTGCTACCCTGTCTGATTCTTCTTTTCTTCCCTGTGCATAATTATCTCGTAGTATCCAGTATTCCATCTCCTCGCTCCTGCTTGCATGCAGAACATGTTTCCCACAATCTGTTCCCTTCTCCCCGAGTGTCTTTCTTAAAGGAATCAGTTTACATTGACACTGAGTAGACAGTGGGAGAGTCCTGCTGGGTGCCCTCGCTATAACCTGATTTCCTCCCTGTTTGTTCCATGGGAAATGGTTACCTGCAGTGTTTAAACACACTTTTAGACTGCTGATTCAGAACTAAACAACTTAAAAACCATACAGGAATGAGATTTGCGGCCCATTTGGAACGTTAAGGCTTTTGCTGAAAGCGTTTTCAGACAGCAGTAGTCGTAGTTATTCTTCCAGAGTGGCAGAAAGTTTGGAGCAGAGAAATTAAATTCTCGGTTCCCCTGATCCTGCCTCAGCATTGCCTCTGTGTGGATGTTAAAATTGAATTAATTATGCCTCTGTCTCCTGCCAGTTGTCTTTTTTTCAAGCTTCAGTATATTTTTCTTGACCAGATGGTTTCAAATATTAATTTCAAATACTTCTCAGGATCTGGACACCTCAGTGGTTTATGCAGGAGCTGGGGAGCAGCTGATGATTATGGGTCTAGCCCAGGTAGGGAAAAGTCCTTCCTCATATAGAAGACAAACAAATGAGCAAAAGGCCCCCTGCTAACTGGCATTTAGCAGCCTGTGAGAAATTATTTCAGACTTCCTTAGTCAATCCTGAAAGAAATACCCAAGTGATTTGCTGTTGATTTTAATCTGCATTCAGGTTAACAGTCACTTCAGGATTTTTTTTTTTTTTTTTGCAAAACTTGTGTGCTGTGGTCTTTGAAATAATGGTTAGTTCATCCCACCATAGAATAGGGCTGCGCTACAGAGCTATAATAAATTATTTTTGTCCAAATTATAATTTAATTTAAGATTTTGAAATATCTCAGGATGAAAGGTATGACATAAAATATTGTGTGCTTTTATAAATCTTACCTGCTGCAGCTGGAGTATCATAGAAACCCCTTGAGAAACAGCGGAGTTCAGTTAGGTGTAAAAGCTTTAGAAATGTGTCATTTTGGCAGGATAAATAGATTGCAAGTCCTAACTCAGAGCAGCGGTGAGCCCTTCCTGGCTCTGTATTATTTAATGAGCCGGTGCCTTTGCCCAATTCACGCCATGGGGACTGTGTCCTTGTTGGAGGTGTCAGTGCCCATGGCAGTGACTCGTGTCCCCAGCCCCTTTGGAGGGGCTGCTCTCACATTGCTGGCTCCTCGGGGCTGTCCTGGCTCTGTCCCCACGAGCACAGCCGGACTCAGAGCGGATCCGAGCCCAGACTGAGTGGGGTGAGGAACAGTCCCAGCTCCTGGTTAGAGCTGAGGAGCAGATATTTGTGTTTGAGCTGTTTGTTCAGCTGAAGAGCTTTATCCAAGGAGCTCCTAGAGCTCTCTTTCCAGGGGGCTGTTTATCAGAAACCACGGGCTCTGCAATCCATCAGTTCCCAGCATCCCGACACCGCACTGCCTTCCTCTGAGTCCCACTGCTTGTTTGTCACTCATCTGGGGCTTGGTCCAGGTCCTTGTGGACACCAGCCCTGCTGCTCTTAGCTGCTTCGTGATTTCCCTACACAGCCCACCAAGATTTCTGTGGTTTTTTGGGTTTTTTTGGAAAAAGCTCATAAAATCAACATAGAACATATTGGAACCAGAAAGAAAGATCCTGTCTGCCTTTTAGTTTGCAGCAAATCCCTCCCTGCAGGTCTCGTTAGCTGGAGCTCATTGTCACTTTTCCATGCTTTTCCTCATCCTGGCCGGTGAGCTCCCACCCTCAGCGGGGCCAGGGCACACGGGGCTACCCGAGATTTTCTGGGGGCATTTCACCTTTCAGATTTGAGGCTTTGTGGCGTCATTTGGCACAGCTCTTCCTCACCACAAAGGCTTCCAACTCTAATTAGGACTATACATACTCCTGCTGGAGACTGCGTAGCAGAACGGGAACACGAGGGAAGAAAAACAAAGGGCACAGCAAAATAACATCCCTGCTTCTTTCCCCCTCTTTTTTTGAATCCATTAAATCTTCAGTGTTTTCAGAGACTTCATGTTTTTTTGGTGCTCTCATGCTATCTCAGATTCTAGACCTCTTTGTGCTTTTACTGCCTTTCAGAAAATTGAATTCCTGGAAGGAATTTTTGATAGCATTAAAAGCACCCACAGAGGGAATGGGTTTGTGCATCTGTTCTCTACCTTACACACTCTGAAAGGCAGACAGTTCTTCTCTTTGAAAAGCTACTTTTTCAGATGAATTTCACACTAAACTCTGCATCTCCTCTAGTGAACATTAATCCAAATATCTGCCATATTTTGTGCAGGCATTCCCTGTGTGCTGGCTGTGGCACACCGTGTACCCAGCGCCTTTGTGGTGCAGTGATGTACGGTTCAATCCAGGTGCCTTCACTACCCTGAGAAACTTCATTTAGGACTGTTCAGCTCCACAGCCATTCACAGGGAAGATGTGCTATTCCTGTAATACACAGCAGAAATACCGGCATTGTTCACCTGTGAAAAAGGGATTTTGAGGAGCTGAGGATGGATCTGGATGTGAAGAAGCAAATGAGCATTAGAATTAAATAGGAGGGAAAATTTTCTTCAGTTCTTCCACTTGTTTATACACTAAAAACAGGGATTTCTCAGTGCAAATTACTGGAATAACCTTATAGAGAATAATATAAAAACAGGTGGTACTATTTGAGTGAAATTTTTTATCTAACTGATGTTTATCAGAGTCTTTTCTGCGTTTGTTACATTTGCCTTGGATTTCATGTAATACTCTTAACATTCCGGATTTGGCCATTTGTGGCAGTTTAAATTGATTCAGATGGATCCTTCCAAATCATACCAAATTCTGCCTGTTGGACTTTGAAAGGTGTTTTTTGCTGGGATAATGAATCTCCCTGCTAAAAAACAGAAGTGCTTAAGGAGGGGTAAGCAAAATACTCAGGAAATGCTCACATTCAGAGTCGGTCTGCAAAAACAGACCAGAGCAAAAAAACTGTGGAAAAAAGGAAGGATATTTCAGACTTCTGTGAGATTGTCTATTGCCTGTAAGTTCTGTAGAGGTGTTCCTGTGGATTCAGGAAATTATTTATAAACTGGAACTGTGTCTTTGCCTTGGGAAACTCAATCTGGCAAAACATTCAGCAGAGCAGAGAGATTATAAAGAGTGGTAACTAATCAGTTGTTTATTGGAATTTTAAAATTCTGTCATTTTTATTCCTTGGAACTTTGGACAGAAATAATTTCCATATTGTTTCGCTTCTTGTTTTGATATAGGATAGTTCACCCTTGAGGTATTCACTCAGATTTATTTTATGTAGAAGGATAATAACACATTGTATCAAAAAATGATGCAGGCAAGCCCAGGATTTATAACAGGCCTTATAAGTAAATGAGAGTTTGAGTCAGATCGAGAAGAATTGGAAATTAGTTCTTTATATCTGCAATGTAAACACATTCCTGGAAAGTGGAAGTCATTCAGCACTCAGCTGAACACGGCTCTGTCTCAGCCCAATTCCAGTTTAGATCCACATCCTATGGGATGCATCAGCTAGGACAAATTTTGCTCGTACCAGTCCCAGCAGTCTCCCTTTGAGAATGCCAAAAGTACACAGAACGTGCAGATGAAATGCCAGGACTGAACTTTGAAAGTAACAAATGCGAATAAATAAAAATAAAGCCTACCGCCAAACATAAATAAAATAATAGATAAAAATAAGTAAAAATAGACTTCAAAAATGTGTCAAATAATACTCTGGTGTTATGCAGTTATCTAGGGATCTAACACATTTTGACAGAGCGTATCAGTCTATGTACTCAAAGCCAAACATTTTATTAAAACAAAATATATCAGTTTTTAAAACAAGCTATGTATTCTGTTCCCCAAAGAACCCTTTGAGAGAGATGTTGTTTGAGCAAGAATTTCTCTGCAAGTTGATGAATGATTGGAGCTAATAAAGTGGAAATACAATTTTCAACAGGTTAGGCGTAGTTTGATCACCAGTGCACTCCAGTGCACCCCTTTAATAATGATGCATCTATTTTGCTATGCCAAACAAATCCATATTTTTGCATTGTCAAGTGCTGTGTGGTGGGCTTAATGAAGTTTTGTATTAGTGTTTCTGTGTACATGTCTTTTTATTCTATGAAAATCATAGAAAAGCCTCTCAAAATGCCTGTTAGAGAGACAGGCTTTCCGACCAGCCCCCAGGAGTTGTTTTCATGGAGGAAGTCGGTATCAGTTCCCAAGGAGGGGATATTCCACATTGCCAGGCACTGGCAAAGCAAGTTGCTGTTTCGGTGTGTGTATCTCAGCAAGGGAAGCAAATCATGGAATTGTTCGGGTTGGAGGGGACCTGAGAGAGACCTCGTATTGATATAGGAAAATTCCTCCTTGAGCTGCTCATGTCATTCCAGACCCCTGCCGTGGCAGGGACACTTCCCCCAGAGCAGGATGCTCAGAGACTCACCCAGCCTGGCCTGGAGCCCTTCCAGGGGTGAGTTATTCCCAGTGTGCAGTGTAAACGTTCCTGCTGTGAGCCCTTCCAGGAGTGAGTTATTCCCAGTGTGCAGTGCAAACGTTCCTGCCCCAGAGCCCTTCCAGGGGTGAGTTATTCCCAGTGTGCAGTGCAAACGTTCCTGCCCCAGAGCCCTTCCAGGGGTGAGTTATTCCCAGTGTGCAGTGCAAACCTTCCTGCTGTGAGCCCTTCCAGGGGTGAGTTATCACCAGTGTGCAGTGCAAACCTTTCTGCCCCTGCTGTAAGTGTCTCTGTCAGAGAACATGGAAGCCTAAATATTGCTCCTTGCCACGTGTGCTTCTTGCTGTGAGCTCCCCAGCAAGGTGTGCCTGCTGATTGCCAGCTCTGTCCTGATTCCAAGCTCAGAACATCCCATTCAGCTCTGTCCTGATTCCAAGCTCAGAACATCCCATTCAGCCCTGTCCTGATTGCAAGCTCGGGACATCCCATTCAGCTCTGTCCTGATTCCAAGCTCAGAACATCCCAT
>VZTX01022771.1:67387-103780 GCA_013400915.1 Pardalotus punctatus | reverse complement strand
GCCAGGCGTAGGTGTTCCCTTTCAGCTCTGTCCTGGTTCCAAGCGCAGAACATCCCATTCAGCCCTGTCCTGATTCCAAGCTCGGAACATCCCATTCAGCCCTGTCCTGATTCCAAGCTCAAAACATCCCATGCCAGCCCTGTCCTGATTCCAAGCTCGGAACATCCCAACCCCTGGTGCTTCCCCAGCGCCCTTCCCAGCAGCTCCTGTGGCAGAGGTGCCCGTGGAGAGCCCAGCCACCAGGAGCAGCTGGAGCCCAGGCTGTGCAGGAGATTCTGGCACATGAGACGGGAAACAGAGGGGGTGAGACACCAGGGGAGGGCATTGGGACCAAATCTGGCACCACAACAACTCTAACAGTGGCTCGAGGTGCTCTGAGCTGGTCCTGAAGAGCAAGGGGAACACGTACCTGAGCAAAAACCAGCTCTCAGGTGGGAAATACCAGCCAAGGGAGCCTGAGAAACATCTGGAGCCCTTTTAGACTTCTTGTTGCTGCCATTGGTGCTGTGCAGTGAAAACAAGATTTTGGAATGGAATGATCTCTAGGCAGCTGTAGTGATGAATCTGTTCAGAAGTCTTTGCTCTGCTGCAAAGCAGCAGTGACTGATTGCAGGTGGCCCAGGCTGGGACCAGGCCCCATAAATACTGAAACACATTCTTTTGTGAAATAAACAGCACAGCACTGGTTGTGTCAGTGAGGTTCAAATCATCATCTTCTCTAAATAAACTATTCCACTTACAGACGTGGAAAGCAAAGTTTTGCAAGCGAGAGATGCATAGATACACATCTGAAAGACTGCAGTCATGTTCGACCTCTAGAACTTCGTCCCCCTTTATTTTGGGGTCTGTGTGATTATCTCCTCAGACCTTGGTTGATATAACACCATGGTCTGCAGCAACTGCTGCAGATGCTTTTCCCCAGTGTTAATTTTACTGTATAAAATAAGCTCTGGCAATGTGGTGACTAGTTAATTGAACTATATAACCCTTTCTGGAATTTGTGACTCCAAGCCACTGAACAATATAATTCATCTCAGTTTTTATTAAAGTCCTAGTGAAATTGTAAGGCTGTAGTGGTGTATTAGAATGCAGAGAGGATGGTGTGTTACCAAGAAAGCCACCTCTCCAGTGGGCCTTTAACAAAATAAATGTTTTCTGATGGTGCAGTGCTTATTTTTAGCTTATTCCTGTTTCAGCTCAGAAATATTGCATCTAGAACAATTCAGAAAACTAAAATGTGTTTGAGGAGGAGGAGAAGGAGGAGAAGGAGGAGAAGGGAAAAGGTCACACAGAGATTTAAATGTTAAAGTAAAAATTTAGAAATCAACATGATTGTTGCATAGCACGACATTGTGATCAGTAGAGTACAGTGGAAATACTGAATTTAGAAAGAATAAACTGCCTAACAGCATGCTCCTGAACCATTTGTTATTTCCTAATTAAAGCTTGTGAAAGGGCAGTTTATACATGACTATAATAAGCTCAGTGTGGGAGATGTCAGAGCGTAAATCAGACTCTCTACAGCACTGGAGCTTTAAACATCTCTAATGACAAGTGGTGGTAGGTAGATGATACAAAAAGACTGTTTTGACAACATGATTGATTGAGATCTTGAAATATATAAGCAAACAAAAAGTGTGAATTCAGCAGGAAACAAAACCTGCATGCCGTACCCCATATAAAGTGCAAGGAGAGTGAGGGGAATCTTGTGGCAAAGAAAGTTTAGAGCCTTCTTTGAAATGAAAAAGTCATACTGAAGCAGACAAGCCTTTGCTACTCAAGCCAGGATTTATTTTAATAATATGAAAGCAGTTGTACTGAAGGGTGCAGAGGTACCAGAGGGCATCTCTGACTCGGGCTGGGGGCGAGCACTGCGAGCACAGAGCTCGTCATGTGTGCTTGCCCACGTCATGCTCACGTCATGCTCACGTGTGGCATGGGGAGGGCACGCCATGAGCTCCCTGCCCCTGTTTGACACCCCCTGCACCTGCCCAGGTGTCCCTGTGCTCTGCTGTCCATGTCCAGCTGAGAACAGGCTGTCCAGCTGAGAACAGGCTGTCCAGCTGAGAACAGGCGTTTCAGCTCCTTGGGGACGATGGAGCCGTTTGTAGGAGACCCCTGAAGTTACTGGTGCTGCTTATCCACATCAGGCTGTGGTAACAGTGCCGGTCACAGGTAGGACTTTTAGATGCACCCATTTCTGGGCAGCCTGTGATTTCCAGCTGATTGAAATGGGAGCACAAATAGGTCAATGTTAAACGCTTTTCCATGTACTCCCTTCTGTGCAGACATGGCCAAGTACTTTGTGTGTCAAGCTGCTTAGTCCAGCACGTGGATCCAAAATGTCACTGGGGACAGAGGGGCAAGAGCAGGACATTTCAGATTACTTCCAGTTTCATGTTGACCTTTGAAAGACTTGAGAAGCCGACCCAGCAGAGTGATTGGGTTCTCTGCACTCATCTCTCTTGGCACATTAGCAAAATACCCGTGTAATTAGTAGGAGAGCCTCTGTCAGCGGGGGCCATGTGTGTGATTCTGTTAAGGTCACCGTGCTCCCCTGTGCTCTGTTTGCCACTTCAGTATCTGGTTTGTCTTTACCCCTGATGTGTGTAGTGATCCTAGCAGCCTTGTTTTCCTGCCTCTGCTGGATTGCAGTGGTTCGTGGTGTCCAGTGCAGATCGTTGGGTGCCAGGAGAAATGAGTTTCTCACACAGCAGGGCATGGCCTGGCAGCCCAGGTGTCAACAGAAGTGATTTCTGCAGAACAAAAGCAGCAGTTTGGCTGTTGGGTGCAGGACTTTCATCGTCCATGTCTGTCACATCCACTGAAGTCACTGGGAAAGTTCTTGTCAGGCACTTTGTGTGTGATATTGGGGTTTTATTCTTCACCCTCCTAAAGCCTCAACCACATCTTCTTTTCTGCTCACCTAGAATCAAATTTCAAAGATGGCAAGGGATACCAGATGGATTTGTTCTTATCAAGGATGGATTCAGATCCAGAAGCTTCAAGTTTACAGGAACTTTATGTGAATTAAGCTCTGAAAACACATTTTGTGAACTAGATCTCACTGGAAGCTTCTCTAGATTCTCCTCAGTTATTCCTGAATTCAAACCTGTGTGTCTTAGGCTTGGAAAAATGCTACCCACTGTGGCTATTAGAAAGGGAAAATATTCAGGCACAGAGGAGAAGCTGGCAGTACCTGACTTTCCCAAAGGTTTATTTGTCAACTTTCTTCTGTTTCCCAAATGCTGATGTTTTATTTGCATTTACAAAAGGATAGAAGAATGGAAGTTATGCAAATTTACATTTGTTTAAAGCCTTTGACTGAAATACCAAATTGATAAGATCTTATCAGCACTTCCATTGCCACAGTATCTGATCATTCCCTACCTTCTGCCATCACACAGCACAGAATCAAGGATTCATTCACTGAAATAAAGGCGAGCAATTTTATATTAGAAAATTGCTTGTCTATGCAACAGTCAAAATCTGGAATTAGCTAAAACAAGTGGCCGTGAAGGCAAACCTTATCGGGGGGTTCAGAAAGGTGGGGGTTCTTACAGCTGTGTCCAGGCTAGGATAACTACAGGAGTAAAATACTGCAGCTGCCTGGGGTCAAGGTGGGATTTCTGACAGTCCGTGTGCTGCAGAGCAGTGTCTGTCCCTGGCTGTGCGTGATCGATGTCTGCTGAGTTTGGCTGTGCCGTCTGCAGATCCCTGTGTCCCCAAAATCCAGTGCTGAGGCACTGCCCTGGCTCCTGCTCACGTGCTGGCACCTGCAGGGTCAGACGGGCTTTGGGGCTGAGCCCAAGGAGGGGCAGGGACACGGGAAATGATCTTGGCTTTCCTTGCAGCTGTTTTTCTGTCCTGTTTGACTAATGCAAACCCATACATCAAAGTGGCACAGATGTGGTCCCCGGACCACGTGTGGGCTGGTTTAGAGCTCTGAGCAATTTTCAGGGAGGTCAGCAGGTACAGGATGAACACTCCAGGCTCCCGAGCATCTCGTAGGTGTTTTGTAGGAGGTGGCAGGATGGAGAAGGGTTTCATATCAGCCATCTAAGTTCCACTTCCAACAGCTGAATGAGCTTGCTTGATTTTTATTTCCTTTTGTCTCTTCATCCCCCACGAATCCCTCCACACGCCCATCCCCAGTATTGCAGTAGCTCTGGGAAAGGCAGCCTGGTCAAACAATCAGTAGAAGCTCCAGAGACTGAGAGGTACAAAAGGGGCATTGAACTGTCTGGTTTCTTTGGAAGGGACTGTCTTAGCTCCAGATTAAAACCTGCCAAATGCTCCCCACTGTTTTACACGCTGGCTGAAACAGCTCTCTACACACCTTTGGCTATCTTTGTTTTGGATCTGTAGCTGAATCCCTTCAGCTGTTGAGTTTTGTACAAAGAGAGAAGTTGCTGAAGAGTTGGTAACTCCATTTAACCTTCCGTGAGATAATGGCTGTGGGGTGTCCCAAAGCACCTAGATTGTCCTTCAGATACTGATAATGTTAGGAAAATAGGATTTTCATTAACTACAGCCGCTGATTTTTCTTTTCAAGAGGGAAGCCTTTTTCGTGCTGTGTCATTGTTATTATTAAAGGTTTGACTGTCCTGCACAGTGTATGGCAATAATGTCTCAGTGGAGAAAGAGTCTGCTTTTCTGCTGCAATATCACTGTGTTCATCCAAGAATTTTTTTTTACTTTCTACCTCCTGTTCTTTTGCCATTGCTTGCCAGTATTCATAAATATGCGTTATCAGCTGAACCTCTCCAAATTTCCCTGGCAGAATGTGCCTTTCTTTTCCAAAGGTCTCTATTTAATGTGAACTGTGCTCCAATCATTTCCAGCACCTGTTCTCTGGTTACATGGTGCATCAACAGCAATTTTAGAATTCTTCAGCAGCGTGACAGCTTGAAATTGTCATTTCTTTATGAACACTAGATGCACTGAAATCATGTTAGCGCAGTTGTCATTTTTCTTTGTACTCAAACATTAGATATGTTTTTGTGAGTTTAGAGGGGTGGTGAGGAGTTTTTCACTGGTTTTTTTTTTAAGCACCACACTCAGCTCCCAGGAAATGAGAAGGGGCCTTTAGCCCAGGGTGTATTTCAATGGTTATCCAGAGCAGGGAGAATGCTTTTTGAAGTGGTAGATATGGACACTTCATCTCAGGACACAGATGATGCTGCCACATGAAGGACTTTTTGAAGCACTTAGCTTCATTATAGTAAGTGGAATAACATTATCTTTACTAGCAGGGATTGAAAACAAATAATGTGTTGGGGTTTTTTTAGTTTAATATATAGCACTAAGGAGAGAGACAGATTTTAGCTCAAAACTGTAACGAAGTTATAAAATATGTGATATTCAGCACAGGTAGCGTTCAAATAATTTTATTGTTTTAACATTCACATTGGGGGTATCTCAATGTAGTCAGATGAATAAAATCTGTGTTCCCATATGTGTGGGTCAGGGTGATTATGTGCCAGCACCTCCATGGTTTAGATGGCTCAAAGCTTCAGGTATTGATTTTATACCCAAATGTGCATTGACACCTTCTAGATGATGCTGGAAGTGGCTTTGTTTGATTTAAGCTGTTTGTGTCAGTAATTTAGAGAGTTCCTCAAACTGTCCCTCCACAGCTGTACAAAACCTGCATAATACTAATTTAGATTTTCTGCTGGGCAGGTTATACTTACTTTATGTATGAATTAATGCACCTCTGGATGCTAAGGTTGTTTCTAGCACAGCCAAGTAGAATCCAAAAATAACCAAAGAAGCCACTTCTTCAGTTTCTTAAGCAGACAGACCAGGTCTTAATGGATAGGCCCTCACAGTTGGCTTGTAGGGGGACTTGTGCTAGGATGGTAATGAGACACAAAAATTCCTGGTGTTTCCAGTGGAATTACTCTGCCTCTGGCCCTCTCCTGACGGCTCTGACATGCCTGAGTGACACAGTCAATACTCCAACTCAGATGAATCCTACATAACCACCTCTTTTCCTGGCCTGTCATCCGGCTTCTCCATCTCTCACTTTGAAATCGTGGCTGCTATTTTGTCACTATCTGAGTGCTGCCATCTTTATGGCTGATCCTATCACGCACTTCCTCTGCCTTTATCTCTGCCGCGTTGATCCAGTCCTCCTTACTGTCTGTCCTGTAAATATTATGTTAACGTTGACATTTCGAATGGCTTGTTTTCCTTTGCTCTGCTCTGCTCTTATCTTACCCTGGAATCTCTCTATTAATTATGCTCCTCCAGTCTGAGTCTCCTTTGCTACCCCTGCAGATGTGCAGACCTTGTCTCACTCCCAGTTCAGTCCTTTTGTTCTTGCTCCTTCCACAGATTCCTTGGTTCTGTTCATCACTGAAAATTGTCTTCTCGTTCTTCCAACCTTTTGTTGTGCTATTTCACTTGATCTGTTCATCCCTCTTCCTAATATGACCTTTATTTCCTTATCTCGACTGTCTCTGAGATAATTAGTTCATATCTGGAACGATCTTTCTTTCTTGTCTACTGAGTAACTTCTCTGTTTTCATTAAGTTCTGCCAGAAATCCTGCCTGGAAAATCAGGTCCACAGAAATCAGTAAAGACACTCAATTGACTTCAGGATTTTACAGCAAGTCTTGAGCAGTCTTTTACTTTTCCCTGATCAATAGCCCAAACAGTGTCACTTAAACTGTCCTCCATTATCAAATTGCCCTTTTTTTTCCTGTTTGCAGTAAATTATAACATCTTTGAGAAAGGTCTGTGTTTCAGTCTATTCATGTATAATAAAGATGCAGTGGTAAATAAATTTTATTTCATCATGGAAATGGTCTTCAAACACTGAGGAAGAAATAATATAATTTTGTTATTTTAACATTTAAATGGACAC
Organism: Pardalotus punctatus; assembly: GCA_013400915.1. Classification (NCBI taxonomy): domain Eukaryota; kingdom Metazoa; phylum Chordata; class Aves; order Passeriformes; family Pardalotidae; genus Pardalotus; species Pardalotus punctatus. The sequence goes on along the minus strand of VZTX01022771.1, from coordinate 96,905 downwards.
AAACTGAAGAGAATGAGGAACAGAAGGAAAATATACATGATTGAACATTAATATTTTACTGTAAAAGAATTAAATATCCTAAGGAAATAATGAAAACTTCTTCCAGATGATAGTTAAAGTTTGATGAAATAATAATAAAAATTTAATCTTCCAGTTGAATGAAAGCACTCCATATGTTGTTAAATGTGCCTAAATTTGAATTCAATTTTGTTGGTTTTTTTCTCAGCCAACTACTGTACATAGAGATCAGTTTGCTACAGATAAAGACCAGGCCATCCCTTGTTGTGTGATCATCTGTAACTTTTATCACACTGTTTTTCTTTTGGATCCTCCTGCTGTCCAAATCCTTGAGGGCAAGTCAGGAGTAAATGGCTAAACAGAGTAAATTCATGTGTGAGAAGCACTTGTTTGTTCACAGAACATATTGTATTTAAATACTTAGAGATTAAATACTGATTCTTTTTGAAAAGTAAACCAGTGCATTTAGGACCATTGTAACCATGGAACAGACACCTTATGGATCTCGGAGCATTGTTTTATATCTTATTTGTATTTTTCCATCTGCCAGAGCAGCTGTGACAGTGGAGCTGAGTGTCATTCTTGCACTTTGTGTTCTGCATCTGCTCCATAACAGTTTATCTCGAAACCTTTTGTTCTGTGCCATTCCTCACTCTGTCTGTTCTGCACACTCTTGATCTTTCTTCTGTTTATCATTCCCTCCTCTCTGGTACATATTATCATGTACAGTATCCTTGCAAGTTCCTTCTTCACATATGCTGAGACTGTTAAAACTGTCTTTTTGAAATCTTTTGCAAGAGATTCACTTCATGCCCTACACCTTTTATTAAAAGTTATCTTTTATTTCTGTTTTCTTGAAGCTGCCATTATTCCTTCTAACAAGCACATTTTTATAGTTGGTACCATTTCACTTCATTTTAGCACCCAGGTCATTCCCTCTGTGTCCACCATCATCAAATCTGTCTGTGAGCAGTCGTGGCAAATGAATAATGAATGTTCCTTCAGAAAAAATTTCTCATCTGCCTACCCTTTTGTTTTGCATAAACTGGTGATTTCCCCTGAAATATCTTTCCATTTTAAGTGAGAGATGTACAGATTGCAGTAACGTTCCTGCAAGCCTCTGATACGCTGAGTTCACGTCATAACTCTGGTGTTGCAGCCTGATGTGATTCCCCCTGTGCCAGTCACAGGTTGGTTTTCACACTCTGTCTCCCGAGGGGTAAAAAAAGCCCTTTTGCAGCCGAGGCAGAGGGCAGCACTGAGGATCCAGGGGCATTTCAGAAGCTGGGCAGGGACTTGGGTTTTGGGCTTGGAGCAGAGAAAGAGCTCTTAGCATTCAGCAGGCAAAGGGAGCCGAAGCCGGCGATCGCTTTCTGCTCATTTATGCGTGAGGTATCTCTGTAAAGGAATCTTCTAAGAAAATAATGCATGTGGCAAAAAGCCAGCCAGGGGAGCAGCTAGAGGAAAAGTAACTGAAGTGCTTTGATTCCAGGCATGAATATTCTGAGCAGACAGATACACGTTAACTTTACCTGCTACCTTTAGCACACGCGTTTTGTTTAAACTTGGTACCGTGCAGAAAACATTAGATGCTTTTGACACTCCTGCTGCCCACATTACTTTTAACAACTCATCTGTGGAAGCTTTTTCAGAGCCTAGGGGTGTTGTGCTTCACTATGTTCATTCTTCTCAACTTCTCCTGGGTTTTTTTTAAACAAGTTTAATGAAACACATATTTAATTAGCAACACGCTAATGAATAAATACAAACAGCTATGCCCCTGCACACAGTGCTGTTGAAGAAGAATATCAGTGTGAATATTAAAAATTAAAGCCAACGTTACAAAAGGCAAATATGTTGAATAAATAATGGCTGCTGCTATTTACAAAGCACACAAACCAAGAAGGGAACCTCCCTTGTTAAAGATGAGAAGATTGGGGGGAAAAAACACAGAAATGCTGAAAGTATCTGCAATAGAATTTTTTAAAATTTTTTTCCTCTTTCATTCCATTCCTTTGGGACATGGTCTAGTTCTTTTTATTACATTTGTGAATGTCGAGGAGGAACCTGCAGTACAGGGGGTGACAGCCTGGGTGCTGATGGCAGAGGAGGAAGAGGCAGAGCTGATCCCAGAGCAGGAGCTGCTCCATTCGGCCACCTCGCAGCTTGGGCCACAACGCTGCCTTCGCTTGGGCAATGTTTCTCTTCTTACAGTGGCTGTTTAGACATTTAAGAATCTTTGAGACTTTTTGGCAAAGAAGAAAGTACAGGCTCAAGCTATTTTTGTATCGCATTAATATCTCCGTTCCTTTTATTTTCACCTATTTTCAGTATGTTCTGTTCCTGTTCTGTCTGTACTGACACTGTGCACTGAAGGGTGTTTGATTTTTAGGTATGACTAAGTTTCAGTGGTAGATCAGAAAAATTCTTCACAGGGCCAGATTTGGAGGTATTTATCAAATAGAACCAGTCCTGTGTTCTCAACACAGATTAAACAATTATCACTCCACAACATATAGGCTATAGTTTCTAAAGAATTTTGGAAAACTCCAGAGGGAAACATGCAACAGAAGTATCAACTGTTTGCTAAGATTTATAGGAGCAATTTGTTATCACACTTATTTTCTGCTACAATACTGAGGTTGGGAGCAGTGATAAATGCATAATTCAAGGGCTTGCATAATGCACCCTTAAGTATTTAAAGATATTCCTGTAGGATCCTGACCATCCATTTCTAAGTTCTTAGTCAAACTGTGTATTTCAAATCACTTTTTTTTTTTTAAATCTTGAATTTTAAAAAGGTTCTCTTTCAGTATAATTATGATCTGTACTCTTCCAGCTTGTGTCTAACCAAGCTCTTTGCCTTGGGGATTTGAGGACGTTGAGTAAGTAGTGCTGTGGAGCAGCAACACATTTTCTCTTAAGATTCAAACACAGAAATAAAAAACAAACTAATGATCAAGAGGTAGTCTCACACAGACCTCGAGTATTCCGTAATGATATACAGACATATTTCTGCTTTTCAAAACAAAAATATATCCAAGTCTGAACCCAACACTCATCTTCTAAAAGTGCTGCTTATTATTCACTGTTAAGAGATAAATGAAAAGCTGTGTTGGTACCAGGTACATATCTCATACATTCAGGGATATATTCAGTATTTATTCCCATCACCCATTTTTGTCAGTGTAAGCAGGAGAAGATTTCATGGCAAGGGTCTGGATGACGAGGAGCCAGCAGGGGCTGTTCCTGCAGCAATGTTACAGCGCAATCCTGGTGTCCAGCTCCCAGGTGGCCTGAGCCATTTCCTGCCCGCACCGCGCCCAGCGAGCCCCGAGCGCCCCGCTCTCCGTGCGGTGCCTTGGGGACAGAGCGGGGCTGTCCCAGGGTCCCCGCGCTGGGCACAGCGCTGGCACCCACGGGACGCTGAGCTGGAGCTTTCTGCAGCCAGCTCTGCCCTGGCTGCCCCGTCCCTCTGCCCGTCCTGGTGTGGGGGCATCAACAGAACATCTGAGCTTCATCCCGGGCAGCGGCGCAGCCCCCAGCCGCTCACTGCCCCCGGGATGGAGAAGGGAAGCCGAGGGGTAAGAGCAGGAAAGCTCCTGGGCTGGCACAAAGGCAGTTCAATAGGTAGAGCAAAAACCACGTGTGCCAGCAAAGTGAAGAAGGGAATTCATTCCCCAGCTCCGAGGGCAGGCAGGGGCTCAGGATCCCAGGAGAGCCGGGCTCTGTCCTGTGTGTCAGTGACGTGGGAACGCACTGCTGTCATTCCAAACAGCCGCCTCTGCCGTCCTCTTCTCCTGCTCTGCCTGCTGAGCGTGGGGCCGTGTGCTCTGAGCTGTCCCTTGGGCTCAGCTGTGCTGGCCGTGTCCCCTCCCAGCTCCTGGGCACCCCCAGCCCACTCGCTGTGGCTGAGGAGCAGAAAAGGCCTTGGCTCTGTGTCAGCGCTGCTCAGTGATGAGGAGAACATCCCTGAATTATCGGCACTGCTGCCAGCACAGGTCCAAAACACAGCCCTGTACCAGCTACTGTGAAGAAAATTAACTTTATTACAGTCAAAACCAGCACAACACTCCTGGGCTTTATTCCTTCTTTTCCCTGCACCTGGCAGGATTAAAAGGAAGCAACTCCTACACAGGGCTGTGGCTCTGATGGCTGCTCTTGGCTTTGGACGCAGTGAGCTGGAATTCTAGAAAAAGAGCTGTTTCTGTAGGGAATAAATTTATGCAAAGATAGAAACTAGAGAAGAAGTTCTTTCCTTAGTGCAAGATCAAAGGGAAGGACATGGACATAAAATTCATCTTTGATTGCAATGCTGATGAATGCTGAGCTGGCTCTATCCTAAATCAGGTCTGAAGTTCAGTGATCAAGAGTGATTTCTCTTGACCTTTCTACATGACTTTTCCTTATTTGTTGGGTTTTGTTTGAAATTTTGTGTGTGTGGCTGTATGGTTTGGGTTTTGGTTATTTTACATTTGTTTGCTGGGGTGTTTTTGGTTTTTTTAATAGGAAATTTTCTTGAAGCATAAATAAAAAATCTTACTGTAGGTTTTGGAAGCGCAGTGCTTTTGCTGTTGCCTTCAGGAGCTGTGGAGTCAGACCATAGCTGAAGACTTGCAAATCCCACCTGCACAGTTCCTTAATGCAGTACTGCTTCAGCACGATGTAATACAGTCACTGTGGGAGTGGAGATCATTCTCAGGATCATAGCAGGGAAGGAAATCATCCATGAGGCTGTATCTTTATTAAGCTCAGGTTCACACTATTAAGAAGCCTTCAGATTGCCTGTCTTTTTAATGGACTGTAAGTTCACTTTCAAAATGATACTATAAAATGATTCAAAGTGTATCTGCCCAAGATTCAGAAACTCTCATCCTGTGTATTTACCAAAGCAGTCAGAGTGCCTTGTGAGGAAAAGAAAATAAGAGAATACTTTATTATTTCCTAGATGTGGCATAGTCAAAGAGTATTCACATAAAAATACATGTGTTGAAAAGAAATATGACAAAAATACTCTTCTAAAAGCTCCTTGAGGAATATCAAATGGATCCAGGGATTCAAATGTGAACAACATTTTCGCATTGGTGGTCCATTAGTCCATCTTTTCCAATGAACCTGAAGATAAGGCATGGCAATGCAGTCTGGACACGCTTTCCCCTCATCTTCTGTTACTAAGCAACTTCAGTGAAAATGGAAAGATGAACTCACTGGTATTGATGTGGTGAGTAGGAGCACATCTAGGCTGCAAAACAGGATGTTGCCTGTGGAAGAGAGAAAAATGGCATTTCTGAATAACAATGAAAGCCCAAATTAAACCAAGCTATGATGCGCACTTCTTTGCTGTTTCCCTTGTTTTTGTTTAAAAACACAAGACAAATCCAAGGAGAATTGGAGCTGAACACTCACGCAGTTTCCTTCCTGCCTCAGACAGATGTTGGATGAAAAACTGACTTAATGTGTGCATTGAAAGAGGCACGGTGTAGCAACCTGTCACCTCTGCACTCCTGCCACAGCTCTGCTGCCAGAGCAGAGGCGTTCACTCCAAATTGCGTAGGTTATTCAGTTTATCTGATCATCAGGAAAGGGCTTCAGCAGCAAATACCAATTCTGAAAGACTGTGATGAGTGTAGAAAACAAAGTTACTGCTGTCTCTGGAGAAGAATGGGAAGGGAAGAGTAAAATGGCTCAGTGTAGGTTTGGAAACTTTTTAAGATGTGGTAGTATGCAGCTCTCCAGTCAGCCTGGAAGCCTGGCTAAGAGAATTGGGAGGTAAATACAAGCATTCCCTGCAGCGCTTTGTAGTTTCACTTTAGAAGGACTGGGGAGAAACAGAAAGATACTAAATGAATTGAGAACTTTAATCAAAAGGACTAAAAAAGAGATAAGCTGACTAGAGGAAAAAAAAATGCAGGTTAGCAAACAAAGAACAAAGAGAGTGTTTGAATACAATTACCAAGAAATAAGGAATAGAAATAGGGCACTCATGCAGACAGAGAACAGGGAGGGAAGGTTGAGCAAGACAGGATTTTTTGAAGATCCATATGGAGTTGTACAGAAGGTATCGGAGGGAAAAAGGATGCAGAAGTTCATCTGTCTCTGAGAACCTAATTGAAGTGAAGGATAGAAATTGGGTCAGAAAAAATAACAAAACCCTCCTTCTCTTCCTCCCGATTTTCCTTCTCTTCCTTTAATATTTATGTGTGTTATTAAAGAAACATTTCTGGAAGGCACTAAGAGCAGAAGCTCTAAGTATCCCTGCAGAGAATACCTTGCTACAGCAAAATGTTCAACATCTGAGCCTGACTTCCTCCGAACACAGAAACAGTGCCTGGAAACTGCAAATGACAACTGGAAATGTGTGAGAAAGGCCAAACCCAGCTAAATGACAGTGCAGCCGGGTGATGAAGGAGACACACGAGAGGGCAAGGAACAGAAGCCGCTCTGCCTGCCAGGGAGGGGGAACAGGAGCGATGGCCCTGCAGTGCGGAGCAGCGTGCCACGGCCAGCACGGGCCATCAGCAGCGATGGATGGCGGTCTCAGAGCTGCGGTGGATGGATCTCACACGCTCTGGTGACACCCCAGGGAAACTCTGTCTCCTGCTCCTAGTGTGGCAGCAGGAGCGTAGTTTGTCATGCCAAAGCAAACAAACAACCCCCACCTTCCCGAACCGGGGAGTAAATAGGATATTGACAGTCTGTTCCTAGTGAGAACATCTTCCAGAGTGGCTGTAAAAAGCCGTTCAATGGGTTTGGTTTGTCTCTTAAAGCTGCACTTTGACAAATGTTGCTTTTGCTGGCAGTAATGGCTTCAGCAGATTTTGTCCCTGTCACCCTGCCCCTCGTGACACGGAGCTGCTCAGGGGGCAGGTGCTGAGCACACCTTGGGCCAGCTCAGACCACAGCACCCAATGAACTGTCCTGGTCCAGGGAGCGCTGGGAACAGGGTAGGGCTGAGCACCGTGGGGTGTGGGGCTGCTGGAGCTGCCTGTGGCACAACGAGAAAATCCTCACATACACCGCTGGCCTCCCAGTGCAAAGACAAGGAATTTGGTTCATTTCATTTCCATGTGGGTAGTAAATAGACACAAATATACTGATATATCTAAAGGCTGGAATAAAACAATGTTCTGGTGTTGGTAGCCTAAGTAGGGTTTGAGATAAATGGCTTGGAAGTCTAAATTGGGACTTTACAATGATTTAAATGTTTTCAACGCTAATAAAGCCTCAATTGCTCTATGAGGGACCTGTTTTTTTCCACCATGGAGTTTCTCTCTGTTGACATGTTGGGTGTTAAGAACATTTATTTCATTGTAAACTTCAGTGAAGCAGGTTGGTTTACCAGCTACTGTTTTTTCATATTAATAGGAGAGTTTATTTTAATATAGCTGAAGAAGCTGGTCTTGTTGTTCAAAACACCAAACACAGAGAGGTTGGACTTGCAAAAAATCTTAAATAAAGATTTCTCTGTGCCTTGTTGCAGATGCAGGAGTAGGAAGGTGGGTGAAAGAGAAATGTGTCAGATTTCTAGAGCAGCGACTACAAGTATTGCCCCCCAAATAAGCTGGAGAATGGTTTCTTTTGACATAAGACCTGAATGGTGAAAGAGCTTGGGTTTCTGAACAAGAAGCTCCCGATTATCTTTTGGATCTTTTTTCTTTCATTTGGATTTGCAGAAAGAGAATTTTGTCTGCACTCCTGCTGTAGAACTGACTTGTTCTCAATATATATCCGGCTCATAGAAGTGACTCTGTGTCCCAATGGAAACAGCTCAGGGAAGCCCAAAGTACCGGGGACCTTCCGGGGTCAGCGCTTGGTGATGTGCTTTTTGATAGACTTAATTTGAGAGGCAAGAGCGTCTGCTTCCTTCCCAAGGATAAGTGCAAGCTTCACGCCATGGGGAATTCTCTTTGTGCTTGTTCCTCTGCAGTGACTCTTTAGCTATGGATGCTTTGGTACCCTGGATCTGGGTTACGAAACGCTGCGGGGTTATTTGTTAATAAAATGTGCAACACAGTGCCACAGTGTTTTATAGCAGCTGACACACGGCTACCTGACTTAGCTCTTGATGCCATGATGAAAACTTGGATTGTTTTTCTACTTTCATAAGCCCACCCTTGAAACAGCAGAAAGATGCAAACACTCAATTTCTTACTCACCAGGTAGGCTTCATTCCCATGCAGGCTTTCTGCCAACAATTAGATGTTGCAGTTGGCCAGATGGAGTTTTAATTCCGTCCTTTTTTGGTCACCTAGGAAAGCTGGTGGTAACACCAAGAAAAATGAACACATTTCTGGCAAAACTGAAACATACAGTACTTCAAAAACCAGTACATAAAAAAGTATATAAAATGACAACATCTAAAAGCTTCAACAATCGCCTGAGGGTGCCCCATTTATAGCTTGGAAAAGAATAATGGTTAAGGTCTAGGAAATACCAGATTACTCGATTCATTGCAAGTAGTTGAAAACTGCATTAATCAAGAGAGGTAGCTGTTGTGAAATGTCATGGTTACAGTGAGAGAGCATGTTTGTTTGTTTGTTTTTGTGTTTAATCAAACGCACAAAGTTGGGTGAAACAAATAGATTAAGAAGCAAGAAATGAACAATGAAATTATTAACAGGCTAACAGCAGGCCCACTACTTTGGACGAGGCACACTCGTACTCTGCAGGTGTCAGATGATCTGATTTAGGCAGCCAGGAGATGATTCTTCATTACTGCTCTAACCCGCTGAATCAATTAGCTCTCTCATTAGTGGTTTTACCATGGTATTCATCTCTCCGAGAGGCTGAATTGCCACTGCAGCGTTTTGAAGGGACATTAATTGCCTCTGCCCGAGCTGCTGCCGTTGGTGGTCCTTGCTGTGGCCAGGGAAGGAGGGCAGACCCTCGCTGCCCTCGTGTGCACACCCAGCTGCCCTGCCAGGGTGGGTACCCCAGCTAGCCAAGCTGAGCGTAGCCTCAGTTCAGTATCACCTTTACAGTTCCCAGCAAGATAATACAAAGATACTCGGAGTACTCCTCACCTCCGAGGGTATCTCAGTAAGGTATGTTGAGCGTATTCCGACCTTTTACCATTGTATTTCTTTTTTCAAAGGATTTTGTTTTTTCCCATAGTATGCAATGATTTACAGGCAGGCGATCTCTCTGTGGTTTGTTGTAAATCATCCTCTAGGATGCCCAGGTGGACTTGGCACTCATCACTTTTATTGCACTTGGATCCCAACCAGCTTGGGAAGAGTCCTGTATTCACCCCCAGCACCGTGTTTTGCTCTTAGATGTATCTTTGGCATTATTTTGCTTTAATCAGTGGCATTATGATGATAGAAGGGGAAAATGAGGCTCATCACCCTCAGTCAGCACAGACATCGTGTCCTACCTACTGAGAGAGCATTCCTTAACTTGAGAGAGGGAGAGGGATCTCGCTGGGAGTTGTGCCTGAGCGAGCAGGACAGAATTGGGCTACCATTTGTAACCAGGAGGAAAATTGAAGGAAACACCTGCTTTAGTTTGCAGAGAAAGATCAGTGTTTGTGATGGACATGTTTTTGCAAGGTTAGGCTGGCAGGTCTCTGAGGACAGCACCACCCTCCCCTCTGTCCTCAGCATTTTCTGTGCGTGTTTCAAATGGGTTTGGATGTCTCAGAGGAACTGAACACTTAGGAGCAAAAACCCATTCTCCTGGAGATCAGGAATGACTAAAATAGCTGAGATATGAGAATAAAGAGCTGCCTGTAGTTCACAGCCAGGACGAGCTGAGTGCTGCTGGAGCTGCAGTCAGAGCAAGGGTAACAAGGACGTGTGGTCATTGGGGGGAGCAGGGAATCACCATGCACCAATCCATGTTTTCCAGCTCTATTTTGGGACTGTCAAGAGCTTCACTCTCAGCAGCCCAGCCATGTCTATTGATTTGCATGCTGTGGTTTCTGCTCGACAGATATGCTGTAGATTTCGGAATACTTGCAGCTTAAAAAGAAAATTCAGCAGCCAAGGAGAGCAATTCGAGGACTGGTCTCTCTTTAGTCTTCTCAGACACAGTTACTATCGCAAGAGGAAGAAAGAGAAATAATGATATCAAATCAATAGTGGGAGAATGAGTCAAAAGATTGTAGTGTATGAGGATATAAGAGAAAGGAAAAAATACTGGTAAATGAACGAGACCAAATCCTGATGCTCTCTGAATCAGTGTGAAGACAGCAGGCAGGATTTGGTCCTTGATGATCATTCCCACTTTCTGACAATTTACTGAAGCTTTCAGTGAAATTATTTCTCAAAAATAAAGATGTGTGTGTCAGTGTAAACACTGTGATCAGTTAAATGCTAACTAGCATGGGTTTGTGAAGTCTCATTCGTTAATCTTTCAGACTGTATGAGAGAAGAAGCTTTTGAAGTGCAAAGTATTGTCATTATCATTATACGTTGATAAAACAGGTTCTGTGCCTCATTCAAATGTAAGAACGCTGAAAGTGGCACACGAGGATGCCAGATCTGTGCCAGATCCTGAGTCTCTGCTGGCTTCCCCATATTCTTCTCACCTGCAAGAGTCTGAAGGGGTGACAAGCTTTCTGATGTGCAGCGCCTTAAAATTCCCTCTTTAATTTCCTGTTTTCCGTGCTTGAGCTGCTCTGACATCTGCTTTGTTTCTGATGACTGCTGTTAGATTATTCCCAGTTTTTGAGGGATGTCCAGTGCAGGAATATGAGTGACTATATGACAATACTTAGATGCAGTTTCACACTCTCCTTGCTCAAAGAAACAGATCCTGGTGCCTGGAGAGCTGGTAGGAAGGGCAGAGGGATGTCCAGTCAGGAATATGAGTGAATATGACGATACTTAGATGCAGTTTCACACACACTCTTTGCTCAAAGAAACAGATCCTGGTGCCTGGAGAGCTGGTAGGAAGGGCAGAGAGCGCAGTGATGGATGTGAGCTCAGGGAGTTGGTGAATTCATGGTGTTCACAGTGATGGGGAGGCAGCTGAGCCGCTGTGCCTGCACTGCTGGTGATCCCGCAGCAGCTCCGCAGCCTGGGCACCGATCCGGAGCCCAGGTCCTGCTGGGAGCTAAATGCTGGTGACCCGGGCTCAGCAGTGTGCCACACAAACTGCACTGCTTCTGAGCGTGGTCACTTGCTGCTGTGCGTTTCGGGCTGTCTCTTGTTAAAGGCACTGACACCAAGAAGGGAAGGAAAATCGGTGTCACCGATTCACACAGGTCAGCCAGCCCGTCTGACAGGATTCAGCCTCAGGATTCCTCAGAAAGGAGCTGAAGGGCAGACAGACGAACTCTTGTTCAACCTCCCCAGGGAAAGGGGGCCGTGTACAGGGGACAGTGTGGAAAAACCGACTTTTGAAAGGCTTGGGCACGTTGGAATCCATGCAGGCGTGAATGCTGGGCTACACAGTGCCTGAGTCAGCTGTGAAATCCCAGTGTCTTGTAGGAGCAAAGAACAACCTGTTGCTCTTTAAACCATTGCACTTCTCCCATCTGAAGCCTCCGAGAGTCCTTTATCTTCATCCTTAAAGCAGCAGTAGCCAGCTTTTGAAAGCAGTACATCACAGCCCAGCACCGCTCCCTGGAAGGGAGCACTACATCACAGAACCTGACTGGGTTTTTTGCCCCTCGTTTTTCTTCTGTTCCTCAGATAAATCCTGGCTGTGTCAGGCTTCTTGGAATAAAGCTGTGAATGTCGGAGGGCGCAGGAGAGGCGGCTCAGCTCCCTCCTGCACAGCTGCTCATCAGGGAGGTTCAGGGAAAAACCTCCTGTGTGTAATCTCAATTATTGATAAATAAGTGAAAATTGATGTTTGGCCCTGGAGTTCAGTGCTTGAAAATGCCAATGAAGTAAATGGGGCTATAAAATCACTGACTTAAGCATCTGTCATACTAAAGAATCTGCAGAGCAGCGTGGCACAGGCACAAGGTATGCTTATCTCCAGGGACGAGAATAACTCTCAACAGAGCAGAGCAGAAATGAGAATGCTCCCATGGGGATTTGCAGAAAGGACATCACTGAAATTTTTCTGGAGAACTAATTTTTTTTTCTCTGTGAAAATTAAAAAGGACAGGGGATGGTTGGGGGAAGGGGAAAAACTTTTCTCATTTTTTATTACTTTTTCTTTCTGTCTGCTGGAATACCATGTGCAAGTACAAAACTTTTTTCTTCTGCTTTCTCATACTTGTTTTTTTAGACAGCAAAGTGCAAGAAATTCAAAAATAAGGAAAAACATAGCTTCAGCTTATTTACTGCTTTCCATCTACCAAAAAATGTGAGCCATTCACACAAAATATCAAAAGCTACATTTTATGTAACTCATCTTTTCATTTTTAAAATTTATTTGGCCAAAGTTGTTGCTTTCTGTGAAAGAAAATCTTCTGTCACAAAAGTGAGTTTTTTTGTTCAAAAACATTCAGCCAGTTATAGCACTCAGTAATATTCTGGTCCTCTTTTAACTTTCTTTTATCATCATAATTTTCTTTTTCTTTGCCCTACCTCGATTTTAAGGTTTGCTTTGCTTACCGAATTAATTTCATAGTTTGCTCATCTGCTTCACATCATCCCACCTGAGCTGTTTATTTATTAGCCAACCCTCTACACCAGTAAAAATTATAAGAAGAAGCAAAAAGGCTGAATATTTTGAAAGTAAATTAGACCTGGAGACAGCAAACTGCGATGTTTCACTCTAAGGATGTGTGGGTTGCATACTGATTCCATGGGTGATAGATCTCTTGAATAAGATGTGCTTTGCATTCTTCAGCGCTGTACACAACACAAGATTAATTTAAAAATCTCACAGCATCTCCTGTTAATCTCTAAAAAATGTTTTTCCTCGATGTACGTAGTCTGAAAGAATTACTGAGATGTCTACCATTGACTCTCACCTGCTCGTAATAGCTCTCAGTACTGATTCCAAATTTATGCGTGCTGTTCAACTTTGCTTTTATGTGTTTAGCATGTGAATCCTGACAAGTTAGGTAGTTCTCTGGCAACTTTCAGGAGCTTTAAAAGATCAAGTAGTTAATTAATTTCTGAGATGACATGGAACCCAGAGATATTTCACAAACTTCCTTCCCTGTGTCCTCAAACAAGTGAAGTTATTGAAGAAGCCCCTGCCTCTTGAAATAAGAAGCACAAACCTATTTCGATACAAGAAAGATATGATAGCTTGCAAAACATGGCAATAATAATTAATTTTTAATGTTTGTGATAAAAAAAAATTCTGCTTCTATCTGATAATTTGGAAGTCATGCCTAACCTGAGCTGATGGACTGCGCTGCCATGTGAGTGTTGTTCTGTACACTGAATTTGCAGCATGATGCTGATCGTTTTGTGTTCCTGAGTGTGAGATACAGATCCAGAGAAGAAATGCTGTTGGCCGTGGAGTGCAGCTCCTGGTCCCTGCTGTAACTGTTGTCACTCAGCACACTCAGAAACAGTCAGGTGCCACACGGCACAGCCCGCAGAGTGGCACCGTGGGTGTGATGTTCTGCTGATTGCTTTCTTCCTGACTTGGCAAACGCCATTGGTGAGCGCAGGGAAATGATTCCTTTGGGTTTCTGGAAGGCTTTGGCTGCTGGTGTGCGGAGTGACCCGAGAGACGATTTGCTCCAGAGAAAAATCATCAGCTCAAAATTCCAAGCTGATGTTAGGAGAAGGAGTGGCAGAGCAGGTCTGGTTGTGCTTTGTGGGCCACTGAGTCCGTGGGTTTGCTGGTCATTTATTGTTCAGTGTTTTTCATGGATTCGTTTGCATTCTTGTTTTTCTTCTTGTAGGTAGGTAATGATAGCAAATAAGTTTCAGAAAACTTCGAGGCAAAGGCCTCGAAGGGATTGCCTGAGTGAGTGTAGGATGAACCCCTGAGTCATGGGGGTGGCAGGTCATACGAGGAGCCATGGGGGTGACAGGTCACGCCAGGGTCACACCAGGGTCATGGGGGTGGCAGGTCACACCAGGAACCATGGAAGGTGGGAGGTCACACCATGACCCATGGGGTGGCAGGTCACACCAATGGCCATGGGGTGGCAGGTCACACCAGGGCCATGGGGTGGCAGGTCACACCAGGGGCCATGGGGTGGCAGGTCACACCAGGGTCATGGGGTGGGCAGGTCACACCAGGATCATGGGGTGGGCAGGTCACACCAGGAGCCATGGGGTGGGCAGGTCACACCAGGGTCATGGGGTGGGCAGGTCACACCATGACCCAGGGGACCCTGGGGGTCTCTTTTCAGAGAAGTTGTTGTGTGACCACCACAGCAGCTCCACCTGGTTCTCTGTGTTTCCACAGCCTGTGGGTGTCTTCAGCTACAGGTAGGAGAGATCTGTCAGCAGGAGGTTCAAAGAGGAAGGGTTTGTGAAGAGGAACTGAGCTCATTTAAACTGTTTGCAGATTGTCTGAGGAGATCAAGACTGTTATGGATGTGTTTGTTCAAACTTGCTCAATTAATAGTTTTTATTTGATCTGGTGGATAAACTGTTTGCAGAGCAATTCAGTGAGAGTGTTCCATTGATTATTTGATATTCCGTGTTTATCGTTAGGTTTACATTCCTCGTGTTATATACAAGATGCAAGATTATTTAAGAAATGCCTCATCGCTAATGTGTAATAGATCCTCCATCAGAGTAATGAGCAGCCTCCCTCAGAGTTCGATTGGAGGAATAGTTAATGTATTCATGATCACATTGGAGTGCTATAACTTTGGAATTTAGCTGAGCTGTCTATGCAAGGAAAGGGATGGACACTCACAGGTCTGTCCCCATAACTCTTGTCCAGCTGTCTGTATCACAGTGGAACAGAAAATATGAAAAAGGCACAGGGTGATGAGGATTGTCCCAACAACTCTGTGTTTACCTGCTTTGGATGAAAAATGACCAAGACATGATGAAAGGCACCGCTTTTCCCGCTTTTCCTTTCCCTGGAAAGGCCAGGAAGCTGATCTTTCATCACAAAACTAGAAGAGTCCCTCTCCCCACCAAGAGAAAAAAACACAACTTCAGGCATTTCCAGGCCCTGGCAGAGGAGCTGCTGTTTCCTGTCGGCTGTTTCCTGTCCGAGCAGTGCCACTGCTGGGAAACAAATTACCAGCAGCCATTTAACCACTCCTCACGCCGCTGTCTCTGCAGAAATGGCTGGGTACCAGTATTCCATCTCACATCTCAGTCTGCCTGACCCTTCTTACGGGTGTGGCCATGCAGTGCGGAGGGAACGAGGGGAAAAGCCCCCCAGAAATGCACTGTACATGCTCTCCATGCCCATGGGCACTCTCACACAAACTCACACACACAGAGCAGCGCCGTGCTTGCTGCAGGAGCTGTCATCATCTGTGCAGAGTCTGGAGATCCGGCTGAGCCTGTGTGGCACAGGGGAGGGTGGCTAATGAGCAATTCTGCTCGAGGTGCCGCTCACCCCACATGGCTGGCTGTAGTCAGAGCGAGGTGCCAGCCTGAGTGTGGGCAAAGCAGGGTTTATATATTTAGCTTGTCACTGCAGTCTGCACAGCAGAGAGGAGTAGGATGAGTGCAAGCATTGGCAGGGATCTGTAACAGGTGCTGGTTCAGTGTCAGCTCTTGCAGAGATTGAGTGGCTGGGGAAGGCTGGGGTTAGAGCTTTGGAGAAGATGCAGACACGAAATTACCAAGTGTGTTCTGGTGTTCTGTGTGGGCTCCAAACCCAGGGTGGGCACTGTGACTGCAAGGGCTGAGGGCTGGGCTGAGGGTTGGTCAAAAGAAGTCGTAACCAGGGAAGGGGTAGAGATAAAGTTGGGTAAAGGTGTTTTTGTACATTTGTACATTTCCTTTTATTGCATTTG
This sequence comes from Pardalotus punctatus, assembly GCA_013400915.1. Taxonomy (NCBI): domain Eukaryota; kingdom Metazoa; phylum Chordata; class Aves; order Passeriformes; family Pardalotidae; genus Pardalotus; species Pardalotus punctatus. The sequence continues at coordinate 81,085 of VZTX01022771.1, read as the reverse complement.
TGGTGCAGAAGTCAAGAATGAGCAGAGTTAGCCAGGGACTGCTCCCTGGTGTCTCCCCTTGTCCCGAGGGCACCGTGCAGGTCACGGCTCTGCTGGGGCTGCTGCTGCAGCTGGGGCCGGGCAGAGCAGGAGCCGCATTCTCGGGGGTGAAGAAGTCAGGAACGACTGTGTGATGCTCGAGATGACTTCATGCACAAGCATCCATTCCACAGGCACCACAAAGGCCAGAAAAACCCTTGGGAATAAAAGGATATGAGTAAGATTAGTGTTTGGAAAGGACTCATGTATGAATTGATTTTAATTCCACGTTCTGCATAGAAATATTAAAGTGTTAGTAGTGAGCAAAGACTGGTGCTTGTTTTTCCTCTAGGCACAGAAATAGATATGATTCCAGGAGCTTTATAGGTGTTTTGTCAAACAAAAGGAATGACTAATGTGTTTTCTTCTCTGCCTTGGTCACACAGATGTACTTGACAGATTGAATTAGGGCTGGGATTAGGGTCAAAGGAAGCATGTATGATCTAGGGTTTCTGTCTGGACAGGAAATAAAATTAATTAGATAATTGCTACTGGTCACCTAGAATTAACTAAGAATGGACAGTGGAAAACCCACACCTGTATCATTTGAGTTTATTGCTGCATTTTTGGAGGCTCAGAGACACAGGAGACTGCCAGCCTTATCAGGAAGGAGTGAGTTCCTGATGTTCAGTGTTTGGCTAAGGAGCGGTCCCTGGGCTGCAGTGAAAAGCTCAGCACGAGGGAAGTCTGGGGAATCAAACACTTCTGAGTCAAATTTATTTGAATATTCTCTGGGGCAGGGAAATGCACGATGAGATTGCACTCATCTTCAATGCATGATGTGTGTTTAAACACTGATAGCAGCTTCCCCCAGGGATTGGCTCCCTGATTTGGGGAAGGGCAGCGTGGGGTGGGGGCTCAGGGATCGGGATGAGAGTTCAGAGGTGCTGAACACGGACCTTTCTGAGCTGGGCTGAGTTCTGCTTTCTGTGTGGAGTGGAACTGGGGGATAAGTGAAGTTGTCAGCAGTGATGAATGACAACTGTTTGTGTTTCCTCTGGATTCTGCTCTCCCTGGTATCGTTAGGGCCACTGATAGGATTAGGGACAGAGAAGAGATGTGTTTATCAATCAGGTTTGTTGTTGCAGTACTGCTGGTTTTCTAGGATAAATGTGGGTGTAAGTATGGGAGAATAGATAATGCTTGGTTTTCATCGGGGGCAAATCATCTGCATTCAGATGAGGGAAATTGTTGGGTTGAGTTCGATTTAGAAAAGGAAATTTCTGAGTTGGGTTTATTGCAGTATTCTCACAGTTCATGGAGTTTGGGATGAGGACTCAGGTCAGATGGGAGGAGTTGTTTGTGTTTGGATTCCCTGGTATAGTGATGTCTACAATGAAGGCTGAGTTACAAAGTCATCTTGGCCAAAAAAAACCAAAAAACAAACGAACAACAACAACAAAAACGTTTGGAGTTTGCTCTGGGTAAATTTGCATGGGTTTGTGTAAGTGATAATGTCAGTGAAGATGAATGTTAATGCCCTGGTTTTTCTAGTTCTAGTTGAATGAGGTTCAGCTAATTAAATGATTAGTGTTAAGATTTAGGAGAAAATATCATTTTTCCCTGCGGTTTGTTGTGACATCCTTCTGCATGCAGATGTTGAAGTTTAACAGCAGTGTCAATGTAGGCATTGATGCTTTGCTGTGATGCAGAATTTGCAGTCACTGCAAAGAACAGGTTTAGTGTTAGGACAGGATTTTGGGCAGGAATTCTGCCCAAGTGAAATTTAATGCCAAATCCTGAACTCCTGCATTCTGTGTAAGCTGAAAATAGACGAGGGATGTTTTATGCACTTCTCATCCACACTTTCATCAGTTGAAGACAGTTGAAGGACCCTGGTGCTGGAATGGGATTGGGAAGAGCCCAGTTTATGGCTGGATCTTTAGGACAGATTGAGGACTGATGCAGGTAGGGCTGAGGGTTTGTGCTGTATTTTCATGAAAGAAATGTTCTATTCCCTTAAAGCTTTAGTTAATTTAGGATTGTAAAACAAAGGCTTTATGGTCACCACACGCTCGTGAATGCTGCATGCCCAGAGTGGGATCCTGGGCTGGACCCCGGTACCAGGACTGGTCATGGGTTTTATAGAAGAGAAAATAAGGGTTCCACACCTATTGCTGCATTTTCCAGTTCCAGAAGAGGTGGAGAACAGTCTTTATCACAGTGGCAAACATCCTGCTCAATTTTGATGCAGAAATCTGCCCCGTGGTTTAGAATTTTTTTTCCACACAAGTAGTCACAAGCCATATTTGTCAAGTTCTGGGTTGATATCTGCAGATGAAAAAGCTCTGAAAAAGAACTGGCTATTATCACTGCTTGTTTCTCTTCATCCTTGTTTTCCTTTATTTGCTGGAAACAATTGCTCCTCTGCCTGAAAATATGCAAATTTACGGGATGAATAGGAGTGATTTAATTCATGGCCAATTGTTGAAAATTCTCAGAAATCACTTCAGAAATTTCAGTATTTTCCTGCTGCCTTCTGTCTGAATATTAGAAGATAAATAAATTGATAAATGGAGTATATTTAATTTTGACACATACTGATTAGTGTCTCAAGCACACAAAGACTTCTTGGGTTTAAAAAAAATTTAATTTTTTTTCTCCTGTTGTTTTACTCAGCATAACAAAATTTCTGGAGGACACTGCAACTGCTCTGTAGTTGGTGCCATTTTCAGATTACACTGGTGAGGAGTGAGACAGGACAGGAATATCCCTGTGTGCAACCATCACTGCTAACACAGCTTCACTCTCTTTGGCCGTAGAGGACTTTAATTTGTGAACTTGAATGACTCAGAGTTTCAATATCCATGGACAGAATTCTTTGAGAGAGGTATCTCTTAAGTCTATTCTTAGATTTAAAAAGAAAGAAAAAAAAAAAAAAAAAAAAAAAAAAAAAAAAAAAAAAAGACAGCATTAGTTTGCTTTCAGGTGTGAAAAAGATAGAATACATTTTCTCACTGACTTTCCTATATTCACAATTATTTCTTGTAGATCAGACACATGTGCAGTACCCCTTAGGAAAAAGCGAAGAAAGGACTGGCTCAAGCATTAATAAAAGCCATTTAAAATGCCAGATACAAAACCATGTTTTGAAATGCAGTTTTTAATTGATCATTTTCTAAGAATGACCCTAGACAGTTTCTTTAATTTCTGAAAAATAAATTTACTAAGTTTGAGGAGGTCAAAACTTCTTTGGCTAGCTTAGGTAAGGGATAACAGGACTGGAGGAATTTTTTTTTTCCCCTTTTCTTTTCTCTTCTTTTTTTTTTTTTTTTCTTCTAGGTATTACCCCCAGAACAGAAAAGTTATTTTTGGATAGTTGAATGTCAGCTGTGTGATCAAACTGGAGATCACAATCCATGTCCCAATGAGCAATCATATCTTCTCAAAACCCTGTCTGAGGAACTTTGCAGGCAGTGGCCAGTTTTATCAGAATCAGGGGATTGTGGCTTTAATCCATCAAAACACTTCAATCCATGAGAAACTTTGAGTGTATAATAGTTCCACTGAAATCAATCGGGCTGTGGATGTGCTCAAGTGCTCTGCTGGATCAGTGCCTGCAGGAATGGGGACAGAGCTCTGCTCCTGGTATTTTAAATATGATTTCATTCTGGTTTTGACGTGGGCTGCCCCTGAAGCACAGTGAGCACAGGGTGTTGGGAGGAGCTGTTCCTTGGGTTGTCCCTGGGCTGGGGTTAAATGTGTTCAATTCTTCCCTGCTGTCCGCCCAGCAATGTTCTTGGCATTAAATTAACTGGAGAAAAAGGGATTGGGGTGGTGTACCTGATTTAAATTTCTTATTCTTCAAACGCTTCATAAGTGAGTCTGAAATTTTGGGGTTGTGGGGAAGGTGGGTTGGTTTGCTCTGTCATTTGCAAACATCTGAATTTTCCGGCTGGAGATGGGAGCTGGCAGAGGCAGGCTGCACCTCCTGGGATTGTTCAAGGCACCTTGCCCGGTGTGCCATGAGAGGAGACCCAAAATCCACGGGAGAAAGGGGAGCGAAGGGAATCACATCTTTGAGACAATATGTCAAATTATCATAACACAGAGTGAAATAAGGAGAAGAAAAAAGAATTCGTGGCACAGAAATGCCAGATAGCTGCAGGAGCCAGGACTTGGGCAGAGACTGAGCTGGGGGTCGCATTAAAATCCCAAATTATCAGGGCTTGGCTGAAGGGACAGAGCAGTGGAGGTGCTGAGAACTGACATTTGTTACTGTCTAGCTTGGATAAAGAACTGTGCACACAAATACCACATCTCAGTGCTCTGAAAGGGAAAGAAAGAAATAAAGAAAAGGGGTAAAAAGGACAGGGAGTTTCTACTATAATTTTTTGGTATGGCAAGTAAAGAAAAAGATCATTTTCTGTGGAGTTACTCTGGAATAAGAGGTGAGGATCCAGCTCGGAGTGGTCTGTAATAAAATCAAATTGATCCAATTGGCAGAACTACCTTTGAGCAGAAAAAATAATGTGAAGAACTTGTGCTTTTGAAACACAACAAAGAACCACAATGGCCAAGCAGGACAATGAACAGGAGAAGAAAAATCACCACAAGTGGTAGCGGCAGAAGGATGGCTCTGAATTTGACACCTGCAAAATGGTGGCAGTGATTATGTTTTATTCTTACTGTTAGAAAGGGGAGAACCATTGAAGTGGGGTGACACAAAATCTAAGAATCAGGATTGGGGTAGACCATGTAATTTAGAGCTGTTTCAAGAGGATGCTAAATGGAAAGATGGAAAATAATAGCAGGAGCTAAATTTTCCTTCTGCAAATGACAGCAGTTTCAGAGTCCTTTAAGTGCTTCTGGCAGGAAGAAAAAAATAAAAGAAATTGTCATTCTAAAAAGTGGTTTCAACCAACAATTGCATGTGTTGATAATGTAGGGATTTCTTGCTCATTTATTCTGCATGACTACTTGTCTATAAATCACAATGATGGTGGTGTTTCTACCTGTGTCTCAAAAAAAACAATCTCAGCCAACACATACCACTCCATATTTAGCATCCTGAGAGCCTTAAAACAAGGTGTGGCTCACCTGCAATTAATATAATCAGGAAAAAAACAAAACAAAACAAAAAACAACTTAGCATAAAATCATTCACTGAATCTTAGCTAGATCAAATGTTGTGAATTTGAACAAGTTAAGGACAAGTCAAACAAACAAAAGATAGAGATTGTAAAAACGCAAAAGATTCCATGCTGGATAAAAATAATAAAAAAAAAACCAAACAAAAAAAACCCCCAGACCCAAAAACCAACAAAGTGATTGGATCTTTCAGAATGAAATTCACTTTCAGCTTGGATAGCATCCATCTAAAGATTTTCCCCTACAAATTAATAGCATAAAAGTCCCAGACTGTGATAAGTCTTATTCAGAGCTATTGTGTTTGCTAAATGGAATGTGACAGTGATCTGAAACAGGGCTATACTACAGAAAATAATTAGTTGAGAAGTAACTTGATAATTTTACCACTGTGAAGAATGAATGGAAATCAACCTTCACTTTAATTATGTGCAAAGGAGAAGTATAATTACCTGCACAAGATACTAATCAGAGAAAATGATAATACATTCCTCTCTTATCTAGTAGATAGCAAACTGGCTTGCTTAATCTGTTCACCTCTGGTGTATCAAAGATAGCAAATTAGTTACTGCCTAGCTATCTGCATTCTGAGGTTACCTGGATCATTTTATTCAGTCCTTGAGATAAATGCTTATGTAGAAATTTTGAAAAATAAAATTACCAGCCACTATTTGAATATTTCAAAGTTAAAGGAGAAAGTCACTATTGCTTTCTGCGGCTCCAGAATATCAACGAACTGTGGAAATGTAGATGCCCCCAAGGTAAGAGGTGGGCGAGAAATGAGGATGTTACCCTTGACTAATTTGTCACAACCTTGGTGTTTCCCAAACGTGGTTGTCAGGGGTGGTTCTTGAGAGTCCTTGTCGAGAATATTGATGCTTTCCTAACCTGGGCAGGAGCAAAGTCAGGACACTGCTCTTGAGAGTGCAGCTGTGTGCTCTGAAAGCAGCGCCGATGGTGGCGGACACCAAAGAGCCCCCCCAGATCAGAGGGGATTTCTTGACTTTCCCCTTTCTTTACTTTCTTTACTTTACTTTCTTTACTTTCTTTACTTAAATTAAGTGGGGAAAACTCAGTGCTGCTGTGTCTCCCCCATCACTGGCACAGAAGGACAGAGAGCTTTGATTCTGTCGTACTGAGGAAGACAGAACTGAAGGGGTTTTTTCCCAATTTTCACCTCAGATAGCTACACCATGGGAATGAGCAAAAGCCTCTGAGATTCCAGGCAAGGCCTGGTAATTCCGTGTGTGTGCTGGCCCAGCATGGCCGAGGCGTGGCAGGGCGCGGGCGTTTGCCCAGCCTGGGAGGAGCTGCGCACGGAGCTCGCGAAGGTGGCGGGGTTTGGCTCAGAACTCACGAAGGCGGCGGGGTTTGGCTCAGAACTCACGAAGGCGGCGGGGTTTGGCTCAGAACTCACGAAGGCGGCGGGGTTTGGCTCAGAACTCACGAAGGCGGCGGGGTTTGGCTCAGAACTCACGAAGGCGGCGGGGTTTGGCTCAGAACTCACGAAGGCGGCGGGGTTTGGCTCAGAACTCACGAAGGCGGCGGGGTTTGGCTCAGAACTCACGAAGGCGGCGGGGTTTGGCTCAGAACTCACGAAGGCGGCGGGGTTTGGCTCAGAACTCACGAAGGCGGCGGGGTTTGGCTCAGAACTCACGAAGGCGGCGGGGTTTGGCTCAGAACTCACGAAGGCGGCGGGGTTTGGCTCAGAACTCACGAAGGCGGCGGGGTTTGGCTCAGAACTCACGAAGGCGGCGGGGTTTGGCTCACAGAACTCACAAAGGCGGCGGGGTTTGGCACACGGAGCTCGCGAAGGCGGTGGGGTTTGGCTCATGGAGCCCAGCGGCAGCTGCGGGCACCTCGCTCCCGTCTCCATTAAAACACTAAAGAGCAAATCAATAAAGTGAATCAGGAGATCATAGAGTTATAATATGGCAGTAGTCAGAGAACATCACAAGGTCAGGAAATATTAGAAACTAGTATCGGGGCATTCCCTGTGTAATGAATCTTCTGCAATCAGATCTATAGAAATCTGTTAAATGCAACAGAGCTTTGAGAGCGAGGAAAATGCTTATATGGTAATCATTTAAACAGGGCATGTTTGTAACTCACTGAAAATATTGTGTTCAATTGATAGGAAAGTCTATTTAATCTTTGGGGGAGTTTCCATAGTCTGTATTTGCCTTGGGTTTGGTTGTTGAGAGGTCTCGTCCATATGCTAATGACCCCTTGTGGGCCACCAGAAATGCAGTAGTGGTGTCAAAGTAAGAGATTCAGCTTGGGGGTTTGGAGAGGAAATAATGAAAAAAAATTCTTAATTGGTCCTACGTTCTCCTTTGAGTCATGTTGGTTTATTTGTGGCAGTAAAATATACTCAGTCACAAGTCTGTCTCTTCAAAGGGCCAGTCTGAGGAGGAGAAAAGCACTGAATGCATCCTTTGCATCCCCTTCAGCTCGGCAGTTACACTGGAGGTGTCTTCAGCCCAGTGCAGGTTTATCCCACAGGGCTCTCCGTATTGCAGCTGGGCTGGGGTCTGTCCGTGCTATTTAGAAATAAAGGGTAGTTTCTAAAGCCAAGTCTCCTTTCAGACTCGGCCCACCCTGAAACTCCAGTTGTGCTGGCAGAGTTGGTTGTGAACACGGTGCAAGGCCAGCTGAGACTGACAGAGAGAGCTGAAGCTGACCTGGGTGTGCAGGCAGGACGTAACCAATAATAATTTCAAAATGCGCTCTGGACTATCAGGGTAACATTTCCAAGTCATTGTATAATGATACACCTACATGGTTTTGGTAAAAAACTAAATATAGCTGGAAATTAGTGCTTTTTGACAATGCAGCGTTGCACCATTGACCATGGCCGTGTGTGGAATGAATGCAAAATAAGGCTGAGCTGCTGGAGCCCAGAAAAGATAGTTACTGCTCCTCTCCTTCCCCTCCTTCTCTGTTTGAAAACTGTAATCATCATCTTGCTGAGAGTGCGTGTTGTTTTCTGAGCTGAGAAAAGCCTTTTTTCCTCTTGGACTCTGCCGTGCATCACGAGCTGCTGGTGCTCGGGGTGGGTGAGGACCAAGGGGAGGATCCCCTTTGATGGAGCACCTTCCCTTGTGCCTCGCCTTCCCCCTCCTCCCTCACATCTCATGTACCTGGAACTTATTTCAGCCACCTCCATAGCGATTTTTGAGGCAGAGATTATCATGTGTGCAGTGAGCAGCACAACAGGGCCCTCAAGCCTGCTCAGTAGTTCTAGCCACTGCCATAAAATAAAGAAATTCCTAAAGAACTGATACCAAATTGCCAAGATCTCTGCCTTTTCCATTACAGTTGTGGATGACGGGTGCTTCTTTGGGAGGCACTGTTGTTTATTTTTATTATTATTCTTTTTTTACCTCTCCAATTCAGAAAGAATGAAAGGAAGTTTTTTTTGCAGTCATTCTTGGCTGACAAGGAAATGATATTGTTTACTGTCCCCAGTAATCACTCGAGTGTACTAACTTTCTATGTTCAATTTTTAAAATAACCTTCTTACTGCAGGTCTAATTCTCTAGTTCATAGATGCAGGATTTTTCAAGAGAGCACCAGCTTTTTATACTGTTCTGCCGCTGCCTCTCTGCATCTCCAAATTAATTTTAGGTGTTTTGCCTTGTAAAAGTCATTCTTGCTTTCTGAAATTGGAACCAAATATTGTGCATTATACATTAATCCTAAAACCAAAGAGTCAAAGAAAATAATCAATTTAATTTCTTTTTATTGCCTGTGTAATTAGTTATATGTCATAAAAGTTCAGACTGCCTCTGGAGTTAATTCCCCAAGCCTCGACTTAAATTTTCTCATCAACATTAAATTAATCTTATATATCCTTTGCATTCCCCCATCTACAACTTCCACTACCATTTCATTGCACATGAACTTCTCTTGTGAATCTTCTCAGGTTTGCCCCGGTGGCAATTAAGGATTGCTGTACCCAGTCCATGTTGAGGGGCCCAGATTTCCAGCCCGTGAATCTTCTCTTTTGACAGTTCTGTGTTAATATTTGTGGAGCCAGAGATTATAGACTCCTGTGGAATATGCAGTTTACTTTTTTTTCTTGATTTAAATACTTGGCACCTTCTTGTTACTCTGTCAATAGAATACCGTCAGTCTGCTGGATCTCCGTGGTTTGGGAACTTTTTATTTTTTGTCCTGAGTTGCTGATAGCTCTGTGTTCTGCCACGCAGCCTGGAGGGTTAAAATTAAAGAGGAAAAAAAAAAAGGTGAAAGGAACCAGGAGAGAAAAGTACTACCCAAAGCAGAATAAAGGTGGGTGTGTGTCTTTCTGAGCTTTGTCTCTCATTGAAAATAAAACTTTGGATTTATTTGAAGAGGAATAAATGGGATTGGTAAGAGGAGAGGTGAAATAATAAATGAAAAAGAACTGGGGAGACTTAGAGAAATAGAAGTGGATAATGTGAGAAGTCCAAGACTTAAATTTTAGCAAAGAGAATTTAAAACAAACATTAAGAAAACATTCCTTCTGGTGACAGCAGTTCTGAAGGTTATGGATTTACACTCACTGCAAATTTTAAAAAGCAACACAGATAAACATCTGTCAGGAATGTCTTGGGTGTGTTTATTCCTGCTTTAGGCGGTGATACAGACCGTGTGATTCCTCTGCATCTGCTTTATGTGATTTATTAAGCTGGGAAGTAAATGAGAGGGGAGACCAGGGGTGAAGAACAAACAGAGTTTGGAAGGCACAGTGAGAACAATTTGTTGAGTGGCTGTGGCGGCACAAGGACTGATCAAAGGCAGCTCCAGCAGCAAACAAGGCTATCAGAGAGGAAGAATGCAGCATCAGTTTAGAGTCCCAGTTTCAGAACTTTGTAGGAACACCACGGAGAGGTTGGGGTGCTTCTCGAAGCTGTTTTTTCCTTGAGTTTTTGCTTCTCGTTGCTAACAGCCAACTTTGTGCAACTTTGTGCAGTTTCCTTCTTGTCTCTTAGATGGCAAAATCTGTCTCATCCTCTGTGCTCTTATCAGCACTGAAGTGAGCTTATATAGCTGCTTTCAACTTTCTATTCACAGGAACCAGTTTTAGAACATCCTTTCATTATCCAGTTGTAGGGAATATATCACGACTTGTGCTCTTCCATTCTTTGTTTTGCTCCTCTGCCAAACAAAGGCTTTTTTCTCAGGCCCTTTTCTTATCCTCATCCCCTTTAAAAGCAGAGTCAACATATTGCTATATTTACAAAGAGTCTTTCATGTGGATGATACAAGAGATCTGTATGTGCCCATGTCCCTGCATGCATTGAAAAGTTGCTTGTTTTGGGAAGGGGTGGGCAGCAATTAACCCATTTATGTGCACAACTGCTGGTGCTGACTGAACTGAGGAGTGTGTGTTCACAGTTTTGAATGTACACAAATTTAACACAGACTGGAAATTTGGCTTCTGATGCCTTTTTTATATCATTGGTTATGAGGAAAAAATAAAAACAAAATTCAAGCTGTTTTCCAGATTAGATAAACAAACCCGTGGGCTCTTGCAGTAAGCCTTTAAGACCGGGTGGAAAGCTCTAGAAATTGCAGTATATAATGGGTTTGTGGGCAATTTCTCATTTCAGTGAACTACAGATGATAGTGGGACTTCTTATCACCACACTTATCTGCTGCGAATACAAATGTATTAAGATGAGTTACTGTGTAATTACGATTGCTCCAGACAGATTTATTATGAAGTTACCAGATTGTTACCCCCAAAAAAGCCTGTCTTATTTCATGATAATTATGCAAACTGGTGTCATTTTTGTGCACAAGTTCTTAACTGATAATAAAGCAGGCGCTCTGCCAGTTTAAATAAGCAGTAGAAATTAGTTACTTTCAGAGAAAGAGGAGATGGGAGACACATGATTGATGCTCTACAAAACATTCACCTGCAGAACGTGCAGGTGAACATTTTAGAGGATGATTTTCAGATCCAAGAAAATGACACAAGGATATACAAATACAAACCCTAGGGAAGTACTTCAAACTAGAGGAGATTGCACCATGGTGTTCTAAAGTTTGGACTTTTAAGCATTCTTCTATTATTGATTTATTTGAGTGTTTTGCGTGGGGAATAGTGAGGGTTGTAGCTCAGTGTGGTTATTCGTGCAGTATTTTCTAGAAACTAAACTAGGATTTATTTAGTCATCCCTATTGGATTCCTGTTTCATAACAACAGCTAAATTAAAGCTTCATGAGTGGAAGGGCAGCATTTCTAAATCAAACTCAGTGTCTGGCTCTGCGGAAATTCATCACCAGTTTGTCAAGAGAAATAACCGGTCCAAAATTTTACCAGAAATTCAGAGTGAATCTGGATTCTGGAAGAGATTTGGCACTTTCTCTCCCGTCATTCTGCATTTTCACGTTCCTCTGCTGCCAGCTTCAGCTCGTGTACAGTGTTGAAGTATCATTGCAAAGTCTGTCTTGACAGTTTGACTAACCTGACCAGATGTGGGCAATACTGGGACACTTGTGCTAAACCTGGACTAAAAAGATTTTCCACCAAATTTTGAAAATCAAAGGAATTAGGCAATAGTTGAGATGACAGTCCCCCTTTTTTTTGGTGCTAATCCACATGCTCCCTTCCAGACGTTGGGACTCTGCCAATTACTGTTTAAATCTGTATTCATGTCCTTTTTTATAAAAGTTAACATCTGGTGCTGATACTGACTTTTCCAATGACTTTGAATATAACACAGCTTTCAAAACCTCATCACTTTCAAGATAATATAAATAATTAACCTAAGAATTCATTGAAAATACACAAGGACACAACATGCCAAAAAGTTGTTTGAATGCTGACAGAATAGATATTGAGAAAGAAAACATTAAAAAAAAACCCAGCAAGGAACCAGTGCCATCTGTCAGGTCAAGGCAAGATGAAGGCACTGAAATTACCCAAGTGTGGTGGGAGATAATCTGCCCCATCTTCCAGGAGCTCCTCCTGGCCTCACTGAGGATCTGCCATGTGTGTTCATCCTCACTGCCAGTGACAATGTGACAAGGGACATCATGACTTCTCCATGGGAAGGCAGTGCCACTAACGAGGTTAGCGTGATCAGAAATGGCCAATATCAACAGTGCCTGTTTCCCCATGATTTTAATATCTCCAAATTCAGGCTCTCCATATTGCCAAAAGGCAATGTGTCCAAAGACAATATTGTCCAAGGTCTGTGTTCTGGAAGAAGGGTTTGTCAGATTCGTTGCTCCCTTGCTGAGGTAGAAACCCACAATTTTCTTGCTTCTCATTTGAGCTGTGGCGTGTGAGTTCCTGAGTGTTTTCCTGTATTTTAGAAGCAGGGATTCAGGTCCCTTGGGCTAAATGGCAGAGTTGATGTGGCTCCAGGTGCTGTCTGGGCAGCTCCTGTGGGCAGGGACAGCTCACCTGGGCAAGGGCTCGCGTGGCACTGCCGAGGTCACCTGCAAACACCCCCTGTGCCATCGAGAGCACGGGCAGGTTTAACAATCAAAACCGCATCCCAAAAAAATAAAAGAAAGAAAAAGTCATTATTCATTATTTAGAGAGTGCATAAATAATTGATTCTTGGCTTGGGAAGTGTTGGAGCGTTCCATGGCAGCCGCGTTCTGTTTGGGGAGCGGAGCGATGTCTCCGCGTTGGTTTGTGATGTATGGATCTTATACAGCCTGTTTGCTTTGAAGGGGTAATAAAGCCAAGCATGTCTTGCTTCACGCTTTTGTCACCTGCAGTATTTTCCACAATTTTTCTCCCTGATAACTAATCCCAAATCCTCTTTGCTGCTTTTTAGACAAGTCATGCTGAGTTTTTTACTTCCATGATAAAAGAAAGCTATTCAAAAACAAAGTGAAGTTGTTTATGGGGGGAAAAGATTTTCTGCATTGTATTTTCTGATGCATTTTAAGTTGAGAGTCTAAACTCCTTTAATTTCTTGGAGAAAAAGTTGCATATTTATTCACATTTTTATATATAAGTATAAATTAAAATTTACATATTTGGAAGTAAACATTAGCCAGCTTACCAAATAACACAGGTTATTTTACTTACACTGGAATTCTATTATTTATTGTCACATCTGCCTATATGCTGAAATCTTTATCAACTGGCCATGCCCAGCTGCATCAGCTACCCTCTGAATATGGTTCTGGAGACTTGTGTAGCTGCCTGTGTGCCTGTGTTCCTCCAAAGTAACGCAGCAGGCTTGAAAGGAGGCTGCACCCATTGTGTTCAGCAGAGTGTTTTGACAGAGAGAGTTCCCACCGTGTACAGAACTTTAAATTGTGTTTTAAATTAAACTAAGCCTTATGTTGGTGGCAAGGAGACCATGTTGCTGAAAAGAGACATCATTTGTGACAAAAGCATTACAGACGTTGAATGTCAGACACTGTAAAACAGTTTCCCTTCTGCTTTAATTGAGAGCTTTCTCAAGCAGCTGAACCTCAAAGCAAATCACAGTGATTCCCATTTTTCCACAAACTGTTGAGATGCTTTAAACTTTAAAAAAAAAAAAAAAAACCTAAAACTGGGAGGGGTTT